>VZTB01003972.1:16932-137012 GCA_013397245.1 Thryothorus ludovicianus | reverse complement strand
CCCGCCTGGGTGACGGCGGACCACCAGTACTACCTGTCCCTCTGGGAGTCCTGCCGCAAGCCCGGCAACTTGGACAGCTGGCTCTGCGAGTCGACGCTGCACAGCGGTGAGATTCGGCTGCCCCCGGCCCCGCTCCGCTCCCCTCTGCCGCCGGCCCTTGCTGCTTTACCCCCTCCCCGTCCGCCTCCCGCTCCCTTGGCCGCACCCCGAGCGCTGAAAATTCCTTCCCCTCGCCGTGCCCTGGCTGACCCACCAGCATCCCTCGAGCTGCCTGTCCTTCACCCTTGTCTCCTTCGGGACTGTATCCCAGCCCTTTCTCGGGGCAGCCCCCCGGACCGGAGCAGTGCCCGGGATCGTGCCCCGCTGTCCCCGCTGGTTCCCCGCCGCGCCCGCTGCCGCCCCTGGTCCCCGCCCGGCTCTCCCGCTGTCGCCGGGAAGAGTCCCCTGCACCTTTGTCCATCCGCCCTCCGCACCCCTTCCCTTCCCAAGCTTCTTCACCCGTCCCCATCCTCTTCCTTCTCCCCGTCGTCCCCCCAGCCTCCCCGAGCCCGCATCTCGCTGGCGGTCGGGCTGGGGCGGAGGCGGCGGCGCTCCGAGCGAGCGGCGTGTGCGGGAGGGGCAGCGCCGAGCGCCCGTGCTCGGATCGTGCCCAGCGTGCGGGAGGTGTGAGGCTTCCGTGAGCCAAAGGGGCGACTGGCTCCGTATGTGCCGTGCTATTGTCACAAAAGATCCCGAGTTTGAGCTAGTTTTGATTGTATTTGCTCTGTGACGGCTTCCCTATACAGTGAGAAACTGTTCGGGATCGAGTATCTTATGGTTCCACTCCTCCCCCATCTGAGAAGTCTCTGGTTTTGGAAAGTTGGGGCTTCTTAAACCAAAACCAGTTGCTACTTTGTCCAGAGTGGGGACGCCTGGGCTCGGACTCTCTCCATCATGCCGGGTGTGCTTGAGTGTGTCTTTCTCTAGCACGTACTGATCTCCTCATCGTCTTTCACGCTCCTTTGCCTTCATGCCACACTCCTCGTTGTGATTTCTTGATGCTCCTTCGTTCTTCACCTTTTTAGGTCTTTGATCACAGATTGTTATTTTTTTTAACGTCATTTCACGATTGCTTGGAGTACTTCAAAAACGGGTTGTGAATGATAAATACAAGCTGCCTGTTGAATATTTTTCAGTAAATTCTTTTGTAGTGCGCTAATTGTTTTGGTTTTCATGGGTGGTTTTATTTACTTTATGCCTGATAGCAACTTCTGGAGCCCCAACAGAAACACTGACAAATGCAGCCAGCCTCCCCCCACGTCCTTTTCATCCCCATTGCTGTCCACACATACACACTTGCAATGATAAATCATCTGTTTGGTTTGCTGTGCTCTTTGGTTGAGTAAATTGTGCAGAGACAAGATGTGTATTTTGGGAGGTAAAGCAAAAGACTGACTATATTTTCGGTGTGTTTTGTTTTCCTCTATTCTCTGAAGTCCTTGTTCTGGGAAAGAACTGATCTCAGTTTGAGTTGGAATTACACAGGTTCCTTTGTTGCTGTGTTTATTTTATTTTTTTTTTTTTCTGTTCAGTAATATTTAAGGGTTTAAATGTTGTTTGGGATTTTGTTTTAAATAACATAGAATGATTTGTAAAGAAATGTCGATTTCAGTCAGTTACCAGGGTATCTGCACAAAGTTTGGAGTGCTTTCTTTTCCTTCTCTGGTATAAATGGAAATTTATGTAGGAATGTCAGCTTCTACGTGTCTCCTTAGCAACGTGAATCCTTTGCCCCTTCTCCCTGTCTCCTGAAATAGTATCCCCTTGATTACAGAAAGACTTTTCAGATGGCTTGAATGAGAACCTGCTTCAAATCCCCCCCAGCCTCCACACACTGAACTGGGCTCCCCCTTGGTCCATGTCCCCGTCACGCATGCGTGTGTACACACACACACAAAAGTGGGACGGGAAGGGAAGCAGGACAGCTTATGGAACAGCATAAAGGACACGAATCTCTCTTGTTCCTCTCCTGGTCACCTGTCTGCCGTGGGGGTGTGGAAGATGAATGGGTGAGGACTGATAGGAATGAGATGTAGTTTCCATTGGATGCTGTGTGTTGAAAATCTGATCTGTCCTCTGCTGGTGCCTTCTTCTATCATGTGCACAAATTCCTGCCTATCCAGTTTTATTCAAGTTCCTTGAATGAGCTTTGCCCGTTTTTCCTCAAATACTTTCCAGTGTAGTAGAGCCAAGTTTCACAAGCTACTGTGGAAGAAGTGAATGATTGTTTTACTTGAGGTGACTGGGATAAACCCTTCACTTTCCTCATGTTCAGCACAGAGTACTGCATTCTGAGCAGACCTGAAATATGAGGAACTGCACTGTTTTCCTCTTGCCTTCTGCTAGTGTGGTACAGTTGCCATTAAAGCCAATAGGAGGGTTCCCACTAAGTTCACCAAGTTGGATTTGGCTCGTATTTGAGACCATTTTGGTACTGGCATTAATATTTTAAGTGCACTTTCCTCCTACATTGTGAATCCAGCAAGCAGTATTTTGGAGATAGTGGAGAGCTCCCACAGGGAGCTTTTAGCTTGATACCGATGCAGGCAGCTTTGCAGGTAGCTGTGAGAAGCAGCAGCAGCACACACAGGAAAAAAGGCATCTTCACCCATGGTTTTAAGAGATTTACTTCATCATCCCTTGAAGGAGAGCACCTCAAGTGGCACCATCAAGGGCATGCTCGTACTAGAAGCTGCTAAAGCATATTCGAGGTTTAATTAAAAACTTCCTTGTAATCAGATGTAGGACCCCTGATTGCTGTCAGAAGGGCAACTTGGTGTAGTGGAGAGCAGAAGGAAATGCACTGAGCATGGTTGCATTGGCTGTTGTAGTAGGGAATAATCTCATTTTTCCTTGAGCATTGCTAGTGCTTGGAGCATGTGTTCACATCCATCCTTTCACTGTTCCAATGGCTTTTTTGTAACTTACAAGCTATTGTTTGCTCACATACTACTTTTAAACTTGTGGAACTACTTCACAATAATTATGGTTCAAGTATATAAAATATCGAATCAAATTAATTTTTTGACGTCTGAAAATGATAAAATGTCTCATCTTAATTTGCTTTTCTTATTTTTCAGAGGCTTTAGGGTCTGTATAAATCTCCCACTAGCAGCAACTTCAGAGGATGAAAAACTAAGAAAGTTGCCAGTGTGGAAAGCTTCATTATAATATCTTGAAATTCAAAAATGCAGTTGTAGAGCTCTGAAGTTTCACCAACTGTCTGGGCACTATTTTCTGTGATCAAGACTTACCTTGGCTAATGCACAAGTTGTCTTTAGACCAACTGTAATTTAAGCTTGTGTGTCTTTAAACAAATTTATTTTTTACACCTTATTTGAAATGTATTATATCTAGTTTGTGATGGTTCATTTACAGATTTATCAAGAGTTATATATGAATATTTATTCCTGTCACAGCATTAAAATTAAATGCATCCTGTGTAAAACTGCCTGGTGTATCTGTACCTGTGCAGGTACTTGTCTTCTTCCTGCAGATAATTAACAGTAAATTTGAATTTGTGCAATAGACTGCAGCCATTATAGCTCTTTAAATCAAAGACACACAAATGTAATACAGAAGAAATAAAAAGCTCCATAGAATCTGACCTGCAGGTGAGCATTGTCTATTTTGACTTAAATACGTGTATATGGTATTCATAGAAAACAATGTCTCCTTTGCAGCCTTTCAGTTTATTGTGAAAACAGCATATATAAAATTACATTTGAATGGTTTTGATTAACCGTATTCATTCTGGTGAATGTGGGGGTACAGGGCTTTGTTACTTTACAACCTGTGGATTTCTTTATGCAACATTCAGTTTTCTTCAAGAATATTATGCTCTTTTAGAGCTGTCCATCAATGCTTGAAAGACAAAACATTCTCCAGTAATTACATGCAACAGAGTATCTGCATGTGTATTAAACTTTGTGATGAGCAAACAATGAAGGTAAGCTTAGCCTATAGCATAGTGCAGTAAACAACTTGAGTCTAGTTTTATGGTTGTCATTTTATCCTAATTTGTTCTTAAAATAAAAACAGCATCAGAGGCTGTTCATTCGGTAGCACTTCAAGGGGCTTAACCTTAATTACACATTGGATGCAGATACCTGAATTGACGTGCCAGAATAGTCTTGGATGGTATCTCCTTGCTCAGAATCTAAGGAGCTGTTCCAAGGGGAAATTGCTAGCTCAAAACCAGCTTCCTCCTTAGAAGATCTGGATCATTGCTCAGATTTGATATTGACATGTATTTGTAAAAAACTCAGCAAGGCTGGTAATTTGTTATAAAATAACAAAATAACGAATGTTATGTTATTAACATGGAAAAAGTGGCTCATACAATCTAAGGAGGAATTAATTAAACATTCCTTCTGATTTTGAATGCTGTAGTCTGTCATTCCATGTATTAACTCTAATAATCATCTGCAGCACTTTATCCTAAGATGGATATAAAATCGAAAGCCATACTACTTCAAACTCAGTGTCTAAGACTCTAAGCAGGCTGATCTAACTTTGAAGTTGAGTTTGACTTGAAGGTTGGCCCTGCTTTCATGAGGAGCTGAACTAGGTGACTTCCAGAGGTCCTTCCCAGCCTAAGTTATTCTTGTGATTCTGTTTATGCCTGATGTCTATCTGGCTTCTTCAAACTCTGCAGAATGCCTTGAATTGGCCTAACTACCCCTCACAACAGTCTCTGATGGAATATTTTAAGGTATTCTCCTTCTCTTACAAATGGACCCGTTATTTTAGCCTCAGATTTCCCAGGGCTGTGGGAGCAGCAGATCTTGTTCAGCAGTCTGGACATTTCAGCATGGTGGAGGCTTCCATTGCAGCCACCCTTCTCCAGCCAGTAAGAGACATGGTTAGAGCACAGCTGTGGTGTTTGTGTGAGTTCATCTGACATGGGCAAGAGCACCATACACCTTATCAGTGATAATGCTCTTAAGAAAAAAAGATTGGTAGCTATAGTGGGTTATTGTTGTATTGAACAACTGCTGTTGTTCATTGCAATTTTAAAATCAGTAATACATCCCATTGCTTTAAGTTTTGTTTATTAAATATGATGTCCCTGGAGTTAGTACAAGTTTTAATATTTGATGAGATTTTTATATTTAGAATTACATAGAGAGTGGCCTTGCCTCTGCTGCCAATTTGTGGTCCAAAATGACCACTTAGGATTCAGGGTGACTTGAGGAGTGGTAAAGTCCACCCACCTCTATTGCTTTATGTATTTCACTTGTTCCACTTAAAGCCATCATTCTAATGGGAAGTACACCTCAAACTCTTTTAAATGTCAGTGGTTTTTCTCAAGGAACAATGGAATGAGTTTTGAAAGTTGCAGAAGATTTCCAGTTTTCTGGAAGAACATTGATAACTGTGGAAAACAGTTACATTCCAGTTCTAATGCAAAGCATAGTACTTCAGATTGCTAAAAAGTAGTAGCTTTGATAGAAGAGGTCAGAAATAGTGAGCTTGTTGTGAAAAGCTTGTATAACACATCTCCCACACTTCTTTCCTAATGGCAGAGTTCTTAGAGTTCCAGGTTTTTGTTAAGTTTTCAGTGTTGTGGGTGTGTGCAGTTGTTTGAGGGTTTTTATTATTTTTATTGAATGAATGAATATCCAATAATTAAAATGACATAGTAGCAAGCTAATCTCAGAATAATGCTGTGTATCCAATAGAGGAAATGCCTGAGTACATGCTGTACTATTCTGTGAATGAATTATAGATTACATGATTTTCTGTAATGCTGTGCTTGTCTTGAAGTCCTCTGTTGGCAAAAGCAATGTGCAATGCACGTTGCTTATAAATGGTAAAATAAAGATCTATATAATGACACCACTTAATTCTTCATTTGAAGTTATGCTGTGTTTAAAGGGCTTTGTGATTTTAGAAATAAAGGTGAGCCACAGAGCAGACATTCAACATACCTAAACCCAACCCACACCTGTGCAAAGTGTATGTATTTCATAAAAATAAGGAATGCAGCCTTTATTCTTCAGCAGGGGTGTGTGTCTGTGGGCAGATGAGCAAGCACCTGCTGCATTTCAAGTTGCTCCTGTATCTGCAACCCCCCAGGCATTTAGACCATTTTGTTTTCTTGCTGTCTCTTTTACACAGTAGTAGAGTTGCTTTCCATGTTTTTGCATATATAACCAAATTGTCCCCTGCACTCCCAATGGCAACTTTGGGTGGAAGGTGAGGGGCACTGCTTTCCATGGCAAGGTGAGCAGGCTGTATAGTGGCTGCCTAGTTATTCCCCCAGACTGTCAAACACGTCCTTTCCAGGCTGAGGAGAGTACTTGGGACAGCATCTTCTGCCTGGAACATCCTGACACTGGGCTATTATCTTGCCTGGAATAGTCAACCTCTTTCTCTCTCATCTCAGTTATCTTGCTCTTGGAGAAGAGGAAGCTGTAGGAGGAGCCCAAGCGAGAGGGTTGCAGCTCTGTAGGGGCTGCTAAGGCCTTTTCTCTCAAAGGTGAGAGAGCTCTGAGTCTGGGCATCCATCCAGTGATGGTCAGCATGCTTGTGCATCAGGGGAAAGGTGCATGAACAGCAACAGGGCATTGGAAGGGACCAGTCAGGTAAGAGGCAAAACTCAGGTTTGGATTCCCTTGTACCTATTTGTTCATAGACCTCATAAACCTTTTTGTGGCTTGGGTCTAGCAGAAGGAGGAGGGCAGTTACAACCTTCCCTAGCAGTCAAGAAATCCCACTGGGAAAAGGGAGCAGAGGTGTGAGGTTGGAGTCTGGACCGAGAGCTGGGAAGCAAAGACTGTGCATCTTTCTGAGAAGCTCTCCAGCCCCTGGTATATGGCAGCTAAGGAAGCATCTGCCTTTCCTCCTTCACTGGTTGGCTTCCCTCATTATCCATTAGCATTCTGCACCTCTGTAGGAACAAGAGTCTGCACCAGAAAGCTGTTTTTGGATGTCTCTCTGCTTGTTCTCTTTTTCTTTGACTGATTCTAAGTGACTCTTCACTCAGCATCAGGAACACTAAATCATCCTACAAGCCTCTTGTACAGTAAATGCAAAATGACTGATACCTTATGTGGAGCCTCTGAATTATCCTTAGGAGGCACTTAGGGATTTTGGCACCCAGCATAAAATGCTTAAATATCTCTTTGGGTGTTGTCAGTGTCCTGGTGAATTAGAGCTGTGGGAAAGTCTTCCTGTTAATCCCAGGGGTGTTGGGTTATTGAGGGCTTTGTCCCACGTGCTGCTGTGTGTGGATTAGGACAGGTTTCTTAGGGAAAATGTCACGTCCACAAACAGCTTCTTTTTAACAGAACTGTGACTTAACATAGCTATTTCATTTGTTTAAATTTATGGCTTTTAGAAGAAAGCCTTGGTGTAAAGTGAGTTCTCCCTTAAGGAAATTATGCTTTCTGCCAAAACTGTAGCTTTGGTAATGCTTTTTAAGTGTATGAGTGATTTGAGTAGCCACATGCAAAAGTAATTTTCCTACTTCAGAAAAATCTTATTCTCAATCCATAAAATAAAAAGAAAATCTAAAAGCCAGAGTATGTCTGTGCAGCAGCCAGCACTAATAAATATTCTATGCTAATCAACGAGCAGAAAATATGTCATTTTTGTACAAGGCTCCACTGTGAAGTGATGTGGCTAGAGCAATTTGTGGAGGTTTGGTATGGATCTTGCCAGAAAGCACTTCTGCCTGCTGTGTGCAAAGTGTCCCTCGTGGGATCCCAAAGGACTGTCCTTGCAGGCTGGCTGTGCAGGAGCAGTGTGGACCCTGTAACCTGCAGGCTCTGGAATTCCCAGCTTTAGCCAATGTCCCCTCCACCCAGGGCAGAACCCTTCTGAGCAGCTCCTTGAACACCATCATTCTGCCTCAGGTGAGGCTCCAAAGGTGACCTCTCTGGAGTAATTTGATGTGAGAGCTTAATGGCCCCTGCTGTTCCTCAGCTTTTCCACAGAATTCAGTGGAACTTCCACTGAGGCCTCTGCTCATGATCCTGCTGAAGAAAGAAGAAATCTCATTGATCATGTAACCAAAGCACTTCTAGGAACTAGAGTTTGCCTTTATGTTTTTATATATACACTACACTTCTTAAACTTTTGTTGGCTATTTGATAATCTAAGTTTGAATACGAAACAATTAGGAATATCTCCAGCTATCCTATTTCTTTAAGTTGATTTTTATGATGCTCAGGGGTTATAGTTGATTTCTTAAGTGTGGGTGCCTCAAGTTGCTCTGCTTCACACATTCTTTCAAAATCATTATTCTTGATTTTAAATGCTATATTGCAATTTTTTAGAGTGTTTATTGTCTGAGGGCAGGCACTTGATAAGTGAAAACATTGCAATGAATCAGAAAAACTTGAGTGTTGTGGTTTTGTTTATTACCAAGATTTTGTTTAGTGCTAGAAGGTCAGACATTGCCTTCATCACGTGGCAGCTGCATGCATTTTGATACTTCAGTCTTTATGAGGAGAAGACTTGATGAACAGCCATTGTATGGAAGAAAGGAATATTTTATTTTTTCTTAAGAAATTAATTCAGTTCACATGCATTGTCTGAAAGAGCCCTATACACAAATGCTTCACATTCTCCACAGTATCTTTCCATGCCCACCACTTCTTCTATTTCTTTTACATGGTAGAATACCATGTTGAATAAAACCACATAATTTTGGGGTACCTTACTAAAAGCAGGACATCTATACCAGCCTTTTGCATTGATCTTTCTTGTGTTAAAAAAAGGACACATTTCAGGACTTGGATTTATTTTCTTCTTCTTTTATGGCTTTCCCTGATTTTTTCCTAGTAGTGAAGTATTATTTTGTCCAAGAAGTTGAGGAAATAGCGCTGCTCTTAATTAAAATTTGCAGCTTAAAGCCTTGTGTCATTACTTTTGGGTAAAGAAGGGAAAAGAGTTAGAAATGTCAATGTACAGTTGATACTGTGCCTCTGGGTCACTAGGAAACAGGCAGAATTTCCAAATAGCAAAGACCAAGGCACTAACTGTTGTATGAGGAACTAACTGAAAAGAAACAGTCTCATTGTGGTTTGGGGGCTTTTTTTTAATTTTTTTTTTTTTTTTTTTAACTGAAGATGATAATTTTAGTAAATTTTTCCCCAAATATGTATTGAAAATATGTGTTATGAGCCTAGGTTCATATTTATATATATTTCCAAATACTGAAGCCCACATCCCCAAACTAATAGGCAGATTGTTATAGTTAAAAATATGCAAACACTGTAATTGCTGTCAGAACTGCAGTATATATTTCTCATGGTTATAGACATTGGGATGCTTCTTGGGGATTTTCAGACCTAAAAATAGGATACATTAAGTGAGCATTTTCTTAAGAAATCTCTCGAGTTCCTTAACAATTGTCAAAGATATCTTAATTCTAGTTTGGATGTGATAGGTGGCACTACTAGTGTAGTCCTTAATGCATTGCTAAAATGGTGGAACACTGAAAAAATCAAAAGTTATCTAAACCAACAAAGGAAATCTTATTTTAGCATGACATTAGGTCACAATGCTTTTTAAAGTTTAAAAGTTTATTAACATTTCTGTAAGTTTTACTAGTTTTTTTTTTTACTAGTTTCTAGTATTTTCCTTAGATAATGGATGTGTAGTTTAAAAAACTGTAGTGGTGTACAGTTAAAAAGACTGATGTGTACTCTTCAAGTGTAACCAATTGTGTTTTTAATGCAGAAAAGTAATAATTATCATCTATAAGGCCCTATTTTACTTGTGTATTGTATTTCTATCTCTGTGGGAACAAGAATCTCACTGAAATGCTGAGGCTCCTGAACTTACTGTTGTTATTAGTAACTTATTTGCAAGATTGGTGCACGCCTAGAAGAGGTACAAGCATATTTTGGATACTCTAAAGTAGGTTTATGATGTTTATGTTCTGTGTACCAGTAGCACTGTGTAACAGAACAATCTCCTGATCCCATTTTGGTGCTGTATTCTGTAAATCACTCTTGGGCAACCTGAGAAACACTACAGATCTCTATTGCAGAAAAACTGTGCTTGCTGTTTGTGTTTATATTGTAGCTCTCTGATTTACAGAGTGCTCCACCTTCAGAGGAAGAGGTTCTATTTTATTTGGATCTTTCTTCTATTTTGTGTAAAGTCCAATGGCCTGGATTTAAAAAAAAAAAGTTACTGTTAAGTAGAAGACCCTGTGCAGAAGATTTTGCTTTCTTAATCCAGCATAAGCTTTATTTTGTCACCAGATCAAATGGCTTTTGAAAGTTAAATTTAAACATGTAGTTACTATGGTAGCCAGTATAGGAAAGTTTAGTCCTGTATTCTTTGTGCACTCATGTCTGACCTTCACAGTGTTCTTTGACCAAAGTCCCTGCAGCTCAAGGCAAAGGCTGGTAGCATTGTCTGCTCCTGTGAAAGGAGCTGAAATAAAGAGGCAATTCCAGATGTGGCCCAGAGCACAACATTGAGTACCTGGTCCCCAGCTGGAAGTGAGGAACAGTGAGAAGCCTCAGTTTTGTCCTGCTGTCAGCATCACTGAGTAGGTTGTCTTACTCAAGAAATTAATTTTGTTTATCCAAGTCATTTCTTTTTTAGTTGGGAGTGTAGGTGTCTCCCAACACTCATTTGTCCTTTTACCTCCCACATCAGTACTATAGTAAGGTAGTTTGTTTATTTTTTAACCTTTCTAAAATCTGTATATGTATATTTGTCCTGGACGTTAAATTATATTCTTACCCCACACTTATATCATCCTTGCCTAATTTATTATCAGTTGTTTGGTGGCTTTTCCAGTGTGATTTTGGAAAGCAATAGGATGCTCAACCTTTTTTCCATTTAGCTGCTGCTCCAGTGTTGTACACGTTCCCTTTGCATTAGAGTTTGGCACCTGATCAATGCAAAGATAACATTTAATATTTGATTATTCGTGGTGACTTTCAGAAAATTTTAGTTTCTGAGTTTTTCTGTCTGGCTCTTTGATTTATTTCATCAATTTTATGTGTCTTTTAACTTCAGTGTGATATGTATTTATGTGGCTGGTCTTTGTATCTGTGTAATTTTCTAGTGCAAGGATTCTTTTCATATTGTTCCAAAGTGGTCCATTCTGTTTATTTATTTCTGATTTTTATATCTATAATGCGCTCTGATGTTAGAAAAATCCTTTCTAAATCATCAGTACACTAACCTCTTGATGTTTCTGAAGAGTCATGTTAATATTAAAAACTACTCACTGAAACATCTCTGTCCAGTAATAAAATCATATTTCCATCCCAATAATGACAGTGTAGCAGTGGGACACACAGCAAACTGACATTAGAGATTGCATGCTGATGATAGAATGAGAGATTGTTCCCAGCCTTGGGGTTTAGTCCAGCAAGAAAACAAGGAGTAAAATAGCTTGGAAGGTTGAGTACTTAGTAATTAAATTAGTAAAGAACATGCCTGGATTTCTGGAAAGAATGAAAACAAATGTGTGTACTTGGACAAACTCACCTTTAAAATCACTTCCTTTTTAAGCAATGCTTTTATACCTCTTCTACCCACTTTCTTCCTTTATCTCCTTCATCCATTTTCATGTAATATGTGAAGGCTTTTTGGTGATAATAGCTGCCAGCATTCCATTCCCAAACTCCACAGCTGCACTGTTTGTCTCTTCAGCAGATTAGATTCCTCTTGAAACTGTATCAATTGTTTATTTAAAACAGTGCTTTTTACTCATTCCCTAAAGAGGTTGTTCATTGTTGTTGTTGTTTTAGTAACCTTAAGATATCTAAATTTAATTTGGAAATAATAATCTTATTTTCTCTGAACTGTGTAATGCATTTGAACATTTTATTCTGAGTATCACATGACTGCTAGTATTTTCAAAGTAGTGAGATTCAAAGGATCCATTTTTCCCATGAGCTGAATTTATAGCATCTTCCTTGAACAAATAAATAATAGTGATAAGCACTAAATAGTGATCTGATTCTTTTTCTTGATGCCTGCTGCTGGAGAGGGGAAAGGTCTTGGATATCCTTTCAGGAAAAGAGACAGCTCAAAGCCTGTGCCTTTCTAAAACCCCACAGAAGCCCTTAAGTTAGATCTTGGATGTCATATACATGCATCATGGCCATCAGCTTACAAATGGACTTTGATTTATGTGATTTAAGACTGCAATATGTTGTTTATAACTGCATCCATTATATATGAGAATAACTAGAAAATACCCTGGGCCAAGTGCAGAGGTTGCTTCTGGGAAAAGAAAAACTGACAATTGAGGATAACTGACATTTTAAAATGGGCTTGAGATTTGACTGGGTCTGCAGCTAATGATTGTTACTGCCTTTAGAAACTGACTTCTAGCTTTCTTTTAGTGTTGAAAAAAAATTAAAATATATATATATATTAAACCTTTGAACATCTCCTCAGTTTTTTTACTCATACTGTATGGCCTTGGTGCTTCCCAAGGGACAGGTGAGTATGATGAGGCTCTCTCTGTGCATTTGCCTTGCTGTGTCATCCTGGTCAGCTCAAGCAGAGGTTTGACTTTCTCTCTTTTGTGAGAAAGTTACAGCAGACTGAGGGTCAGCTAACACAACACCAGCTGATCCTGAGCCAGCCTCAATTTCTCATTCTAAATTGGATAAAAACCAGGAGACCAAATTACTCAGTTTTACTTGAGAAAAATTCCCAATGAAGCCAACTAAGGCTTGAGTAAGCATGGGAGGTTGTGGCACTTTGCTTCTGAGGTTACATCTGTTTTTTGAAGGTGATTCACTAATTAGGGGAGAAGAAATTCAAGGCACAGCTGTTTATTTACCCGAACCTTGATGCAGCCTCTGTGTTCCTCATATTGTGTTGTTTCTGTCAGGCCTGTGGGCTTGTTTTACTGAAATTATATTATTATTTTTTTCCCCTCTTTGTTTTTTTCCCCCCCTAGACTGGCAGATAGCTACTCTGGCTCTGCTGCTGGGTGGTGCTGCCATTATTCTCATAGCTTTCCTGGTTGGGCTGATCTCCATCTGCGTGGGATCTCGCAGGCGCTTCTACAGACCAGTTGCAGTCATGCTCTTTGCTGCAGGTAAGCACTGAGGCATCATTAAAAGATTTCCTGAGAGCAGCTGAACTTTCATGGATGGAGATATGCCTTGTTCTGCATACTAATTGAGAGGTGTTTGGTTACTTCTGTGCTAACTCCAGTGAGGTTTCTCAGGCTATAAGTTCTGCGCAGCATTAATCATTTCTTGCAGTTGCACTGTTATTAGTTCATAAACAATTATTTATTTGCATGATATTTATTGTTTTGTGAAGTACATGCAGCAGGGAAAACTACAGAGGATAAATCTCAAAATACCATTTTTAATCTGTGACTTTGTGCTGCTTGATGTCCCCATTTTTATTCTTTGTGCAAAGCCATTTTTATTTTAATGTTCTCTCTCTTGCAATTTTCAAACAGGGAAATTAATACCCAAAGGTGAACCCTGGAAGCTCTACATGTGAAAATAAATAGGATTATCTTGCAAGGTGTTTATATATGCCCCTGTGCCATAAGGAATTAATTTTGTTATGTCATCTCGCTTGGTTATTAATTTAACAAGCTGTCACAGTGTAGTCCCTGTTTGGTTTTAAAAACGCAAAAATGGAACAGTTTATATAAACTATCACAAAATCTTAAGGGAGACCTAAGAATCTGAATTGTCTGTAAGACTGGTCCGGTGAGGTACAATTACAATATCAAATCATCTCCTTTTATATATTCTGGTGCTCTGGGGCTTCGTCAGCATGGATGTTTCAGATCCTCCTGAGACTCACCAGCCGTGCTTTGCCTTCATCCTGTCACTCACAGCTGCACTGGAGCCAGCAGCTTAAGTCCCTTCTGATAGCCCATAATGAAGAGGATGGCAGAACCTTTGGGATGTATTTAAAAAAGCCTCTTAGGAGGATATGAGAGGGTGAGAGCGTGGAATTGGAGGGAGCTTGGGATGAAGCACAACTCCAGGAATGCTCCTGCTGCCCCCTGCTGATAACATTGCCTTGGTGGAACTCAGCCCTTCAAGATGCACTTTTATGTGCTCAAGACATATTCCTAGATTACATTTCATTTGCTTTTAGGAAATTAAATCAACCTAGGATCAGATTCCCTGAGTGGAAATCATCTGGTTTTGTTCTATGTGTCGCATTGCTTGCTTGGTTAAATGAATAAATATACTGGTGCCATTGTTTTAAAATTTAGTGTTAATTCTGAGGTTTAAAAGGTATGCTGGACAGTTTACATTGAAGGAAATTAGGTTATTTAATTTTTCGAGTGGTTTCTTGTTTGGCTTTTGGCTTTATTTCTCATAAAGTTGTGTAGTAACTCAGTAATTATTCTACCATACGCTCCTGTCTTGCTATGTTGCTCATTTAATAGTTAAGTTTGTATTAAAAAGTACATGGTTTTCCACAAGAAGAGATTTCCTCAAATCCTAGTTTGTCATGTGCTCTCCTCTGCATGAAATTGCTTCTAGTCTTTACTACAAACGTTTGATGGTGAGGGGGTTAATGCTTACTTGAATCTAAGAAAAAATTAAATTGGTTCTTTAGCTTATGATGGTGTTCACATCTTCCCTTTGCCTCTGTGTGTGTGCATGTGCATTTTGAACAGCCATAACCTGAAGCATATGAGAAGAGAGATGATGAGGCCAAGACAACCTGCCCCATTCTTCTTCATTATCTGGCAAATCTGAGGAGAATCCTTTCAGGATTTGATACTTACATTGTTAAAAGACATTTCCTACAGATTTTATATTTGATATCAGCAAGAGATGAATATGGATGGCATATATTGAAAGAATTATACGAAGAATTCGCTGCAGAAGAGGGGAAAGTTAAGATTGTAGCAGTTTGTGCCTTATGCAGCTTTCCATGGATTCAAGCCTTCATCTGTAGATTTCACAAATCTTTCATGATAAACACCACCCTGACCTATGCTAGCAAGACCAATATTCTGTGTAACTCTGGTTGGGAGTCTATCAGCTGCCTCTGGAAAAAGGGCACAATATGAATTGCCCAGAGACATTTAATGGTGTGTGGGTCTTGGGCAGAGAAGGTCTTTGTGTAGAATGAAGGACAAAACAGAAAAGTTATTTCCAGGTTCTTCATAGAGTCCAAGCAGTTGGCTCCAGGCTATTTTTTTTCCTTCAAGTTTTGATTATTTTTTTTCCTCAGCTTCGAGTTTTCAGTTAGTGACTCTGTAGGTGACGGGGAAGATTGACTGACTGGGACTGGAAGAGATGAGAAGAAAGGGACCAAAAAAGCCAAAATTCAACCTAGATGCTGAGAATAAGCCAGCAAGTAATGAAAAGATGTGAATGTGTTTTAATAGAGCTAACAGTATGTGTTTTAATGTTGAGAGCTAGAGGAACACCTCAAGTAATGGAAAAATGTGGAGCAGACAGGGAGGCAGTTGCAGGAAATCTTGCATGGAGCCACCTTGGCTGATGTGGCTCTTTGGTCCAGTGGAGGTCTCCAGCCCATGGACCTGCTGGGGTGTCTTAGAGCTCATGAAACAAACTGGCCCTGAAAACTGCACCCTCAAATGCAGGCTCACACACTTGTCATGATATACTTACTAAGTGCTAGTCAATTCTAATTTAGGGGCAGAAAGTGTGCTTGCTGAAAGTCCATGAAAGAAACAAAAGAAAAATTGAAGATGCGTTCCTTTTGGTGCCATATTTTAATGAATGTAGCAAAGTTTGGATTAATAACTTGTTGATGTTAGCAAGCTTTTAGCACGTTTCACAAGATGCTTTTACATGCAAGCTATGGAAAATAGTGACTAAGTGAAAATATTATAGATAAGAGAGTAAAATAACATGGTGGGAGATAATAATTGGAGAGAGCTTAAGGAGGTATCTTTTACTTCTGACAGAGAGAGCACAGTCCAGCTATATTGCATCCTTAGTTCTGTGCTATTACCTATTTTCATAATAATATGGAAGATGGAATGAAAGTTTACTTGTCAAATTTTACCATGGAAGTAGAAAAAATTGCAGGTACACTGAAAGCCAGAATTTGATTTTGTAAAGTTGATGGAATGGTCTGAAAAAGTAGGACTGGCTTCAGAAGAATGTAGTGCAAGTTGCTACAGGGCAGCAAAAAAGTCATAATATCAAAGAAATACTGTTGGGGAAAATACTCTGTAGGTTATGTCCTCCAATCTCCTTGCTGAGGCAGGATGGTCACCAACAGTGACAGCTTTATCTGGTCCAGTTTTGAAGAAATTCAAGCAAGAAGATGTTGCAGCCTTTGCAAGCATGTTGTCCTGGGCCCATACTACCCTCCTTGTGATACTTTTTTCTTTGTTGATGTCTATCCTGAATCTCTGAGATTAGTGTCTGCTCTCATTACTGCCAGCTTGCCTAGCACTACAAAGAGGAATTTTTTTTTTTTTCTGTCATTGTTGCAGCTACATTTTCAGGTAATCTTTGAAACACCCAGCACTTATTAATGAAGTGCTATACTCATCTGAAATGAGCAGGAGGTAGAGAACAAAAGTACAGAAGTTACTTGCCAGCAGCAGCATCTTCATAATTACAGATCAGCTATAAAGCCACATCATAAATGGGTTGGTTTTTTTTACATCAAAACTTATAGTCAGACATTTGAAGAAAGAAAATTAAAAGGTGACTGAAATTATATTTTCTCCCTTTTAAAGCATTTATGATTTCTACATATTTAATATGATGAGTATATATAATTGCTTATATTTCATGTGAATGGAATAAAACTTGTATTCCTGTTCTCATATTGCAAGCATCATAGTGCTTTATAAAAGCATGGCTACATTTGAAGTGAACAATCAAGTTTGAGATGATTAGTCTATTCTGAACAGCATCTGAGTAGCAGATTTTTTAAGATTTCTTTTGCAGCCTGTTTTATCTACGGGAAAAGACTTGTGTTTCTGAAGAAAGATTGTACACACTTCCCTTAAGCAGGACAGAATAGCATGGAATTCCTTTAAATCCATTAGAAACAGATCAGTAGTTGCAGGCATTGCTTTCAACATCTTTTGGGGTCATGCTGGTCATTTCTCATAACTTTGCTGACTGCTGTTTCTAGCTTACACAGCTCCCTTTCTGCTCTACAGGGAAAAACAATGACAGAAGGCAAAATGAGTGCAAAGTGATGACAGTGCTATGTAGGGTGGCCGCTCCCACCAGCCTCTTGCTGCCAGCACTTCCTTTCAATTCTACAGTAGTGTATCTGAACCAATAGTAGGAAAAGCTGGAACCCTCACTGTAGAAATGTCAAAAAACCCTCTGGTGTGTGTTGCTGCTTTAGCAACATGTTCCTCTTCCAAGAGAATCACTTTTTTTTTTCGGTTGTGTTTTGACAAGTCCAATCTGTAGATTGAAATTAAGCATACTTCATATGTTACACTGGGGAAGGTGGAGACTTCCTTGGTTTGCACTTGACACAGACACACATGGAGCAGCTTCTGTGTTGACTCAGCAGAGATGCTGCATCCCCAGTGCAGGAAGCCACTACAGAAAAACTCATATTTTTCCATACATTTTCAGAAATCCTTTCTGACCTTGAAGAATCTTTTAAAGATGTGTCTGAAAGCTGAACATATGTTGAGGTGCTTTTGGATGTAAAGATGCTCTCATTATACAGAACTGGAATGCATAATCTTTTCATAAGAGTAGGTGCTTTTCGCAGTGTACCCTGCCAGATTTCTCAAATGTTGCACAGTATTTTGTGAGCTGACAGACAAAAACTCTTATTCAAATAGAATAATATTAAGTAACACTTCAATAACTGCAGAATTTAAAAAAAATCCTGTGGATTTTGTTATCCACATCAGAAAATCCACTGTGCAAACATTATTCTCATTGTCAGTCTCAAGTCCAAAGACCACTCCGTAGGCTAAGGTGGGATAAGTTGAAATTTCCAGTGTTTTATACAGTTTTACCACTGAGGTTCTGATGAACATGGGACATGATCTCCCCATACCAGTCCTGTCCTCAGGACAGGTGAGCATTTGTCTCCAGGGCTAATGAAAAGGCCCAGTTGGACAAGGGTGTGTGTGAAGTGGCCAATGTGTGTCTGTGGATCTCAGAGACAGTGCCATAGGAAATAATGATTTAGAAGCTTTTTTAATGACTTGGAATTTGATCTATTTTATTATCTTCTTTCATCACATAGTATTTCTGACCCACCCCCTAAATTCAGAATAGTTTGCCAGTTTGAAGTTTAGTGACTGATCAAATTTTATAGATTCCTTGGTATTCTGTGTGAGAATGTCATTAATTCTGATTACAGAACACAGTAATGCATATGAAATATGTGATTCACTGAGTCTCTGCTGAGCTCAAGTATATATCACTTATGACAATGAATTATTTCTAGGCTAAGTAAATTATTTGATTCTCAGCTACATTTCTTAATATGTATTCTCACTTCTCATTTTGACTTATTTATGATGGCAATAGAACAAGTTTTGCTGTTACGGAAGGAGTAATGACTTCGAACTAAAATATAAAAGAGAGACAGAAAACAATTTGGTAAATGCAATTCTCACTGTTTATTTTGTGGACATTTGGAGGATCACCATTATATCGCAGCAATGATATTTGTTCATCAATGAGGGAGTATGGAAGAGCTTCTCTGTTCTCTATGAATGAAATGAAGGTGATTTAAAAAGAGCAGCATTTACAGCCTACAAATCACCAAAAGCATTTTAGATGTGAATTCCAATTATTTTCTTTGTTTTAGGGAAGCAAAATAAGGCTTCTTCTGATGTTTGGTTTTTTTTTTTCTCTCTTTCAGTTGTTCTCCAGGTCTGCAGCTTAGTCCTTTACCCAATCAAGTTCATCGAAACAGTCAGCTTGAAAATATACCATGAATTCAACTGGGGCTATGGCCTGGCATGGGGTGCAACTATATTTTCATTTGGGGGTGCCATTCTTTATTGCCTGAACCCTAAGAACTATGAAGACTATTACTAGAATCATTCAATGAAAAGAAAAATAATTAAAAAAAAAAAGGATTACCCCATCTTTTCTAGCTCACAGTTTTTTTAGAACACTTGTGGAGCACCAAACAGTCTGCTCTGTTGATAAAATAGCCTTTGCCTTTTGGGTGTGAACACTGTAACCAGCTTTTACAACCATTTAGAAGAACTGCAAACACTAGGATTGCTGATCTTGCATAGGCAGATGCTGCAAGCTGCTGATACATAAACTTCATTTTCCCCGACAACAACGAGCAAAAGGATCTACGTGGCAGCGATCATTGTGAGAAAAGTGGCTGGAATGAGAATGCAATGCCAGCATCTGCTGTTGCCTTCAGGGGAGCAGCTGGTATGGGCTCCATTTAGAAGTTTCCCTGTATCATAGAGGATTCAGATGTCTGATAAGCAGGCAATGGCATCTTGTACAATAGGCTGAGTTGGCCCCTTGTTACTTGCTCAAAGGCGCTCTTAAGGAATTAGTTGCAAGGGAACTGTGTTGAGGGCAGTGAATGTAACTGGTTAATGACTTGTCTAATATCTGCATTCAACAGTCTGCTGGGAGGATAATTAAAAAAAAAAAAAGAAAAACCCAAACAAGCCACCAACCCACACAAGATTTCATGAATTAGTAATCGACATCACCGTGCCAGCTGTAACAGATTGTTGAAGGAAGTCCAAACCCAGAGACATGTGCTTCTGACTGTGTTGTTGGAAGTTGTCTCAGCTCTCAGTGTTTTGCTGGAAGGGTGAAGATAAAGGGGAGCAGAAAAAGACCTGTTCTGTCCCTGAGACATCTAAAATGTGTGAATGAATTGCAGTTGTCCTGAATATCCATTTAATGTGCTAACATTGTCATGAAAAGAATGCATATGGAACAAGTTCAGTTATATTTTTGAAAGGTATTTGTTAGTATAAATGAATATATATAATGCAACTATATATGCAGAGGGAGAGAAATGATTCATCCTAAAATTGTAGTATGAGCTGTGATGCAGTGATTAAAATACTAACTTTGTACACATTCTTGAAAGTCTTGGATTGGTAACCCCAATTTTGATTGGCGTTACAAAATAAACACACAATGGTTTGTCTTCTGTATATTCCCTTGTACAGACTCTGTGTTATGGGAAATGCCTAAAAGTTCATATCAAGTTAAGGTATAACTGGACAAAAATAACTTCTTGCTATTCCATGTGTAATATAATACTTGCTAAAAGTTCTTTTCTAAGGGTGTTGCAAATTAAAAACACTGCCATTTTTTAAAAATCTGGTTAGATTGTGAGTGTTCCTGATCATCAAGAATACAGCTGAGATCCCATCATGTCCATATTAAAACATTAGCACTTCAGGAGGCAATCTCTTGTTTTTAAAAGATGAGTTTCTAATGGACTTTTTGATGATTATGTACATCTGATTAGTATGTTTCCCACTTAAAACATCCAGAGACTGTACTCATGAAATGAAGCCCAAGATAAAATAGGGAGAACCTTCACATGAATTTAATCCGCATCACTTTTATTTTTGTTTACAATTTGCTTATTTGGATATTTTCAATTAATTATAAGCATATTTTTATACAATTGTAATCTCTAGAAATAACTATTTTTTTTAATGGAGAAATTTAAAATATATTCTGTGTGGACCTCTGCACAAGTGGTTTGCACACCCACCTCTGCACAAGTGGTTTTGCTGGTTCCACAGAAAAGGCTCCTGAATTCCTGGGTGTTAGGATGGCATCTCTTGTGTTGCTGCTGGGCCACCATCTGCAGGGTGCTGAGGGTCTGCAATGAGCAGGGGACCACAGGACTGCCTTTGGGAGATCATTGTGCGAGTATTGCTGGCTTCTGGAGATGGTTTATAAAACTCTGGGGTGCTCTGGAGTTCATTCTGCTTCTGTGGCAGAATATTCTGAATCTGCAGAACCCACGGTGATTAATTAGATTAGATGGAGCAAAATGACAGCTTGACATGGAGGGGACTGCCTGGCAATGCCTGGAGAGTGAAAAGGATGGGAGGAAAACTTGTGTCCAGTTATATCACAGGCACCAAGAGAGCATTTGTAACTCTTTATTCTGCTTTATTTCCTGGGACTGACTTAAGGGGGATACTCAGTATATAGTTTCTGAAGAGCTGTGTAGGTCTGCTTTTGTTCAGCAGCGTGGAGAGCGTTGTAGTTTGGCATGGGAATTGGATTAGTGCAGAGAAGCCCACTGTGAGAAGATGTCTGTACCTTTCTAAGAGGATGGTGTTTTGGGGCTGGCATTTGTGGCACTTTGTCTGTGCTGACAAGAAGGTACAATGCTGAACCCATACTGTAGCCAATAATTTATCAAATTGTTTTTCTTTATGTAGAGTTTGAGCAAAAGCAACTTCCAGGCCTAAGGCAAATGCAAATGAGTGGTGTGTGCTCTGCAAGTCACTGGCTTTTAATGTGAAAGGTGTTCAGGCACAACAATTTACAAACGTGAATGCCTAAAGACAAGGTTCTTGGTTCACAGTTGAGTCAGAGTTCTGATTTTCAGTCCCAACATCTGCTTTTCCTCTTGAAGGTGATGCAGCCTGCTGGGACCCACCTCAGACTCCTCAGGACCTTTGTGTTTGGGCATCTAGTATGTGGATTTAGGTACCTACCTTTAGCTTAGGTTGCTACTGCAGTGTCTTTGTTTTCCTCTCTACCATTGCAAATTTTGGCAAGTATTCTGTTTTTCAGAGCAGAATTAAAGATAAATGCAACTTTGTGCTGATTCCTGGGGGTATTTTTAGCCACAAAAAAGATGCAAGTCTGTGTCCTGAGTGTACGTACGACAAATTAATAATTTTATATGTTGTGCTTGTGTCATGTCACCATTAATTCAGTTGTTTGACTTTATCTCACTGGCAGAATGATTCTCTCCCACAACAAATCATTTTTTTTCTTTTCAAATATATATGAATAAATATATATATAGCAAACTTGCAAGCAGGGCTAGTTATTTGTATTTTTTAAGCTTAAAGTATACCGTCCGGTGCTGACAAATACCCAGCACCTCTTCTGGATTTCTTGCACAACTTCGTTTAGCTTTTGTAAATTTTAAAAACAAATATAGAGAGACCTATGTGTTTGAAATATAAATGATATATATGGATTAGCATGTAACTGTATATTATTAAACATGCAATGAACTGACTGGTAAGTGAAGTCTAATCTTATGGCTAGCAATGTAATTTATTCAGACTGTATTTTTGTACAGCGCAGTGCACACTAACCTATTGCCTCTGTGTCCTCTATAATGCCTAAAACTGTGCCTAGAAATTTCATTTATGTCTTTCAAAGAAAAGAAGAAAAGATGACTAAATGCTTCATGTTGTTGATAGTATTGGTTTTTCTGATGTTGTTTTTTTATTTATTTTTGAGAAGTGTATGGTATGTTTATTAAATGAATCCATCAAAATAGGGTTCATTTTAAATGGTCATTGTTAGCAGGGAAAGACTGATTTTTTTTAATCTAAACTTTTCAGTTTGCAGTTTTAATACCATTTCTGCATTTCACGATTTTTGTAGCTTACATAAAGTTTTATGTGAAAAAGTAACTGAAATAAAAAAAAAATTGTTACACTAAGAAAACGTGCCTGTTTTGCTCTGAGTAGAAAATGTGTGCAGCTCAGGTGGCATGGTTTCCTGAGAAGGAACAGGCTCCTTAGGCTAATGAATATTCCTGGTATTCAGTTAATTCCATGCTAAAGTAGTCATATCAAAATACACAGAGGGAGAGAGGGAGAGATGGAGGGGTGTCATTGACAGGTCCCTGTATCTCACCTGGCCATAAAGCAGTAGCAGAAAGAGTTTCTGGGTGTCACAGAGCCCACACTCCCTTTATAAAGATGCAAGTATTGGAACATCAGAAAACCAAATGCTTTAAATGTAAATAACAAGGCCGTGTGTTGAAATGGGAATCTGTACTGAGCACATTGTTCCAGTGGGGGAATTTATCCATTATATACAGATTTAGTTTTTGAATTTCCAATAATTAATACTTTTGTCTATTTTGATTCTGAAGTCTGTGTTACTCTTCATTGTGAAAAAAAAAACAAATGCTTTGAATCTGAAGTGTAGTTTTGCAAAATAGGAAAAGCATATTTAAAGCACTAAAGACATGATACTGTGTTTTTTCTACTATTGGGAAATGTATCCACTGCATCGCTGGATATCCCCCAAGTGGGTGGGCAGCAACCTGATGCTGCCAGCAGAAAACAAGAGGAGAATAAGAGACAAAAGCCTTGCTTGGCTGCAGCAAAGTGCTGAGTGAGTACAGGCACAAGGATGGGGTGCACAGAGTGGAAATCAACTCACAGACAGGGAACTCGGAGCAGGGAGTGAGCATGATGGGGACAACAAGGATGGGAAGTGTCTGGAGCTTTCTTTTCTTTTGAAATGCATTGAGAGAGGATGTTCATAGGGAACTGTGAATCCACTGGGATTCCAGGATCAAGTCAGGGGTAATGGAAGGCATATTTCTTGAAATCTGCATTAAAATTGTCGGAGTTATGGCTTTTGGGGGTACATTACCCAAGGGTTTGACTTTGTTTTAATGCCCAAATTTTAGGTAATTTCTGTTCCTACATGTCAGCATGAGGTCTTGCAGCCTCCTCCCTCTCTCCAGTGGGAGGGGAGGTAATTCAGCATCTCCCTGTCAAAGCTGCTGAATAGTGGTATAACTTAATACTCTCCTGGAGTGAGAGTACTGGGACAGGCAGCTGAACTGTTTCGGGTACCTGATGGGGGTTACTTTGTGGTACCATGTATGTTATGTCACACTGAAGGGTCTGTAAAATAGGACAGCAGGGAGACAAGTTGTCTTTACCTTTTGCACTCTGGAAGGGATCTAATCCTCTACTGAAAGGAGGCTGTCCTTCCCTGCAGTGAAGCAGGCTTGGATAAGGTTTGGGAGTTCAGGATACAGTGAGCAGAGGGAGCACAAATGAGCATTAAAATGGGGAGCCCACTGTCTGAGGTCAAGGTGAGAGACACCTGAGAGAAGTTAGTGACCTTCCTGCTTGTGGTGCTAAGCCTTAAGGGTGACAAAGACACACAAAAGTTCTTAGTTTCAATCCCCTGAGAGGAACTGGAGGGCAGAGCAGCTTTGGAGGCTTTTGTGAGCTCAAACCCTTAATGCATTCCTGCTGAATGTGAGCTTCCTGTGGTGCTTTTGCCCTTGTAGGTGCCTTTGGTCACTGTGGACCTTCTGAACATCTCTGCACTGTGCACCACGGATAAAACCCTGTCCTGAGGGGAGATGTGGCCACTGTGCTGTGACACTGAAGCTGGGCAGGACACGGAGGGATCTGGGATGCTCCTCAGTCCTGCCACAGCTCAAGATGAGACGCAGACAGCTGTGTCACTTGGTGGAGATGAAACCAGCTGTAACTGAGATAAATTGTAACAGTACCGTGAGGTACAAAAGGATTTCTACAAGCAGCAGGCAAGCCTTGGTATATAACAATGATGAATGGATTCATAAATGCCCTCCTCAATATGAGGAGTACTTTCTGACTCAGAGCTGCTGTGGGCTTAAAATACCTTTGTCTTCAGGTTGGTGTCTCAGGAGGCAGAATCAGAGCCATTTTCTTAAAGCTTTTTCATTGAGAGCAATTCAAGTTTTTTCTTTTTTTTTTTCCTCAGGAAATTTAATAATATTAGAATTATTTAAAATACTTAAATGTATTCAGGTTGTGAAACTTCATAGCATCGAAAATAATTTCTTGGCTTGTACATCTGTTTTAGTTTTCAATTTCTTTTATCCTTTTCTACTATTATCTATTTTAGTTTTCAATTTCTTTTTTCCTTTTCTACTACTTATCTCTTTTTCACATCAATCAGAAAAAGCAAGCTGAAACATTTGAGCCACTTGGAAGTTAAGAGAATAGGAGGGCAAGGCTGAGCATTATACTTATCTTGGAATAACAGGAGTGTGGGGGAACCAATTTCAGCTGTATCAGCAGATAGCTCTGTAATAAAAATGTCTGAAAAAAGATGAAATTAATAGCAACTGAGAAAAAAAGGCCTCTCTTTCCTAAACACACACACTTAGTTTCTATCTATATTCCCATTTCTTCTCTTGATGCTACAAGAAAAGAAGAATTTATTCCAGGGTTTGTCCTGGTTATCTTTTGAAGTAAGTGTACTTGCTGCAAAGCTGTATAACAAAGTAGTTGTTAAACTAATATCAAGAATTTCTAATGGAAATGTTTAGAATACCTAATTTCCAAGGCCTAATTGGAAACAACTTAAATTATTACATCAATAAAATTTGCTTGAGGGAAAGCCAAAAGGGATTCATGTAATGAAATAGAAAGTTCTAGCTGGAGAAAATTATTTTCACTGTGGAATGTCTGAAAAGCTTTGCAGATGTTGGATTAAAAAAAACACTGCTGAATTTTTCTGAATCTTTTAACGCATGGGCATTTTAACATAAAATATCATCCGGCTTGCAAAAGGAACAGGCAAAGACATTCTGAGAAGCGTAAGTGTGAACAGATTGTGCTCCATTTGTTTGAAAACAGCCCTTACCTGACGGAAGTGCAGTGCCATTACACTCCCTTCCAAACATCTCGTAATTCTAACACAGCTCAGTTTTATGGCTGTTTTTAAAGCTGTAAGGGTGTGACAACACGGTGGTTTAGGCCTCAGGTTTTAAAATGCCATTTCTCTCGGGAACTGAAGATGTAAATCCAAACTTCCCTCAGCTCCTGCCTTCATCCTGACAAAGCAGATTTGATGCTCTTTGCAGCTTCTGATTCTCGAGTGCCATGGACTAAATCTGCCCCCGAAGAGTTTGGCTGCTCTGTGTCTGTACAAAAGCAATCTTTGCAGCAGATGTGGGTGGGGGGTTTGGGAGGGAGCCATTCCAAGTTTCTCCCGAATTTTCCCTGTGCCTGCAGTAATTTGCAGAGCTGTGCATGTCTGTGGGACAGGACTCTGCAGGTGAGAGGGGGGTGTGATCCAGCAGCGCTGCTCCTGCACAGCTCTGGCCAGCAGCTCTCACAGATTGTCAGATTTTCCCTGATTGTGTCAGTGGAGATTTGTGCACTTTAAATGGGAATTGGTCAAGGTGTTCTGGTGGTGGCTAACCAAGTCCAAACCCCATTAAAAAATTATGAAATTGTCACTGGACAATTCTCAGGGGCACATGTGTCTATAAGAAATGACCTACACTTACATACTTCAGTTGATGAAGCTTTGTACACATAAAGAATCTTCTGAGGAAATACTTTATAATGTTGTCAAAGAAGGATAAGTAACTCTTATATCAGACTTATTCTACATACAGAGAAATGGAATATCATTGAACACACCTACATGCTTTCAAATGTATAAGCTTAAAAAAAATCAGAATATATATGAGGTAGAGAGTATAGAAATGCCATTCTAGATTGTTGTTCACACTATTAGTTTTTAGCAGAGCTTAACAGAACATAAAGAAGGTGATCATCTTAATAAGAAATTAGCAGCAGGAAGAAAAAAAAAAGAGAACTTCACAAACAACTAGCAAGTGTAAAAGTTTCATTGTTCATGGGCTACACACTTTCTCCCACAAAGTGGCAGTTGGAGAAGAATGTTTTCTCAGATTTGGGTTTTAATGAGGAATTTTACTTGCTCTTTGGGCAAAGATTAGAACTAATGCTTCTTTGCAAACCTTATTTTCTGATAAATCTGAATGGATACAGCTTAATTATTTGCTTACAGTTAAGCTTTTCACACCTCCGGTTCAGTTTTGTGGGTCTCATGCAGCTGAAGCTCCTGAGAATAGTTACACTAGTTCTTTCAAAGATCCCATTTTTAGTGCTACAGCAAAAGTTTACAAAAAAGTCAGATCAGCAGCCTCTGCCTCCCAACACAGTCACATATCTGGGGAATTCAAAGCAGGGTTCTCTAGAAGCTGCTAATTGCCTGTCAATCATCTGGTACACCAGCAGTTCACACGTTTTTGCTATCGACCTAGCAGATTAATAGTGTAACCCAAACAAAGGAACAAAGGCTAAACTGTTCATTGGGAAGGGTACTGTGTGGTCTTTTCAGGCCAAGATTAACAGAGAAACAGAGAAATGGTGTTCTTTGTAAAACTAAAGCTGCAGTGACCTTAACTCTGGCAAACAGACTGAATGAGTTCAGCACTATTTGCCAGCAAAACCTGAAACAGCAGTGCTTTAAAAAAAAAAAAAAAAAAAGAAAACAAAAAGAAAAACCCCTAACCCTATGCCGAAAAATCTTTGCAAGCAAAATGAAGTAAAATTAAAATTAAATTGGTTTCACTTTTAGAAGTCAGCAGCATAGCTAAAATGATTCAGAAAGCAGTGCTAGAAACTGTTGACCATTATGCTGAATGTATTTATAGTATCTGTGAGAGCCTATTTTCAGGACAAAAAACAGCACTGTTTAAAAAAAGAGTGTTTAAATTTTGCTCTGGTATCTTTGGGACCTCTATCCTTGGATTGAGGTCAATAAGAATAAGGGTACTATTATTACTGAAATTAATATTTTTTTAGTTACTGGTATATTCATCATAGCTAGGCATTCCATCTGAGACTAAGATTCTGTTGTGCTAAAATCAATCCAACACCAAAGGAGAACCTCTGAAAATTTCCAGTCCCTCTATACTGTGGATTTTCCAGTCAAATTCATAATTAAGATGGCAGTGAGATTTGTTCTCTAAGTAGGGCAATGCTGCTCGAAGAGTAAAGGGTGACTTATGTGAGGAATCGCTGCTCCAAAAAGTGTTTTAGCCACCTTTGTTGACATTTACTTGGTATTAAGTGGTTACCATCTGGAGGTAAAAATTCCTTTCAAGCTAAAAGAGAGAATATAGACCTCTGATCTTTCCAGCTTTCCTGAGACAAATTTTGTTTTCAAGCTGTAATGCCATATTTTCCTTTGGCTTCTTGTTCCTGCCCACCATACCATGTCCACAACCTCTGTTGTTCTAATACAATATTTTCCCAGGACTGCGTGGTAAATTCGAATAATTTCAGTGATCCCCTACTCAGTGAGAGTCCTCAGCTCTGCCCATTTTAGCAGCAGGCTGGGAGGGGTGGGCAGAGCAAGGGGCAGGGGGGAACTGGCCCCAGCTGCCCTGCTGGGGGGGTGCCCTGTCCCTGCACCCTCTTGTCACACCCTCAACCTCTCTGTTGTGACCACTCACTGAAGTATTCCTTCACTGCTACTGCTGCAAGTCCCAAATAATGTATTTCCCAGGGCAGGTGAAACAGAAGCTCTGGAAAATGTTGAAAAAGCAAAAATCAGAGAGTCTGAAAGAAGAATCAGATATTCTGGTGCAGTCTGACCCAACAGGCCCCTAGATATTCTCCCCAAAGGTTCACTTGGTATGGAAACCTGTCATTTTTCTTACTGATACATTATTGCATCAGTGGCCTCAACAAACTGTGCAGTGGATGAAAAAAGTGGAAACTAGCTTACATTTCAAAATAGTGAGTTAATAATTCTTGCAACTTTTGGTCTGAAAAAGTCAAGTCAGATAGCCATCCTGAATGTTTGGCTTTGAAATTTTAAGGTAATTTAAATTATCTGTGTGACTCATAGTGCCACCATTTTTGTTCCCTAATTCAGTGTACAAGATTAATAAAAAAGAATTTCTCAATTTCAACCCTATGGGTGCATGGAATTTTTGTCTTCTGTGAATTTTCTGTGATACTAATTTGAAATAATTCACTGGTAGAGATATTCTCTTCAGTAAGGTCATTCACTTGCCTATAAAATGTTGATGAGTTACAAGGTATCCACTCTTCTTTAATGAGGGGTGCAAATACTACTATTTCATCTTGTATTAAAAAAAAAAGAAAAGGGAACTTTCAGCCTGGAATCAGAGCCAGGAGACTTTCAACTGCAGTCAAAAAAACCTAAGGTAAGGGCATATATTAAATGCAGGTAGAAAAATATCTCAGACCTTAGAAAATCAATTGAGAAGTAATGAACATTGATGAACATATAAAACTTGCAGAAAGTCTCATTTATTCATTGTGAGCTTCAATAAAGGACATCTCATTTGTCTGCTGCAGAGCTGGAACAGGATGGATTACATGACATAGTGAATATTTTGTTTTGTGTTTTATTGATCTGAGTGGGAAATACAGATTCCACTGTAGAGTCTGAACTGGATACAAAACCACTGAAGTCAATTAAAAAATTTCTTTTGGTTTTGGGGGGTTTAGAGCAGCTAACATCTGTGAAGTGTAAGTTGCCCAGTCCATGTAAATTGATGTTACACAATACTGGAACAAAGTGAAGAATATTCTCTCTCTGGCCCAAATGAACTGTAGCAATTTCCTACCCTTTTCTTCTATAAATGTAGTCACATGGAACAAAACTACAGTCTTCATTTTCAGACATGTATCCTCCTACCTTGGCTCCATGGCTACCTGTAGAACATGGGCTTAAAATAATAAATCTGGGGCAGAAATAGATGCTAGATGAAAATTTTCTCCACCATCTTAGAATGACACTTCCCAGATATTGGTGTAACCCTAAAATTAACCTTAAATGCTAACCTGAATTATACCAAATGTGTTATGCCTGGACCAGTAGCACTCAGGATATAGCTGAAGATAAAAACCGTGGTATTTGGGAGACCAATCACTGGATGCTGGAAAAGAGATGAGGGTCATCAGAAGGGGTATCCTTTGTCCCTATGACTGAGTCTGGTTAGAACACCTCCAATACATAGGAATTTATTTTCTCAGGCATTTCCCCCAGTGTTTGAAGAGTCTAAAGGTAAGCCTAACACTGGGGAAAATAGAGACTTCCCAAAGTGCAGACAGTGGGGAATGGATGCTGCCTGCAGAGAGATTAATTTTAAATATATGTGTTCCATCACTTTTTTGTTCCACTGATATTTTGAGGTAGATGTTTTTTCCAGAGCAAATGCACATTAAGTAATATTTGGAAGATCTACTGAACTTCACTTCCAGTTGCATGTGATTCTAAGAGCAACTTGAATCAAAATTGCAGATTCTTCTTTGCAATACACACACAAACACCATGAGATAGCTCTTTTCCTCTTTCACATTTTTTTTTTCCTTTCCATTTTTATTTCAAGGTATTTGAAAATTCTTTGTACCCCAGAGCAGCAGGACAAATTTGTCTTGATACCTGAAAGGGCACAAAGAATGTTGAATTCAGCTCCTATAAGGTACAATGTACCCTGAAATACCAGTAAGGTAAGATAAGATAGATATGATATTCTGTGTACAAGAGACAAATTTATCACAAAACAATAAAAATCACACAGATGTTCTTTGTCCTCTGATTTTGACAACTGCAGTTTGTCTTTAGACACTCATGATGAAACATTCTAGCTAAAGGTATCCATATGCATATTTTTAAAAAGCCCTTTAAACAGGCATGTTTCACCATGCTGTCTAGTCTGCTGAGAATTGATAAGTCCTGCTGAGCTTTGCTTCAGTTTTGATATATGTCATCAGGATGTGTCATTTGTTTTAGAAACTGGTGGGCTCTCAGATATGTGCTGGTTTTGGAAGGAGTGTAAATTAAGGTGTCTGATGAACATGTGGCTACTTGTACCTCTTCTGCTGTATAAGTCAGTAGCAGAAATGCTCTTCTGGCAACAATAGGAGCTGCTGAATGGGTTTGTAATGTTTACTTAATGACAAGGGGAGAGAGAAGGAAGGTTTGGACTACTGTGGGGAAGAGGATGCTTTTGGCAAGATAAGTGATTGCATTTCAGAGCTGGTTTTCAGCAGGACTGTGGGTGGCACAGGCAAAGCTTTTCACAGGAGATTGGGCAATATCCTCTATTCAGACTGATGCTGTTCCCCTTGGCAAGGCTGCTAAGAAATTAGAGATTTGGTCAGATTTATACAATCTGTCAGAGAATCACATTTTATCTCTTTCTTGTCTCCACACAAAATCCCTTTGTCTCTGCTGGTTTGTACCTTCCTCCCAGTGCACTGCCATCAGTCCTGAGTGGGGGGAGCTGAGCTCTGGGTGTGTTGGATGCTGGGCAGCCTCATTAGACAAGAGGAGAGTTGATGAAGGCTCAGGGTCAATTTGGGTTTCAAACATGAGCACTTGCAAATGATATAAAATCAATCACCTTAATCCTCAGTGTAAGCTGCAGTCTGACCCTAAGTTTCCTTTCTCCTTGATGTATCTTCAACAATGACAAGGAATAGACCAAATCTTTAATTCCTTTTCTGCTTTTCAACACCTGAGTATTTCAATGTGCCATAGGCTGAATCTTTTGATATCTATCTGCTTTTAAAACTTCCCACTACTATGGCATACAATGAATTTCTTGCAGTTTAAGTCTTGAAACAAGTCAAATCCTGCTTCTGCTTAGCATGTTCTATAAGTGCCAGATGAGAAGGCAGCTATAATGGCTTAACCTCTTTTTAGTTATGGATCTAATTGTAACAGTCAAGAGAAGAGGGAAAGATTATATTTGACCCTATATTTTATATGTTGTGAATATCTGTAGTAAGGTCAAATACCAAGATAATAGCAGCTTCTCAGAGTATCTATTCCTGGTGTAGTGTGCACATTAATTTTCTGGGAAACATAAAGAAAATTGTTTTCTCCATAGGTTTTTCTGGGGCTAGAGTGATTTTTCCACTTTTCTTTCAAAAGGCTGGAGTCTGTGAGAATGGTCTTGAACCACTCTCAAAAGACCACTAATGAACAATGTGAACAATGGAGTAAAAATAAGGAAAGCAGAGAAAACAATGGAAATTGCTATTATTATTATTACTTTTTATTAAAATTATTATCTCTTATTACCTTTTATAACAATGATGAAGACTGCCAGAGTTAGTTACCGATCTTTAGTGCAGAACCTCCCCACACCCTTCACAAAAATTTTTCATATCCTAAATGTGGAGAATCTTTATATCTGCATTTTTCTCAGGATAGAGCAACAGTATCTTTCAGAAAACAGGGACACCACAGGGATACTTGATTTCCTCCCATACATTCACATCATGTGAATGAGATTAAATGGACTAGGTAAAACATTAATTTCCATGAGTTTGTTACTTAATTACCATCCCAAACTGCTGCAAGATCATCAAGCATGACGAGGAATAAGAAGAAAAAAGTTATCTTCTGTATTTTACATTCAGCAGCAGCCACACTGTGTTTATCTACAGTAAAAATGCTTGTGCATCTGCTTTCTTCCCAAGGCTTCAATGCATACTAATTATTTTCTCATGTATATTAACTAGGATTTTATAGCTTTGGTGCTTTGTGCACTGTTTCAAATCTTTATCCCATAGCGTTTCTCCTATCCTGCTTGCTTAGAGCTGGGAATATTTTTTCATAAAAGTCTGGTGTAAATTCCTTTTTGTGCACAGGCAGAGTCTTCTAAGTTTACTGCAACAGCACAGTGCAAAGACCACAATGTTTAGGGGATCCTTATGTTTCCAGGGTGAGGTGAAATCTCAGAGTACAGTGTACTGAGGTGAATTGCCTTAGTTTAGGATGTTTCCTTTGTGTCCAACCACAGGCTGGACAGGTCCCTCTAGGAGTGCCAAGCGATTCATTGCAAACCCCCACACTGATGATTAACCTTAATGTCACACATATTGAGTACATAGTACAGATACTACAGGTATTTGAGCCATAATAAAGTTCTAAGCTTCATCCTCATTGTCTTGGTTCAACTTCCCACCATTCTTTGTCTCTGCCTTGCTCTAACTGGATTCCTAGTAGTACATCATCTTTGTTGAAACAATTCAGCAGTCTTTCATGTATCACCCTGATATTTATTGAGATGTTGGCCTGCCTTTTTCATATCAATAAGTTTAAGTGAGAAATGTATATTTTTTCCTGTTGTTCATAGACAGAGAAACCAAGCATACCAAGCCATGATTTAAGTCAGCAGTTTCCTCTTCTCTCTCCTCATTTAGCCAGCACTGGAAATATCCTTTTTTATATCACTGCTTGGCCTAAATAATATGTAATTCACAATTGGTATTAATACTCATCTGGCCATTACACCTTGCTTTGCTTCAGTAGTTCTTCCATGGTCCAAGGGTTGCCTTTATTAGCAGATCAGCCTAAGGACTGAGCCTGCTGGAGAACTGCAAATAGGATTCCCAATCCCCTCCTAACTGTTCTGACATATTATCCAATCTTTGCAAGCCCATAAAACTTTAAATGAGAACTACCTACAAATTTAACTTTACAATACAGTTACACTTTGCTGATTTTGAACTTTCTCCCCACACGCATGCAATTCAAACAGATCCAGTTTTTAATTTATTGTGGGAATCAGAGGGTGAGGATAATATATTCACGGTAATGCGCTCAAAGCATTTATCATTGCTGGCTAACAGCTGCAAGCTTACCTTAAGGAGCTTTTCACATTACCCAGTGTAGTGAAAGGGATGGGGCTACACGTGCATTTGGCTGGGCCAGTCACCCCTTTGAAAGGCAGAGTCAAAACTCATGGATCCTGTTTTAAAACAGATGCTCTCAGCCTATGGCACCCTTGACTGGTTGGCTGATTCAATGTACAAAGCTTAAAATAAGACTGGACTCTGAAAATTCTATAAAAGTATATGATGAGGACTTGCCATATGTGCAATGTACTGTGGTGTTTCTTCCACTTTGCTTTTGTATTACTTTCATTCCTACCTTCGTTTTCTTGTCCTACACCCTGGCCGTGGTAGTCACATAGTGTCATCAACAGTAATCTGCCACTAAATTGCCTTCTTTTCCGGTAATTTGAGGGACCTGTGGATTTTCAGAAGTCACTTTATCTTTGCAAGATTATGTCCACCTCCTGAAGAAGAAAGACCACCTGAAAGTTTAGGGTTACACTGAAGGTTCAAGGAACGTATGTGGAATTCCAAGACTTCCCCAAAACTTCTTGTCTGGTTCTGTAAGCTTCTCTGGATCTTTTCACATTTCTTTTCCTCATTCTTGTGATGGGTGAGGGTTTGGTACTGTTAATATTAAATCTTTTGGGAGGCAGCAGTAAGAGGATAAACACCACATGATCAGATAAGCATAATAAAGGGAGCCCAATGATCATTTCAGCAGACAGAGCCCATTTCTAAGGGTAACACAAACCAGAATTTTAGAAAACAACTCTGTAGACAGTTTAGGTAGAAACACCAAGGTGCTGAGATACACTTCATTTACCTCTTTTGTTTGCTGAATCCAAAGCTAAAATCACAGAATTATGGTCATCACGGTGTTTGGAGGGGTTTCTGGAAGCCTACTGATCTTGTCTTTACTCATACAAGAGTCAGCTAGACAAGGTTGCCCTGCTGAAATTTGAATAATTTCAAGGATGGAGTTCTGGATCTCTGTTCCAGTGTATGACCACCCATTTTCCTTGTGCCTAATTTCCTGTATTCCAATGCATCCATGGTGTCTTACATCTTTCCACTGTTCATCTTTGAGAATTTTCTGTCTTCACATCCTGTCATTAATCAGCTTTAGACTGCAGTAGGTCCCTTGACCTGTCTTCCATCTGGGCTTAACAAACCCACATCTCTCATCTTGTCCCCTCTGCCAAGTGCTCCATCCCCTGGACCACCCTGGCTGTCCTGTGCTGGACTCGCCCTGGGATGTCCATGTCCTTCTTCTACTGGGGAGCCCAAAACTGCACAGAGCTCCAGCTGTGCTCTCAAAAGTGTTGAGCAGAGGTGAAGGACCACCCTCCTGGACCTCCTGGTTGCACTTCCACTAACCCAGGGTGCTGCTGGTCTTCAAGGGCCCTTTTCTGGGCCAGTTTGAATTTGTCCACCAGGACTCAAAGGCTTTATTTTTAAGAAAGCTACTCCCTGATCAGTCATTCCTATCCTGCATCTTGTGTATTGGGCTGTCCCATCCCAGGTGCAGGGATTTGCTTTTGATTTTGTTGAACTTAGTGAGATTCTCTACCTTACTGAGGTCCTTCTGAATTGGAGCTCTGCTCCCCACTGTATTTTACTGTTCTCTCCAGTTTGGTGTCATCTGTAAACTTGCTGAGAGTGCCTTCTCTCCCATAATCCAGGTAATTAATAAAACTGCTGGACATTATTGGTTCCAGTTCTGGCTCCTGAAGAATTAGTTTGTCTGGTTACGGCCACTAGATGGACTTTGAAGTCTGGAGATAAACATTTGGGCTGGGCTGTCCAGCCAATTTTCAAGACTATTTACTCTCTGTTTTTCTAGTCTATATCTCTCTAATATTCTTCTAGCGCTGCTGTAGGAAAATACATCATCACAGACCTTAATAAACCCAAGATAAACAACACCCACAATTCTCCCATCATCCATGCTAGCAGTCAACCCAGGTGGTAGATGATTGGTAGAAGGCAATCAGGTTGGTAAAGTGTGATCCATTCCTGATAACTCTGTCTAGTTGTTTTCAGAAACCTTCTTGATATGGCTGGAAGGAAACAAAAATTTAAGCTGCATGCCTTAGTTTTAGTGAAATCTAAGAAATTGGTACCAAAGTGAGAAAATCTGGCTAAACACGGACAGAGCAAATCTACTGAGCTATTTCAGAGTAGAACCATATTTTGCTTTGTTGTGGAAGGAGTCGTACAACTACAGATGTAACTGAAGGATTTACCCACAAGTCCATTATGAATAATTTTAGGTTCCTTATACACCCACCGATCCAAAGTCATACTAACAACAGATCTGAACAGGTTGCATTAGCTGAGATATGATACCTTGTATTCAAAGCTTATAATATTTGTACAGCTACTGAATTTCCTAAAGTGTAAGGATTGCAGGTAGTTCAATTTGTAATTGTAGTCCAATCTTACTCTTAACTGCTTTCTTAGGCTGTTATACTTAAACTCATACTCAAGAACCTCATGTTCCTTATATGAATGTTTCTTTTAATTAAATAGGATAAGTGTTTGCTACTGTGAGTTAAATTCTGAACCAAACAGAAATTGGATTGTGTTATCTCTGGGTGAATGTCTTTTGAGATAGTTCCTGTTTGTGCTGCCTCATTAAAGTTGTCTAGTACATTTTTAGCGGCTTAAGAAAAAAAAAAGAGAGCTTATAAGTATTCCACTTAAACCTATTTGGTAGGGTTTTCTCACCTTGTTTACAATTATCTGTACTTTCAAAATGTCAGTGTTATAAGGTTAACAAATCCCCCTTTCTGCAGCAAGTACATTTGAAGGAGACTGAGGGGAAGAAAAACCCTTCCTTTCATTCTAAGTCACTAAGGTGGCTCAGGCTGCTGCTGCACCTTATAAAAAGTACTGAAAACACCTTATTAATTCCTTCAGCTTTTGCATGGCATGACTTATGCTACGGATTGTATTCATGTGTAATCTATTTTTTTAATGGCTAATTCAGAAGAATTCAGTGGGATTTATTTCTGTATGTATGGTTGTTGCCTAGGAAATAGCAGCAAACAGTCTCACTGTTCTTTCACGAGAACAGTGTGAGCAGTTAGGGAGCAATTGTTTAGCTTTACTATTGGAAAAATGATTTTTTTTTAAATTGTTGTTTTGGGTTTTTTTCCAATATATTTCTAGAATCTCTCTTAAATAAAAATAACTCTACTGCTACTTCTCTAAGCACCTCCAGGTACAAAACCTTAGAAAAAGGAAATGCAGGCATGAGGCATCTATATGTTTCAAAGATGTATTAATGTAAAGTGGAGTTGTTCTGTTCTAGGCCAGCTGTTTATACCAGATTAAAGTGAGAGGTGGTAAAAAATCTTTATGTTCAGATGGCCTTGCAGCAGCCCCAATAAAACAAATCCATATACTGTCTAATTTCCAGTAAACAGGTGTTAAATAAATCAAATCTTGCCATGAATACAAATCCCTATTTTTCTGTCTCTTTCTTTAGATGCAAAAAAGGTATTTCAGAAGGGGACTAATCCAGAGCTGTGGGCCATGAACCTTCCTATCAGAAGTGCAGGTGGTGTTTCTTGGAGTTTCACATTCCTTGGTGTTTCTGTTAAGCCATGTTAGCTGGTGTGATGGTCTGCTCCTGAAGGAGGGTGAATTTTTCTCGTGTCCAAGGAATTAACAGCATTGTTCCTAGACCTGCTCATGTAGGTCTGTTAATATGGGGACATTCTTTCTGTAGGTACCCATTATTAAAAATTTGGGATTACAGTTTTTCAGAAGTGGCTCCTGGTATAAAAGCTTATAATTCTACCTGAAGAGATCTGAAGAAACACCATTCTTTAGAAAGTGACACATGGCTTTGCATGAAAACCTCGGACTGACCTCAAGCTGAGTATCAAATATAGCTCAAGAGTATTAGGAGCAGTCACTGTGAAAACTCTTTGTTGTGATGTAAAGGATTTTATGGAAGTGGTGATATATAGAGGGGCTGCTTTGATGTAATATCCAGGAATAACACTCTGGCTTGACAAACCATTAGCAGAGCTCTGGTGTGGACAGCTCCTCTAATGAGCTGAAAATGGAAGCACCTGGCCATTACTCATTAAGAGTTTCTCTATACATCAAGTAAAGTTTTACACAGATGCCTCACTAACTACAAGCTTTCCTTGTATTTAGGACTGGTGGCAGAGGTCTTGTGGTCATTCTGCAGGCAGAGACATCTCAGCTATGTAAGGCACACTTGTATTTACTGCTAGAAGGATGGGGTTTTTTGGACAATCAGATTAAAACCACAAACAAAACTGGGTAGCTGCAAATGAAGCAACTTGATTAAGTACTCTATGTAAATTTATTTAAATGCATAATTTCCAGCTCTTTTTTGTTTTGTTTTGCTTCATTTTAAGGCAAACAGAGTGACATAAATGTAGAGAAACCTTTGCTAGCTACTATGAATACCCATTGTGAACATCTTTATGTGTGACTTCTATTTATACTCTTCTCTATTACATATCTTCCCTGTGCTTTTCTCCACTGTAGTCCTTACAATGCCTCCAGCGTGCTCTGTGTCACCTCAGTTGAAGGAAATGTGTTGATTTTGGCTTTCCAGTGAGTCCTCAGAGTAGTACAGATCCTGCTTCCCTGACAGAGAACATCTTGCTTCTGACTTCCCTAAAAGCACCAAGGGGTCCCTTCTAACTCAGAATGTTCTGTGGTTCTGGGACTCTGATAAAGCTTTCATTGTCTCAAACAAGATCCCCAGGCAGATTTTTAAGGGTACATTTTTTTTGACAGCTTTTTTTATATTGTTATTATTATTATTTGCTTTTGCTGTGTGGTTGCTGGGGTAAAATTTCATTCTTAAGACACTTATTTGGATCTGTTGAAGCCAGATCCAGTCTTATGCAGTCTTTCAAAATGCTGAACAAACACTGGTGCCTGAGGGAAATGCACTTGCTTACTTTTTCCTCCTTTTAATTCCCAAATGGGGGAGATGATGTTAAAGGACTGCTATCAGTGACTGTGAACACAATAAAGTAAATTCAGCTTTGTCCATCTTTCTTTTTCCTTAACTTTTCTTTTGAAGTAGAAGTTTTCTTCTCCTCTCTATGTTAAAATATAATTATTTTGTTGTATGCCCTTGAATATTTTATTACAGTTATCTTGCAAAGTGTATACACTTAATGGGACTTAAGAGAGGGTGAGGAAATGTATTCTGGAATTATGGTGTAGGATTTTTGTGTCTTGTCTGATAAGGTGCGTTATTTGTCCTTAATGAATGTTTGTTCATTAACTGTGTTGGAATTATGATTTATTATAAATTAATGCATCATAGGAATTATTTGATCTTTACTATTTAAGAGGTTTTTGTTTTATGGGTGATTCATAATGACTTCTCATAGCTTTCTGTGCAGTACGTAATTTCAGTTCTTAATTTCACTAAATTGGGGGGGTTACAAATCTCTCAGTCTGCTGCAGTGCAGTGTGATGCCCTTAGAAGTTAAGTTGCATTTCAAAATATAAAATCAACTGGTACCTAACACTGGCTTTGCCTGCAAGCTGGAGTACTCTGCAGGTACAGAGTGATATTATAAAATACAATTCTGGTTGTGTGGACCCTCATTTGACTGAGTCATTCTTTTTCTCTTGCCCTGCTGCAGCCATTAAAGAAATCAATCCTAATTTGGGGTAGATCCTAAAGCAGATTGTGCAAGGCTTTTTAAAACTGGCTCTTAAAACAGAAGGTGATATGCAGCATATCAACACAACAGTGTCCTCCCAGCCAGTGGTACTTGTTGTGATCACCTAATAGGCACTCTTTTCCCTTCCATTGATGTGTGTTGGTTCTTCTGCACTTAAAAGACAGCAACAATGAAAAAAATGAAAAACACATCCTTTTTCGACACTGATTGCCAATTTTTTTATCCAGAAGTTTGTGCAAAATTCATTGTGCTACATTTTGTGTCTTGTCTTTCTTTTGCAAGGCTTAACGGGCAATTACTTAAAGAGTTTGCCTAATTATGGACACCTGCCTTACCCCCTCCAAGTATTGCTTTAAAATTAACACAGTGATTTCCTCATTTTGTTCCAATTTTTCTTTTGCCTGTACAAAGTAACTCATGAAGTTTTTGATTCACTGGTTTAACCCTTGGTTTTTCTGCAGCGTGTCACAGTTTCTGTCTGAATGTTTCAACTCTTCTGATATTTTCAGTTTATTGTTGCCCTGCATGACAGTTTTGGGTGTTGATACTTTTCACTTTAAACAAATTCCATAAAATCCAAATAGAAATTTTACTGGGGTCCTAACTTGTTTGGGTTTGGGTTTTTTTTTGTTGTTCTGCAGCATACCAGGCATTTGAGAGCTGATTTGGAGCTCCTCGAAGGTTTCTGAAGAGGTGCAGGACTCCCTTGGGCTGCAAACAGATGTAATCCCTGCCTGCTTTGGGCCTGTCATACTCATGTATTTGTCTCTCACATGAGAGTTTGCTCTGCTTTCTCTTCTGTCCACTGCTGAATCCTCCCATTTTGGGTAGCTTTAGGCATACAATTCTCTACAATTCATACATTAGCAGTTGTTAACAGCCTTTGCCCCCACACCCAGAGTCCCCCTGAACGGTAAGTTGGAAAAGAAGGTCCAAAGAACAATATAAATTTATCTCCCAGAAATATCTGTCCACAGATATTCTTAAAATATAATATACCCTTAAAAGACACATGATTAATATGGGAAGATATGGATACAGTGTTAAAACGTATCCCAAAAATGTTTTTGACATTACTGGATTGTTTTAGCTAATTGGTTAGTGCAAAATTTATATGGAAAAGTCTGTACAAAATCAGATTTTATTAAACCAGAAAAGAGACAACTCTGAGCATGAAAAGGTTTCCTTGGGTCAAAAAACAAAACCAGCAGGCTTGAAATATGGTGGGAACAACACTGTTACTAATTCCTTGTGTAAATCATTTCACCTCTCTCTGTATCTTTTTATTCTTCCTGTCTTTGTCTTGACTTTTTAGGTCATAAATTTATCATGAAAAAGATGTGGGTTTTTTTGAATAAGTTTACAGAACCCACCACAAGGAAATGGTGCTCTTGAAGGATGATGGTGTGGGCACTTCCCAACACTACATTTTCCTCTTTGCCATTTTATTCCCATGAACAGGAGCTTATTCTGTATGTTTGCAGCTGGGGCCAGGTGGGAGTTTAAAATATCTGACTCTTGTTATCATCTGGCTCTTTTTAATAACTTTGAGAACCCTTCAGCAAACATTCCTAAACGTGTTCCACTTTTTTTTTTTTTTTATGTCCCCATGTGAATTCATCTGAATACCCCCCGAGGTAAGAGCAGAAACAGGCTCTCATACTTAGCCACACCTTGCTTGACCACCTGACCCGTGAAAAGAAACCACCACAGTGCAAAATGTGTGAGCTCAGGCAAGTTCCTTACTGGCCGTTCTGTAGCAAGAAAGTCTCTTGGATTTCTCATTTACTGTCCTGTACCTGTGTCACAAGACTAAAAAAATGTAAAGCAAATGTTTTGAGATTTTTGCTTTTGTCTTGAGGCAAATGATAGAACAGAAGCAGCTTCATCCATTTTTAAGGATTTTTAAATCTCACATAAACTCTAGATATGGAAGGCCAAGTGTTATATCTGAGTGCCTAGGGAATAAGTGATCATACAAGAAACCATGTCTTATCCATGGTTAAAATCTTCCATAATTCTTAATGTTATTAAATTCTTCCAATTTAACTTAGAAAAGGAATGACTTGTATTGGAGTATTCGTATCCTTCTTTGCTATTCTGTCTTCAGCCTCAGAATTATGGGGCAAAGCAATAAAAAATTCAAATTAACTTTTGTTCTGAGATTATCCATTATTTTTCTACAATACGATAAATATTAAACAGGATATCCCTACTCTCTTATTCTTACCCAAAAATACAAATATGACATGAGGAAAAAAGGAAAGATACTGTTATTAACCCTTTTGTATTCTTGACTGCAATAGAGTGCATTTCGTTTTAAATGGTGTGGTAAAAAACATCTAAAAGTATCTTCAAGGAATATTGTCAGTAGATGTTAATTTGCAGATGTTTTTTATAGCTTTGGAAGTAAGCAGTAACTTTGTTTATTACTTGTTTATCTATTGTGTAAACAACCCTGTGTTGTCAGCACTGTTTGCAGCACAAATCCAAAACACAGACACATACTGGTACTGTGAGAAAATTAACTCCATCTCAGCTAAAACCAGAACATTATCTTAATCAGGGATTTTTTTCTCTATGCCAAAAAAAAAAAAAAAAGAAAAAAAGCCATTGTAATTGCTCTACTATTCCTTCTCAAAGAAAACATGTGTTGAATCACCATTAAATAATTCTCTTAGGCTTAAACCATTCAAGCCAAATTTTATCAGCTGCAGATATTTCTCTTTTATTCACCTGCCCTGCTTATGTTATTAGGGGTACAAAACAAGAGCAAAACTGTTAATCCAGTCTAGTGATGGTGAAGGAAAAGTGAGAATTTCCCCCAATCTTTACATCAGACTTCTGTCACAGCACTGAATTATTTAAATTATAACATGCAAAGTTCCATTATTTAGTAATGAGACATTTCAGTTTTACCCTTCCCCTGTCACGACATTTTTCAAACAATTACTGCTGGCTGTTGTTGGAACAGAGCTTGGGTTTATTGTAAATCTTGAAAAATCACTAGTGAATTTTGGAAGCTTGGCCAACGTGATTTAGATGTTGACATGGATTTGACACGAGACATATTACACACATTATTCCAAAAGTGACACGTTATTCCAAAGCCAGGAGTCTGTTTTGTGGTTTGGGATCTGACGCGGCACAAGATTTGTTATCACCTGCTAAGCACACACCTTTCTTGTAGCCAAGCCAACATAATAACAGTAATAATGTCAGCTGGATCTGGGGTGACCAAATATTGTGAAAAAAGACAAAGGAAGCAGCAGGTGACACTGAGTGACAGCCTGAGACTGCCAACTTCTGCAGGGCCCCAACCAGCGTCACTGTGAGGTGCTGTCACCTGGCACCTGCTGTTGCTGTGTCCCAGGATCTCTCCCTAATTCGCTGCTCCATGTCAGCCTGAGCTTGTCTGAAAGGCAAAAATGTCAAACTTGTTGCCCTTTATCTCCCTCCGGTTTTGGCACATCACCTGTTCCCCATGGGAGTGTGGTTATTTTGGTTTTATGCAAATGGAGAAAAATGGATGTGTTTGGCTGCAGCAGCACAGTGCTGCTTCTCACCCTGAAACGTGCAGTGTCAGTGCCACGAAGTGGTGCCAATTCCCACCACAGTTTCTTTGCCTTATCTGTCATTTGCATGTCTTTGCATGTCTGCAAGGGTCACTGACTGATGCCAGCTTTTGGAGAGCAGATGTCCTTGTGTTCAGCCTTCTGTCAAACAAAATACCTGCCAGTGACAACCCAGACATCTTTGCTTCTGTAATTTAAATGCACTAAATATGGCATGGAGTCTACCTTAGTGCAGACAATTCGATGTTTTCTTTATGGGACTACTAAAAAGGTGATTAATACATGCACTTCCTTAAGAAAACCAGCAAAACCAGACTGCATTTTGATTTTTCCCCTCTCTGTATCAGTTACACAATGGATTTTTTGGTAACTAATGGTTGGTGGTAGGGATATAGCAGAGGTCCATAATTGATATAATAGTTGCTCTTTAATTTGCTAGCTGTTCAGAGGGGATTCACTGATTACATTTTTTCTGTGGTGTTCTATTTTTGAGAGGCTCAGAAAGTGGTGTTGGTGTGAAGGATGAGGATGAGGAGGAATAATTCCTCCCCTGTCCCCTTTCAGTGGAGTTGGTTTTAGTATGCTTCAGATTTGCTACTGTCCATTTCTACCAGTGTTTTGGGAAATGAGCATGGTCCAGTTTTTGCAGTAAGAAATCTGGCCTTTGATTTGGAAAATTGTTATGTCATAAAAAGACACTAATTTTCAAAATTTTCAGGCTTTGGTACAAATCAGCTACCTTTTTGAAACAAGAAATATATGTGGAGCTCATGTTTGGGAAAGAAAGTTAGACTTGATGATTACTTATTAATTAATCTTCTCCAGAATTATGCTTTTCTCATAGCACTTAGCATGATTTTTTCATGTTTATTGAAAATTTCCCTTTGTTAGAAAAATAAAATATAATTTATCACTGTATTGACAAAGGTGTAAGTACTTAATTGCCAACTTGTTGCTTCCAGTGCTAGTTGTGCTTTTGAAACAAATGTCATATTTTAAGAAATTAATTGAGCCTTTAATGAACAGAAGTTCTCCTGAGCTTCATTTAAATGTGAAGTAATGTTTCTCAAGGGGCCCATTCTCAGGCAATACCTACTAAAGTTGAATTTGTTATGCTGCATAAAGATTTTTAGTTTGGCAATATTTTCATAAAGAAATCTCAGGAAATAAAAAATGTTGTATGGGAATTCCTCCAATTAACTGACAAAAATCCATTGACTGGCTCCAGGGTGCCCATTTTTTCATATTGCAAATAAGATCTTATTCTCTCAACTTGGCCCATAATTTGGCATAGGCAGAAAGCTTTAATTGCTCCATCAATTTTACTGTTTGCTTTAGGTATTTCTTGCCTCTTTTCTTAGGTTTTGTAGTTTTTAAACTTTTCATTCTTGTAATGATTTAGGAATCTCTGTCCCAATGACTTTTAAGTAAAACACGTTTGAAAACTATGCAGCTGAAAAGCACTTTTTTTGGTTCCATAAACTAGGCTCATTTAGCACATTTGTGTATTGCTGAAAGTTTCCCTGACTTCTGTGGCTATTTTTCTTTTCTTTTATCCTTTTTACACAACTGTGAAGTTCCAGTGTCTCTTAGAAAAATATCATCACAACAGTCATTTACAAACAGTTTCTGCAGACATTTTTTTGGCCATTTGTAGCTCTAAAATCAGAGATTGTCTGAGCTGGTGGAAGCAGGAATTATTGTAACCAGTGCAGGATAAATGAAGACACAAGAGTGTGCCTTAAGTTATCAAATTCCCACAATATTTCTCACCAAATAATAACTTCAATATAATTACTGTGAGCTCTGGAGAACACATTTAGAAATATTTTTGTTTAACTTCAAAGGAAATTACTACCTTAATGCCTCTATGCTAAATTTAAGAGAAGACTGATTAAGAATGGATCTTGCTAAAAAGATTTAACTAAAGATCTGTTCTATTATTGGTAACAGGAACAATGTTGTGACAGTAAAGGAAGAAGTCTGTAAATCTGTTTCATCAGAAGAAAGAAAAAAAACATTTAAGTATTTTGAAATTAGAAGTTTCATATTCCATGGTGCTAGAATGTATATTTTCTTGAATATCAGGTTCATCTCAGAAAACAGATTCAAAGCATTAGGGAAGCCTCTGAGTCAGAATGTGTGAAGCTGTTCTGATGTCCAAGATAAAAAAGAGTGGCTCCACAAGCAAACTTCATAGTGTGAACCAGAGTGTGCTCTTGGGTTTTCATTTAACAAGCAGTGGTGAACAGATCCTGCTCCCCTCCCTCACCTCTGTTATTACAGTGTGTAATTTCACAGCTACTAAAACCCATCACATAGACTGGTGGAAAGGTACTGGACCATTGGCTCCCTGACCAAGGATTAAAGAGAAATTCCTGTAAATACATGAGTGAGCCTTTTTTTCTGCTCTGCTGCAGTACAGTCATCCAGCAGAGGTGGATCCTAGGCAGAAATCTCATCCTAACAATATTCCTCCTTTTTGGGTGTCTTGCCCTGCTGTGGACTCCCTCCTGGTCTCACTGCAGGGATGGTGGTATTCTACTTGAGGTGTTATGGGACAAACTTGTTTTCTCCTTGTGACAGTGGTACACTGTGAGATTTATGCATTCCCTCTGGGTAAAGGATTAACTCATCCAACAGATTTGATTACACAATACAACATTCATTTAGAAGCCTCCACTGCTGAGGGCAAAATTCAGAAGTAGGTTGTGGTCGATCCTGCCTATTTATTCCAGCTGACAATTTCACCAGGAGACTGCTGAAGTGATCTGGTTGTCTGGGTTGATTTGAGAGGATCATGGTGTTTGTTAGATCTGTCACCTCCCACTTCCGAAGGGAAGGACATCCTCTACTGTTGTGTGGCATTATCCCATATCAACTGTTTCTCTTTTGCACTTCAAGTTAACCCTATACCCATATATCAGGGAATACCTAGAATACTCCTCATGCTAAGTGCACATCCACCATGATACCAGAGGGGATGGGAAATGTTAATCCTTCCATAATGCTGTTGAGAGCAGGCTGCAAAGTAACTGTGGTAATTCATAAGTGTCTGTGAAATGAAAAATCACTAGCAGAGAGAGAATATCTCAAGTACTCAGCATTTGCTGTAGTGCTTCTTATCATCCTCAAAGGCAGGCTAAGGACAATTTCAACACTATCATAATTTTCATACACAAAACATTAATAAAAATTGGCTCCTTGTTTTGTGTCTTACTAAAAGCAGCTACTACTTCCCCTTATCCTTTTCAGTAATTGTATTAATAAAGTTAATATTTGACTCTAGCAGTAACCAGAAGGATTTAAAATGGCTTCAAGACCACATTTATGAAATCCTTAGTTGCCTGAGAGATTCTGAAACAGCCACTACAACTGCTGACCTGAAGGCTATGTTTTTAGTTTGTGTTTTTGAATCAACTGGGCTGATTTTCTGTGGTAGAGGGGAGGGCTAATGAAGATGTTCTGTCTCCAGTACTCAATCAATGATATCCAGAGGCAGTTAATATGACTCATGTCATCTCTAAAGACAAGTGTGAGATCATAAAAACATAGGTACTTCCAACCCCCTCTCCCCTCTTGTATATTCTTAGTGCAATCACTCAGGGCTCATCTGACTTATTTTAGAGCTTTACAAAATAGATCATCTTTCTTGTGAAAGGAAATAATGACAATTTTGGGGGCCAATTTCTGTCATTTACTTCAGGCTCTTGAGAACTCATGCCCTACAAGCTCAGCTGTAGAGCTCTGCATTTAATTTGCTGCATCCCACCTGTGAACACCTCAGTACTGAGTGAGTCACCCATCACTGCACAGCTTCTGAGGCAGCTCATTAATCCTGAGTGCAGCCCTGCCCACATCTGTCCCACAAGTTGCTGCTCCAAGCCCAGTAAATATCTGCCAGGACATAGCTTTCACTTTCACACAATTAGTTTTCTGGAAACCCACATAAAAAGGTTTGACTGAGTAAATACCACTGAGTGATGCTTTGTGTTACCTGTTTGTGGATGTGCAGGCAGTCACTTTACAAGACTTATCACCTCACTGTCACTGGACAGAAGCTTTTGAAAGATGACAGCATAGAAAAGGTCTTTTATGCACGAAAATATATTGAAATTATTTATCCTCTCTCTAGACAGCAAGAAGAAAACAGTTTCTCCTGTAACTGGGCTAAATGATTTTGTGAGGTGCTCTGCACTCTGTAGGGAGCAGCTACAGGAGCTGTGAGTCACTGCTGCCTCCACAGATGTGAATGGGTAGATGGAGCAGAGGAGGTAAACTTTTCTCTATAAAATCCCAGCCATTTTTCTTCAAATTACATAAAAAAGTGAACTTTTACTTAGCTCTCCAGGGCTGTCTGAGACAGGAGTCTGCAACACAGATTCTTTCTGTTCCTTGAGTGCCTACTCGTGTTCAGAAGAAATCATTCAGAGTTATTGCCTTTGAAAAAGTGACTGCATTTAATGTGCAAGCCTGAATCATAGAATCATAGAGTATCTTGAGGTGGAAGGAACACACAAGAATTACTGAGTCCAAGTCTTGGTCCTGAACAAGACCATCCCCGAGAGTCCAAGCATTTCCTGAGCTCACAGGTTTGGAGCTGTGACCGCTGCTCTGGGGAGCGCCCAACAGCTCTCTGGGGGAAGAACCTTTTCCACATATCCAACCTAAACCTGCCCTGACACAACTCCAGGCCATTCCCTTGGGTCATCACAGAGCAGAGATCAGAGCCTGCCCCTCCTCTGCCCCTCACAAGGAAGTTGTGACTGCACTGAGGGCTCCCCTCAGCCTCCTCCAGGCTGAGCAGACCCAGTGCCCTCAGCCCCTCCTCACACAGCCTCCTCTCTGTTTTCTTCTCTGGATGCTCTCTAAGAGCTAAATATCTTTCTTATATCATGGAGACCAAAACTTCCCCCAGTGCTGAAGATGGGGCTGCCCCATCCTAAAACAAGCTCATTCTACTGAGCTCAGTATATGAAGTTGTTCAAACTATTTCACTTCCTCACATTGAGATTACCTCAGATTATGTACTTGACTGGTTTTCTTAAAGAGAAAAGCATAATTTCCCTATCTAAATTTTTTTTTTCAGGCATACGGTGAAAGGTGACTATTTACTATTCTCCCAAACAAAAAATACCATTTAATGTTACTCTCTGAATAATTGCTCTGCATTTACACATCCTTATGTGGGATGCAAAAGAATAACACCTTTGAGGCCCTGTGCAGTACTAAAATAATTATAGTCAGAAATTGTGGCTGTCGTTTTGGGTGAAAATCATGGACCATAAGAAAGCTCCAATCTTGCATCCGAGCTTGTTCATCCTTCCTGTGTAGTGCTACTTCCTTTCTGACTTTTGGTGAGAACAAAATCTTACTGACTGAGTCAAGACTACTGGCACTGAGGTGTGGGAGCAGTGGTTTTGAAGCTGGGGCTTTCTTTTTTGGCACTGACTTACACTTACCTAACAGTAGACTTCATTTCATTATAATATGGAAAAATTAAGTTGCCTGAACAAAAAATGCAGTGAATACAAAAAATAGCAAGGAATTGTGGTTTTATATTTTGCCTTTATTCTCCCAGTTCACCATTGAAAGCTCATTCACAGCCACAAGAAGAGAGACATTTTGGCAAAGGATAAGGCAAACGATAACTTTCCTTCACAATTTTCCTTGTAATCTTCTGTCAGAATTTTCCTTTCAGAAAAAAATAAATAATAATTAAAAAAAGAACAGAAAGTTGTCATGGGATTACAAAAGTGAACATTAGGTTTCATTAATATCATATATGCTGCACCATGAGGCCATTTCCATTTTATTTTTGACACACATTTGAATTATGCTCAAGAATATTAAAGCAACATACTCAGGATTTTCTAAATGAGAAAAATTTCTTTGGAACTATCCTGGCTGCATAAAAGCTGAAGTTAAGGGTCACATCTGAGCTGAAGGTATTTGTTGCTTGTTGCTGTGTAGTTTGGGGGGGAAGATTTTGGATTTTATTATTTGTTTGTTGGGGTGTTGGTTGTTTTTTGTTTTGTTCTTTTTTTTTTTTTTGTTTGAATTGATGTAAGTGTGTTTCAGTCTGGATCCATTGAATAGAACTGGAAACTGTGGGGTTTGTTTTTCCTGAAACTATATTTACACATGAGCTCTTTCTATTTATCTGTAGAGTTCTCTTTTCTTCCCTTGGCATTTCCTCTACCATCTAATAAAACCAGCTTACAAGGAGAAAGGAAACTGTTTTTTTCCTGTCCCAGAACAGATCAGATATATGAATTAATAGATGATGCTGATAGTATTTCTATTGAACAGGCTGAAATGAGATGCAGCAGTATTTTTAAGTTGCAAGCACTCATCTGTGAACCACAAATTCAATTTTTTTTCATTTTTAAGATGTTTTTAATTGAAACTGAAACGCAGTGTGGCAATATTCTGATTGCAGTTATTCTCTCAAGGTTCACCTGTAATCTTTGAGCTTCATTTTCTTTCAGGTCCTATGGAGCCTTGGGAAATAGACAGTTATTCACTTGCTGAGGCAAACAGGGAGGATGTTTAATATTTTGCTTTATTTATAAAGTGCCATTTGAAACATTTCAGGGCTCTGATTAAACTAGAGGAAATGACTTTATAACTAGAGTTTCTGAAGGCAATATGTTCTGGGACATGTACTCGAGACTTTCTCTGCCTCCAACAATTTTGTAAATAACTTTAATATGCTTGTGAATGCCATGGCTGTGTATCAGCAATGTCTAGAGCATTGTTTGGGGGAAGCAAACAGAAGAGTGAGAACATTGTGTTCAAGCTTCTGACAAAAAAAATATGAATTTATCCTTTTAATGGACAGCTTTTGTTTCTTCAAAGTAAATGAACAATAAAATAGAAGACTTCTCTTGTAAAATTCCTTTTTAGGTAGAAAACTGTGTTGATGCACGAATCTTGGAGCACACACTGAATCTTGTTTAAATGAAAACCATATCTGAAGTTCCTGAATTAATTCCACTTACACTGAAATGTTAGCACAGCTTAGATTGAGACACATTAAAACCCTTGCACTTCATTAAGAAGTTATTAATAGAATTGCCATAGCCAGACATCTTGAAGAAACACATTGTATTATTTTTAACAGCAGAATGTGAGCATTTTAAAAATAACAATCTGAAACAAAAGACACTTGGAAAAAGTATGATTAAAATTGTAATACAAAGATTGGAAAATTAATTAAGATGGGTGGGATGATTTTTCCTGATGATTGTCTCGTTGACAAAGACTTAATGACATTGATGCTCCTCAGAGGGGCACAGTGTTGGATGCCAATGGCTTTCCCTCTTCCCAGGTGTTAACACCACCAGTCCTGGCAGAGATGTGCTGGCAGAGGGGCCCAGGAGCTCACAGATGGAGCTGGCCTGGCCATTGGGATGCTGCAGGCTCTGCCTCCTCGCTGCCAGCTGGGTGCCAAACCTTTGCTGGCCCTGCAGTGCTCCCAGGAGCTGCAGCAGCTGCAGAACTGGCTGTGCTGGCCTGAGCTTGTGCCTTCCTGGAGCCAGAGAGGGGAGAGCAAAGGGAATGGGAAGAGAGAATGGGAACAGCTCAAATGTAGAGAGGATGATGGGCTATAACCAAATCCTGCTGGCACACCACGGACTGCCTGTGCCAGCCTTTACTTGGAAGGTTTGAGGGAGTTGCTGCAGTTTTCTTCACCAGGATTTTGCTAGTTTTAAATGCCACTGAACTCTACTAAACGCTGCAATTCTCAGTTAGCCACCCTGGACAAGCTGTTTGATTTAGCAGCTGGAAACCAAGGACAGTTGTTCGAGTTCAAGTGATTTGGAGGGGACAGGGGAAGCATATGAGTGCAAATTCTACCAGGAGATTGTCAAGCAGCAAAAGCACTGAATTATGATGCAGAGATAATCAGCAGTGCTTGAAGTCCAAGCAGTACCTGCTTATCTGATTTCCTTAGAGGCCTCTGAAACAGCTGGAACACTAAAGTCAGAAGAAAAATTGGTTCGGAATTGTTTGGTTCTTTTGGCTCTTCTTTTTCAAAGTTTTCCAAGCTTTCTGCTTGAATTGAGACCTATAAAAAAACAAAACCTGAGCTTAAATTTTAGACTCTGCATGGAATATTCTGTCAAAATATATAACACAGATGAGGTTGTTATGCACATCCAGGGGTGTATTGCATTGTGTTCAAATCAAAGCACAGAATTCAGGGACGTTTGAGGGGATGCTGTGCAAATGACCAAAATTAAAACAGTAGACTTGGCATATCCCAAACACTGCATGATGAGCTGGTTATTGGCTATGACCAGAAAAAGAAAAGGGAGTCTATAATGAAACTAACATTTCAGTTTTAAAGTATAGTTGTTGCCATAGCAACCTCTGTAATTGACATATTTAATCCTAAAATTCAGCGCTGCATCTGAACTGACTTGGACAGTAAACAGGATGTCAGTGCTTGCAAACCATTTAAACAACTGTGAAAAGTTTATCCTTCCCAGTTGAGGTGGACGGGGTGCATGTACATAAACTAATGATGAAGGATATTGATTACCTTGATGCTAAAAACTGTATTTTTTTAAGGTATTTGGTTTCATACACCTAAGAAAGATAAGAATAACATAAATTATATTATAAGGAAAATAAAAGGCTGAAACAGAATCTTTGAAAACAGTTTGTGCACTAACTTTGAAAACAAGGTTTGTGCACTAAACAGTGATTTAACATTCTTCTGTTTACCAGGCTTTGTGAGCATGGAGCCATAAGATAACTGATCTGTCTCTGGTTTGAGCCCTGAGCCATGTCTGTTTTACTTAAGATTGGTTTTTGCCTTGTTTTAATCCTCTGTCTGCTTGTACCAGAATGGAAAAATTAGATGACATCCTGCCAGTTTTTAGGACAAGTAAGAATAATACTATTTCTGGGGATGGTGTGTCTCATCGTAGGTTCATTATTCTTTCTAAATTCTCACTGAGAGAATAAATCTGATAAGTTTTATATGCCATTAAACAAGCCATGAATTTCATTTTACAGAGTCTGAAACTTTGGGTTTGTTTTTTTTTTTCTGATCCTGCTATATTTTGGAAGGAGCAGAGAAGCTTTTAAATGTTGTGACAAAGTTATTTTATTTGCATTAGGTATTTCAGATTCATTCTTTATTGTTTATGCTTCAGATAAAATAAAGGCAAGATGACTTAACCCTTAAATTTCCAGGAAACATCTCCTGTCAAAGAGAGCTCAATACACGACAGAAGTTTAAGATCCTCCCTTCGGAGATCGCAGAGTGTGAAAGGAATTAAAACAATACAGGCATTGATTTACACTGCTTTTAAATTTGATAAATTAATCTTTTTTCCATTCTGTGGACTTATGCTGACATCCCACATGTCAGTGGGGTTCATTGAGGGAGAGCAGTAAGAGTTCATTCTGCTGCTTGATCTCAGTGTAAAACAAGGGCTACTCTGGAAAGTTGTGCTACCCTGACAGCTTGATCCCAGCTCAACTCCATGCCTCTAGTGCTAGAATTCAGAGCAACCTGCCTGTTCTCAGGGCTAAGCCTCTCATTCCTGAGAGACCAGCACAGGTTGGAAAGTGGGCATCAGATTTAACAAAGGCAAATGGCAGCTCCTGACCTGGATGACACAACCAGAGAGCCCAGCTCAGGACCTGTGTGCCTGGGGAGCCTTGCTGAGAGGGACCTGGGGGCCCTGGTGCACAACAAGGTGACCTTGAGCCAGCAGTGCAGAGCTGCAGCAGCGAGGAAAATCAGATCCTGGGCTGCACCCACTGGGGCACGGCTGGCTGAGACAGAGATGAGATCTTCCCACCCTGTCAGCACCTGCCAGGCTGCACCTGGAGGGCTGTGTCCAGTCCAGAAAGAGGTGGACAGACTGGAAAGGGTCCAAAGGCAGGCTGCAGGATCTGCCCCGTGAGTACTGAGTGAAGGCAAAATTCTTTTCACAATGGAGAAGTGAAGGCCCTTGGGGGACCTTACCACAGTTTCCCAGCACTTTAAAGTCATCTACAAGGAGGACAGAGACACTTCCTTCACCATAAGTCACAAGGAGGAGACAAGGGGGAGTGGGCATAAGTTGAACTGGGAGAGGTTTCATCTCAACATGAAAAAATTTTTTACATTGACAACAATCATTCAGAATAACTCCATCGGACATGGTGGAGTTTTCAGAGAACAAATGAACACGGTGCTAGATAATCTCAACTAGGCTCACTTTTCCACAAAAGGTTGGACCAGATATATTTTGAGGTCACTTTCAATCCATACTATTCTACAATTATTTAATTCAATCACTTAAAAAATAAGCAAACTCACTTTTTCAGGGTGTCCTGACTGCTGCAGGTAATCATACTTGATCGTAGTGAATCACTTCCTTATGCCTCAGTGTGCTAGGAAATACCTTAAAAGTGGAGTTAAAGAATCAATGAGGTAAGAAATAAACTAAGCTGTGCTTGAGATGTGAGAAAGGTAAAGGAAGCATCTAAAATTGTGCTAAGCAATGAATTAATCACTCCTGTGGACCATTAGAGATACTGTTCCTATTTATTTCCTATTTTTTAGTATAGTAGAATCCACCCTTCCATGAATTAAATTGCCTGTGGAAGCAGAGTGAGCCTGGAGCTGCTGGTGGCTCGGGGAGGGCTGCAAGGCACATGAGAGCTGTGGCTGGCACTTGAAGTGGCTCAGTAAGGAAATCCATTCAGTGCACTGGCACTGCTGCAGACAGAGCAGCCGTGCCTGTGCCAGGCCAGGGAGCCTTTCACCCTCGTTAGCCCCAGAATCTGGGTTTTTCCAGGAGCCTGTGTGCCCCTGGGGCTGGGCTGTGCTGGGAGCTGCTGGGTGGGCAGTGGAAGGAGGGCAGCTCTAGGGGCCAGGGCTGCAGCCAGGGTCACAGGAGCAGCCAGGGGACACGGCAGGAGTGGGGAGCTGTGCCTGAAGCAGCCACTGCAGCCCATCCTCGCAGCTCCCAGCGGAATGGGGCTGGCCTGGCTGGAAGAACAGGGGAGCTGGGAGGTGGTGGCATGTTCCCTTCATGTTGTGGGAGAGAAGAGGGTCTGTGTGGGGAAAGACACTGAGCAAAGTCCTGCTTTGGAAACACAAGAAGATGTGTTCCTTGCCAAAGATAAATATACTGAGGTTTCCCCTTTGATTACACAATATTCAATTATCCTGGAATTATCTGGTTTTTTCCCTTTTTCCACATGTGGCTTCCTCTTCGTATTCTTGCACATCTCTCCCTTGTGGTGTCCCTACCCTCGTGGATAGCCTTTCAGAAGAAAATTTAGGTCAGAAGTTAGAATCAACATTTTCTATTTAATATTAATATTTAGGTTATAGCTCCATCTTCTCTCCAACCCATTGTCTAAACACTGTTCAACTCATGCATGACTTTTTTTTTCTGGTAAAATTTCTCATAGACCCTTTTGTGTTGAATTTTATGTTCTATATGTTAGAAGCGCAGCCATTGTTTTGGCTGCTTCAAAATAGACATTTTCTAATTTTAGGACATGCTAGATAAATTCGAGTTCAAGTTTTTACATCAATGTACTTGCAAAGAAGCTGTGGAAGGTGAGGATGATTTGCTACTACATTGAGAAAAGATGCAGTAATAAAAACTGACTGCCAGGTACCAAGAATGTTCATATGTTGTGCTTTGGGAGGTTCACTTTAAAATGCATCTTAGTTATTGCAAACTTGCTAAATAACAAGTGGACAGAGACAGCTGTGTAATTTTTCAGTTATAATCAGGATAACTAATCCAATAAATTTTCTTAAAATTAATATAAAAGTGGGGACCTAGAGTATATGTAAAATATAACCATAAAAATGCATTTATTCTTTAAATCTGAACATTAGGTGTTCCCAAAAAGCATTCCATTCTATCTAATATTGTCCTGTCTTCTTTTTTAAACAAAAAAAAAACTTATAAAATTAAATTTACTAGTAATATCTTCTGTTGTGGCTTTATATTGAACTTAAAACAGGCAATAGCTTACCTAAGTATTACTGTTTATCAAAACAATGTCTTAGAGTGAAGTCTGGAAATTGCAGACACCATATTTTATTATTTTTCCTGTTTTTGAATGTTCTTTGCCAAATGAATTTACTAAATACCCTCTATCCCTGGTGCACACAGAAATCCCCCAATAAGATGAAATTATTTTTGCATTACTTACTTCACATCCATTGAGCACTTTAAAAATGATCAAGAGACTGCTTTTAAATTTGCAAGCTATTTAAATAGCAAGTATGTAGGGCAATATCCTTTCCACTGAATCAGTTCCATTACTTTGCTCAGGCAGCATAAAAGAGTCAGCCTCTGGCAGCATCTGTCCAGCTGGGAGTATTCCTGATGAAAGGGAAATTTCAGCTGGAATGCAGTTTGTTTACCCACCTTCTTTAGCAATCAGTCACACCAAAGCAGGCACAAAGTGAGGGGAGACAGCAGAGTGCAGCTGCACAGTGCTCGTTTGCATTTGGTGCAGGGTGATGGGAGGGGAGATTTGCCAGCAGAAATGGGCAAAAGTCATGATCAACAGGCCTTAAAATATCACAACAAAAGTGTCTTGGGTCTTGAGTTTAAAAAGGTATCCTTTGAGGGTGTAAATCCTTCCTGGGCTAGTCTGCAGCCCTCTGACTGCAGCACTGCCCCTGGCTAGAGGGGAGAGCAGAGAGGGGACCATCCCTCCCCAGCCCTGAGCCCAGCCTGGGTGTGGGCCACTGCTCCTGGCCTGCTTTCCAGGACTCCGTGGGGACAGTCAGAGGCAGGACTGGTGGGTGCTTTTTACCTGCCAGGCAAAAAATAAAAAAAGAAAAAAAGCAAAAATTAAGAATCCCCTTTTCTTTTGAAGCTCCTTGTGGCAGTGATGGCTATTCCAGCAGAGCAGCCAGCCTCTCCCAGCTTTGCAGGATGCTCTGTGGAGAAGACAATCTGCAGCTCCACCACGGATGCTGCTCCCTCTCATTCACAGGTCCCAGCATGTGGAGCTCCTGCCCCTTCCTCCTGTGTGATCTGGGTGCTGTCTAGCACAAGGGATCAGTGGAACTGTGTGTGATCCAGCAGATCCACAGCCATCTATTCAAATTGGCAGGTGGGGTTATCATTTGGAAGGCATGAAGTTGTGGCCACCTCATAACGACTAGATTGCTTCTCATTTTTACAATGCCATAAGCTTCCAGCAAGAGCATTTGTTACATGCAATTACAGTGTTAAAATACCTTATCTATTTTTGTCCCAGAAACTGAAGTCTTAAGTCTTAATCTGAAGATACCCAAAGCTCTTCTCTGCATCTCTAGGAGCCAAGAATAGCAGCAGTGACGAGAAAAAAGCTTTCTGTTCTGCTGAACACTGAAAGTTTAAAAAATGTTCTTCTTTTACAGCACACACCAGAAAAGGAAGAGCTGATTGTTTTTCCTTGCCCCAAACCCTAGCACTGGTGTTTGTACTCGGCAGGAGCTGTGTCTGAGAATATCTGAACCCACATTTCCCCCATATCGACTCTGTGTGCTGATTTCTGACTGCACAGCCTCGTCTTCTTTGGGCTGTCAAGCCATAGCAGGAAAGGAAGTTGGTATCTGGTTAGTGGAATTATGTGAGTCTCCAAAACAATTGTCATCCTTCTAACACAAGGCATCTTTTGAGTGCTCTTTTATTTTAAAATCCAGCTTCAGTTGCTCTCAAAAGACTTGGGCACCAGTTGCCTCAACTGCAGTTCTTTCAGCAATTACTGCTGGCAGTATTTGCTCTTAAATGGTGATTAATTGTTTTCTTACTGTGATTTTTCACATTTTAAGTATAGTGAGGGTAATTTGTTTGTATGATCACAGATGTTGCACATCTTCTCAAGCTCACTGCTTTTTACCACAGTGTGTTTACTACATAGCATAAGCCCCAGAAATTACTTTGAACAAAGCAAAATCTAAGGAGAAGAAAAAAAATCATTATTGCTGGAAAACTAATGATACCTGGAGAATATGGCTGGGTTAATGGTTGGACTTGATGATCCTAGAGGTCTTTTCCAACCTTTCTTATTCTACAATATCTTACAGTGACTGTTAGCATCTGAACAAAGTCATAAATAAATATTCATAGCCATTCTACCACTGTTTTTTTCTCAAACTTGTTGGTAATGGGTTGGCTTTATTACTTTGCCCAAGTAAATTTTGCCTGATGTCTGTACCTCCATCTGTGAAACTTCATTGACTTTATCTGAAGAAAATAGGAGCAGATGGAAAACATTTTAGCTCCATATTCACTGAGCACAAGATTAAAAGAAAGGCCAATGTGCATTTTTAGTAAAGGAGGTGATTGCACATGGAGCACTCCTTTGCTGTCTGAGAAGCCATGTAATTTACAGAGCAATCTGGACTTCCTTGGTCAGCTGGTTTCAAAAATAAATTCTCAATTCTGTTGCCACTTATTCTCTTTCTAGACAATTCAGGGAGTCCTTGATAATCAGCTCTCTGTTCTATTACATATTAACACTGTAAGTTGTTGCACCTGGAATTGATGAACCCTTTGTTTATTATGTTAGAGGAGTCATATGCAGCTGTTCTTCCCCCAAATGATTCATTATCACCTGTGAGAAATGCATCCTATAATACACAGTAGATGAATGAGTTTCCTGTTTGCCATTCAGTCTTCTAACAATTAAAAAACAGTATTAAGCATCAATTTTAGGTCAGAATGCCAATAAACCCAAAAGTTATCACCAGAGAGCTTTCAATATTTCAGTAAGGAGTATGATAGAGGTGTGCCATTGAAGTTTCCCAGCTGTATTATTTACTACAAACAGATCTGTTCACAGACAAACATTCTAAAAAACCCCTACCAAAATGTTCTACACACTGCAGTGGGGGTTGATAAATGTTTCACATACAGCATAAGAAGATTAAGCCCTCTGCAGAGCATGTCTCAATCATTAAAGTGGAAAAGATTCCATTCTGTTTGTAGCTTTTCCACAGGTATCCTATGGGACTTTGGACAAGGTGTTTTATTTCTCTGGAGGAAAAGCCAAAAGTGTATCCACTAGACTTGCCAGTTGCTGTATTCAGAAGGATAATCAAAAACCTTGTGCTGTAAAAGTGGTGGTGCTGTTATGTGATGGTTTAAGATCTAAGCTTGTACTCCTCCCCTTGCATCATCCCTGCCCGTTCACCCCATGCCTCTCTTCCTACTGCCGTGATGGGAGCCAGGTGAAAGCTGAAAACACAATGAGAACTTCTAAGCCAGACCTTTAAAATGAGCTAGTGGCCTCAGGGTCTGAGCAGTGTGACACAAAGCAGGCGATGGGAATATGTACACAAAGAATATGGGAAAGGGGGTTTGTGATTCACAAGATACGCAGAGGCTAAATTGGTGATTGTAAAAGCATACAATCATGTTAGTTGTGTTTAGTGTGTTTTTGCAACTATTATTTTTATATCAACACAGTGAAACCAAAAAGTGAAATATTCTACAGCTATGTATTATTTAGTTGGGGAACTGTAATGTCTTACATAAGTAAAGGCTGCATTTGCAACGGGAGTACTCACAGATATTGCTTTACCAGTAACCTCCTTTTTGGCTGCACTGTACTTTATTGGACTCTTAGGAGCTGAGAGTTAGGGAAAATGCATTGTGCCCCAGTTCTCATAAAACAGAACTGACCCTTCTTCATCTCATGAGAACACTGGGAAAATTAACACTTCAAGCAAGTGAAGGTTAGAGATGCTGTGGTAATGACATCTACAAAACATTTCAGTTCCACTTTGCACTGAAATCAGTCTGAGGCTGAGCTGGACAGTGGTGGTTCCTCTGGTCACTGTGCAGCCCACACACCCATTACACAACATTTTTGTGCCATTTTGGGGTTCCCACCAGCACAGGATAACTCTGCCCATCCCATCAATGGGTACTTCACAACCTCTGCTGAGGAGACTTCTGCCATTTCAGTGTCTCCAGTTCCCTCACAGCTTTGCAGGTGTCACTGACTGGACTTTTATTACTCTTCCTTTGTGTTCATGTGCCTTCTTCCAAATGTTAGCAATATTAGCATACTTCTCTAACTAATTATGTGGGAATTTTCTTACTCAGAATCATAGAATCAGAAAATTAACTAGGTTGGAAAAGACGTTTGAGACCATTGAATCCAACCTATAACCTAACACACTTGAATCATGAAGAAGTTTGTCCAAATAGCTTACAATAGCTTTAAAATGAGTTGAATGTTACCTTGTTACTTTGCTTGTTTGGCTTAAAATAGGGCCAAATACTTAATGCTGCCAGTAATTATCTACCTATAATGAAATTCCCCATACCCAAGTACCCTGTCTTTTATGAAAGGATTTCCAAATTTCGCATTCAATATCTTGGTTCTTTTTAACTAATGCAAAAGCTTTTATGTAGATCTTAATTAAAATACTTATCTATACTCTAGTCTACCTGAATGGCTTTTAGGCATTTAATTACACACAGTTTCCTAAAATGTAAGATGTTAATGGTTACTTCAACTGAAGTTTCACCCTATCTTTAGTATTATTAACATATATTGTATGTTAACATATTGTTTGGGTAATTTGATTTTAAAATCATGTCTTCAGCGGGTTTTAATAATTTTTCTGTTGGAGTATCAGGGAATAAACAGAGCTCTCTTTGTAGCATGGACTGAGAGGTAAGTGAAATTACCTTTAATATTGTCTGCATATCATTGCTGCTGCTGAAAGAAGAGGTATCCTGCCCTACCTGGAGCCTACTTGCTCATCTAGTTGTGTAAATACTGATGCCCATCTTTAGAAACAGGAGGTAGACAATCAATGTATGCCAGTCCTGGTGGGAATATTAATACACACATATGATTGTAGTACAAAACAGTATACATTGTTACATTATCATAAATTTTAAAAATACATGCATGTATAATCTCACTACAGAGAGCTTCAAGAAGGCATTAATTATTTTGAACTTACTGTGAATCAAGACTCAGTTTCATAACAGGTTTTTTTTTAATCCAGAAAATTAATAAATGTCAAAAATGTACTTACAAATGTAAGAGAAGCCTGTTATTAGCTTTGTATCACTGTGAAAAATCTATCATTTGTTTTCTGGAAAAAAAAAGAAAGAATAAGCCATAGGAATCTACTTCTGAAGCTCTTGTTAAAGTTTCTTCAAAGCATATCCAAGGACAGAGCTGAGAGGAGAGGCCTCAGTGTCCTTCATATTTCTGAGTATGCAAGGATTTACTCATAGCTTTGAAGTCTTACAAAAATATGATAATACAGGTAACATGAACACATTGTCATAATTTAAATCAGTCATGCTTTAGTATACAAATAATGTACCTTTGGTATTCCTTTTTTTATTAGGAACAGGAGGAAGTACCAGGAATTTCTACCCACAATTTTTCTCGTAATGAAAATACCTCTCCTTTTCTCCTACAGCATGACTGGATCCTTCCAACACTTGGCTACATTTCAGAAAATGAGAACTGGTCATAGACTTCTGCTTTTTGTTATATTATATTCATGTAGAAATAATATGAAAAAAGAAAAGCATCCAGTTCTAACCTTAACAAAAGAAGCATGAGACAGGTGGGCAGTCCTCAAATTTAAATGCTCATGTTCATAAAGCAACATCAAATGCTTTCACAGCAAAAACTACTGAACTGAGGCTCTTCTGGAAGAAAAAAACCTGCTTATAATTCCTCATTCTCCTTTCCTTTTTCTATCTTCTGACAGACACTCAGCAATGACTGGAAAATATTAATCAGCTTTCAGGTATGACATGCTCCCTAAGACTCCACTTTCCTACTAAGAGTAAGAAGGAAATGAATATATATAAACTCACACATGGATGAGCTTCACAGCAGCTTTCCCTGACTCATGCTCACTGTTTGCTGTTTCATACACTGATTTTTAAGGACGATTAAAATGTTTGTAATAGTCCTTTCAAGAATGGATGTGTAGAAATACAGTGCTGCATTTCATGTTATGCAGACAATATACCATTGAAGAAATGTAAGAAAGCTCAATAGAAGATAATGACTTTTGTTATATGAAAAAAAAGTAAATTTGATTATATTTAATCTGGAAAATGGCACTATTTTTAACCTGGAAGAGTTTTTCACAAAAAGCCGATAGAACTGGAACAAATTTGTTATTTGCTGTTTTTTTTTCCCCATAGGCAGTCCACAAGAGAAGGACATAAAAATGCTGTCCAGATGGAAAACACTATGTCTTATATTCCTTTGCTCTCTTTCCTACCATTGTTGAAAGTTAAATAAGTCTAGGGTAGATTATAAGCTATTTTATCAGTTGCACACGACACATTAAAATAATGTAAAAAATAACAGAACACTGATTTCAGAAATCAATCAAAGCCCCTCTTTTTTTTTTGTAGTTGTGAATACAGTGTTCATATAGGATTTTCTAAATTATTTACTGTGTTCTTAGAAAAGAAGTCAAGCTTTACAAAAATATCCTTACTCACTCCCCTTTTCCACTTTCTCTTGGTACACAGAAAATGATCATTTTATGCTAACTGGTTCAAAAGTAAAAGAAAGGAACAAAACTCAAAAGACAAAAGAAACTGTGACAATAATAGTACTATGTTAATTTCTACTGAAATACTGTATATAAGATCAAACAAATGCAAATTTGAAGTGTTAAGATGACAGGTGAATAGATTAAAAAACAACAACAACAATAACAAAACTCAGCAAAACCATTCAGTCTCATTATTCCTCAAATATTTTGCTCTGATGTAAAATCTGCAGAATTTCTCACTACATCATTAACACCAAATCTTTGGGGGTTTGTTTAAACTTTTAGAGTGCAACTAAGTAAACAACATTTTACAGTGAACATGATGTTTTTTTTGTAGGAACCTTAGAAATATATATTCAACAAGAACTCCAGCTAAAGAGATATCTATCTAGTGCAGCCACAGGGCCAGTAATAAAAGTTCTTTAGGGGTTGAATATCAGCAGAAAACTTCAGCAACTGATCTTCAGAGCAACTTGCCTAACAAAAGCCAAATTCTTGGCTTGGGTTAGTCAAACTGGAAAAAAGCCTGCTTCATTCCTTCTCCTAGTTTGTTCAAGCTTTGAAAATCTCAGAATATAAACTTTTGCACTAATGTGCTGATTTCATATGGTGACTTTTCCTTGAATTGTTTTGGAATCTGTGAATAGGCCACGTGTGGAAGCTCTTTGGTCTCCATATCAGTTGTTTACAAATCTTCCAGACACTATTGCCTCTTCAACATAGTTTCAATTTGTTTTTTTTGGAGAACAACATGGCATTTTAGGCTTCCGAAAGAAACAAATTCAAACTTTTCTTTCAAAACTCATGAATGAAAATTGACCATTTTTGTAAAATAAACTAATTTGCCCTTTTCAAATGTTTAAAAGAAAATTTCTCTCCAATAGTTTATCTTCTTTTTTAGTTGAATGAATCAAAACATTTTTTCAGACTTAAGTCCTCATTTTCTCCTTGGAGTATCAAAAACTTCAGCAGTATTCATTTGGCAAAGTCATACAAGTAGTTTCTAAACTGCTGAGTAATTTCAAATGATAAACAAGTTTGAGGAAATTAAAATCTTTTTGTGATATCTCTGCAAGCAATAAGACAACATTCACTACACTTTCTAAAGGAATTTAGACTCTTCAACATGCTACAGATTTACCTGCTTTTTGCTTCACTGAGGTAAAAGCAAGTGGTTAAATGGAATTTAACATTTTAAGAGTAGCCATGTGATAAGAAATGCAGGAAATTATGTGGGATATTTCATTTCACTCAGGTGACATTATCTCAGAAGATAGCTTCTGTTCTATTGACACTGTCAGCTCCTATTTGTTTCATAGTGAAGCAGTGCATCACTTGCAGGGTGGCAATGGCCAGCTGGTGATTATTTGGAGGGAGCCTTGTTATCTCCAATCCTGGTTTTGTTTTGTGTAAGCTTATGTAGTGTGTCATCAGCAGTGGCAAGCTTCTCAGAATATTGCTAACTCCTTCCTTTTCCTCCTGAAAAGAACAAATACTGTTCTACAGTCAGCATTTTGACTTAATCCGAAATGGTGACGGGAGCCTATGACAAGTGCAACTGCAGACAAAAAGTAGACAAAAACACTAAACTTTATGCAATGTTAGACCTAATGCCAAACTTTAAGTTAAACTCTAATACTTGTGACAGCATTTTGCAAAACTTGCAAGAATTTTATGTCTAAATTCTGCTTTATTTTTGCAGCTATTAGTCATTCATTCTTCCAAAATGTGAGGTTTTCTGCAAGAGAGGATTGCTGCTCAAATGCACAAAGAGTATTCATGGTCTTTAGTTTCTGCAGGTGTGGGGAAATCTAAACTTCAAATTGTCTGAATCTCTTCCAAGAAATATTGAGCCTTGCCACCATTTCAGACAGTGTTCACATCTTCCAGGAGTGGTAAAAATAATAAATTCTGTTTTTTGCACCATACAAGTGTGGTGCATTAGGGCATTTTCTGTGATGTTTTGCTGATGGCCAGCTAAGACACCTGGCTAAATGTGAAAGAGGAATAGAAAACAGGAATAGATGCCATTCCTGTAAGAGGACATGTGGAACAAACACACTTTGCTTCCTCTCTCCATGTAGGTCTGCAGATGTTGCTCTCAGGCTGGAAGGGTGTGGAGAAGGCTGTTGAAGAGGGGCCATGGTTAAAACCAGCACCTCACCACTAACTCAGTGCCTCTGGCAGGGTATTCTGTCCCTCTATCCTTTCTACACTTGTGTTCTCACACATCCTTCCAAACAGTGGGATTGTCCTGTGCACGGCCAGGACTTGGACTCAGTGATCCTTGGAGTCCCTTCCAGCTCAGGGTATTCTATAAATCTGTGGTTCTATCCTAATACTCTGGTGCTGGGACACTGCCAATCATTCTGGTTAGCAGACAAAACAGATTGACTGCCCTGCAGCACTCTTGGGATTGACTGTCATTCTGGTGATGAAGTGTCTCAGGGCAAAAAAATTTAGTGAACTAGAAATACAAATAATTAATAAGTCTTTGAACCTTCAGAGAATTATGAAGCTTGCATATTTGGGGATATGAAAGGATAAAGTGTGCTCTTTTTTTTTCCCTTAAGAGATAACTGAATAATAAGTTACTGAAACTGTAGAGGACTGTTTTGCCTTCTTGTTACTTAAGTGACCTTCTAAAAATTATGTGTCTTGATAGTGCTTTCACTTGCTACTCTTCTTTCCTGGAACTGAAATGAGGAGAAAAAAATATCTTAGAATAAGCAGTATAGTGCCTTTCTCAAGAAATAGCTAAAGCAGGTCCATATGATTCATGAGAGTATTCTCAAATATGTGTCTTGCTCTCTACTGATAAATGCATGTTTAACTGCAAATGCATGGATACCCACTCAGCAGCAGGCATAAAAGCAGTGCAGTTGACTTCAAACACAATTTTCAATATGCATGTATGTAAGTATTTGCAAAAGATTCAATCTTTGTATACATAAGCTCTAGTTCTTTTTAAGGCAAATAACCCTTCTTATAAAGTTTAGCCAGCCAAATATGCATGCCAATTTTCTACCCTTAAAAAGCAGCAGTACCCAGGTGGAGACTCAGCCTGACAGTTTCATTTTGGCAGTGCTTGGAAATCAGGTTTTTCCAAAGAGCCCCTTGTGCTCCTGCCTGAGAAATCCCACAGACAAGATCTTCCAAGGACCTCTCTCCTTTCTGTCCTATTGGGCCAGACAGTCTCCAGACCCCTTAAGGTTTCATTTAAACCATTTGCTTCTTAAATGGTTTTAAAGCAGTTTAATTTGGTTGATTATGAAGAAAATAAAAATGCAGTTTGACTCTTTGTTAAGAGAGAAAGGAGAATAACTGCAGTGGCTCCAGCAGCAAACCTTGTGTGCAGAAAGTTATTGCTCTATTTAATGCATTAGAACATGGTCCTCTCCTTCCCTCGTCCACCTCTCACATGAGATAGGAGGATGGATAAAAAAGAAAAAAAAACACTTGACAATATTAATTTTAGTGGCAAAAAAGCAGCCATTTGGACCTTCTCATTGTTGTATCACTTGATTAGGAAAAAAAATCAGGTGACCCAGATAGGCAGGGTGCTTGGTTAAGTTATTGGATCCATACTTTTATGGAAATTTCTTAATACCATTTTGACAAGATGAAAAGCTTTCAAAGTGCAGGAAATGTAATTCATACCCACTTGAATGCTTTTGCACTGTCACTCAAATGAAAAGCATCCTTGCTGCAAATAAGATTCATATTTTCAATTCTTAATTTTTTATTTGAGGTTGGTTTAGCCTGGAAGTTGTCTTCCTGATAACAGTGCTGTGCCTCTGATGGTAAATTGTGCTGTGAATTAACCTTCTGAATGCTGGGTCAATATCCAGAGCACTGCTTTTATCTGGTCATAGTGTCAGAGTCAGCCCTGTTCAAAGCTGGCTCTCTACTCCACAGGATTGAGTTATGGCTCAGGAGAAGTCAAGGGCTGATCCTCTAAAAGAACTGTAGTTGTATTTGTTTATTATTAGTACAGGGCTCAAATAATCCTCTTTATAACTGGGCTCATTTGCTTTCACTATTTTGGACATTTTTGCTATTGTGCAAGGTAAAATTTAACCTCACACTGCATTAAGTAGTTTCTTTTTGTTCTCTTAGGAAGGTTCCATGGATAATTTATTGTGAATATGATCATTATATATTGTATCCTATAAAAAAAGTTACCTGCTTTTTTAATTGTTTAAGGAAACCAAGACTGGCTTTCTGGCTTTCGGGATCTACAGTATTTTGTGAAATGTGCCTTGAAATATGTATCAAAAATAATTTTCAGTCCAGTTCAAGGCAAAAGATGGCTGCTAGCATACTCCAGGAATTCTGAAATCACCCTACTTGTTTTTTAGGTTGCTTTTCCATCTGTTGTCTTCCTCGTCTCTTAGTAGGCAATGTTCTGGTGGCATGGTAAAACCTGAGTAAAAGAGCATATGCATCCAAGAGTGAGGAAGACTTTTTCTGTATTTTATTTTTTTTTGTTGAAGAAAGACTACAGATATCTGCTTCACACGTTTACCTTCTGTGCGTAAACAAGAAAGCCACAGGTTTAAATGGTTTATATTGTTTAAAAATACCTAAACTGATGTATAAACTCATTTGGAAACTTCTGGAGTAGCTTTGATAGAATTTATTTGGTAGCTTGTACCAGTGTAAACAGCAGCTAATATAAATAATTATAACTGGTATATATAGGTTTCCTGGGTTAATTTGAAGTAAAACTGCACTGCTACATAAATCACACTGTATTCCAGGATTAAGAAATCATTTCAGATAGGGACATTTAACGAGCAAAAATAAACTAATGTACTCCTTTTGAACATGCTGGTTGCTCACTAAAAATGCATCCCTGTCTGGGGAGCTGATGACCAAGCAGTGCCAGGAAAATTGTGCCTGTGGGATCAGGCAGCAGGCAGGGGGCTCCTGCTGCCCTAAGGAGCCTGAAAAGTGCCTGGGTTGAAGAAGGGAATGCTCCTTGAGGGAGAGAAGGATAGGTTGTGGTTTCCTTTTCAATCTTTAGGTCAATTCAGTGTCAATCCAGGCACTAAGACAGTTGTTTACTTTGAGTGGGAGCTTCAGCAACATTTTGGTCCACTCTGACAAGGCTGTGACCAAGCAAATGTCTGCAATGCAGAGCAAGCTGCAGTGCTAGCAGTACTGAGGAGGAACTGAAGAGTTCTGGATGATGTATGATGCTCACTTTGCTTCAAAAACTGGGAGAAAACTCTGGTTTAAACAATGTTGCCTTATGGAAAAATATTTATGCTAATATATGTGTATATATTCATATATATATAGTGCTAATATATATATTTATGCTACTACACAGGGAGAAAGAAAAGCACCAGTCAGCTGGAGATAAGCATGGGAGACAATGGCAAGAAAAATGAAAATATCTTTTTTTCTTTTTTTTGTGTTTGAGATAGTAGAGTGAATTTTATTCTTTCTCTGCTCAATGGCATGGCTACAATTGAAAAGGAGGGGTAGACAGTCTCTGGCGAGGCTTTTTTTTTTCCTTTAAATTTATTGCACTACATTTCAGATCTGCCTTACAGCAAAACTACCTGTACCACTTTTCTCTGCCAACTTCCAGCACTCCAAGCATACCTTCTGGTTTGACAAAACACTGAAGTTTGAGAAAGTATAAAATAGGTAGGAAAAACTTTTTGAGATTCACATTAAACTTCATATAACTTTCACTTATTCAGTTATTAAATATTCTCTATTTAAATAACCTTTAAAATTCTTTTACATTGGTAATGTGTATCAATATAAGGTAGGTCACTACAGCTCTTGGCACCAAACTGAGTGTGGGGTTGATCAGTCAGGCAGGCGAGGCTAGGGCAGGGATTGTCTCTCTGTGCTGGGCACTGCTGAGGCCCCACCTCAAATCCTGTGTTTAGTTTTGGGCCTGTCATTGCAAGAAAAACATCATGGGCTGGAAAGTGTCCAGAGAAAAGCAACGGGGCTGGGAAGGGTCTGGAGCACAACCCTGATGAAGAGCAGCTGAGGGATTGTTCAGTCCGGAGAAAAGGAGGCTTTAGCAAGGGAGATGAGTCCCTCCTCCCAGGTTACAAGAGATAGAATAAGAGGAAATAGCCTCAAGTTGTACCAGGCCAGGAAAATGTCTTCACTGAAAGGGTGGTCAGGCTTTGGAACAGGCTGCCCATGGAAGTGGTGCAGTCATCAGCCCTGCAGATGTTCACAAGGCACACAGATGTGGCATCTGGGGATGTTTAGTGATGAACACAGTGGTGTTGGGTTAATGATTGGACTTGATGATTAGAGGTCTTTTCTAACCTAAAATAGTCTCTATTTCATTTGGGCAGTAACTTCAGGATAGTGAGCTCATGACCATGGCTCACTCTCAGCTAACAGATTTTTGACAAGAGGAGCAGGCTGCCAATAGACAGATCATATTCAAGATGAGCGAAGACTTGTAAAACACCAGAAAGAAGGGGATTACCCACAGTGCCCTGGTTAAGTCCCTTCTTCTTTCTTCCAAATTTCTCCACAGCATATGAGTTGATTTCAAGCCAGACAACTGACCTCCTAAATCCTGGGAACACAAACACTTACAAAGAGGCTCCTACTGGTCCTCTGGATTAGGTTTGCCTCTGACAAAATATGTCTCAAAGCCTTCTTTATGCTGTTTGGTGATTTGCCTTGCTATGACTACACCACCTTTCTATTTATTAAAACACCTAAATGAAAGAGAAATACAGTTGGGAACAATAATTGATCAGCAGAAAACTGAAGCATTAACTTATGAAAAAGAGAGAAGTAAAAAACTCAATGTCCCCAAAATATTAATCAACCATTACCTTTATTAGATCTGTTTCAAATCATGACTTAACTAGGCTAAAATAAAAACTGAACCATGAAAAAGATGAAACCATAGTTTGTAAGATGGGTTCTCAAAAAATTGTTTGGAAAAATATGACAAATCAGCTATTTCAGGACTCTTGAAAGAGTCTGTTCAGGAGTCTGAAAGAAATTACATTTTTCTGCAATATACTCAAATGATCAGCTCACTGATTAGACTAATGGAGAAGATTATAAACATTTTGTCTTTTCATCATAGTGAGGAAAAGCTGGTCATGTTTGTTGTGTGAGAGGCAACATGTTACTGGTGGGACTGGGAAGGGATGTGGCCATACAACAGATCAGTCTGCAGAGTCTTTCAGATGTGTGCACTGCACGGCAGAGCTTTTACTTTATGCATATTTCATTCACTCTGCTCTGTGCATACAATACAGTGAGTAGTTTATGAAATGAAAAGGCTGCTTTCAGTGTGTCAGCTCTGGCTTATGGTAACATGGCAAGGGTGGCACAGAGCTGAACATCTTGGTTCTGAAGGTAAGGGTGACAGCTTTGTTTAGCTTAGTGACATGCCCAGGTACCTTGGGGCAGCCAGCTGCATACTGACACAGTGCAGGTGCATCCACATTGCAACTGGACATGGATTTAAATACCCATGTCCTGTTCCTCCACCCAGAGGGCCAGCTGAAGTGTACCCATGTCCTGTTCCTCCACCCAGAGGGCCAGCTGAAGTGTACCCATGTCCTGTTCCTCCACCCAGAGGGCCAGCTAAAGTGCCAAAATGAAGCCAGACCATGCAGTGGTTGGATTAATCAGGAGTGAAGGCCTAGACCTGAACCTGAGAGTTCCTTGCTGTACCAGTGCAGTACCTAGAGCAGTACCCAGACAAGCCTCTGCAGTGACTGGAGGGACGCTGGCCTCTCTGAGCCATTCAGAGCAGGAACTCTGCACTCAGAACAGGGCAGGTGCTTTCAATCTGCTGTGTGAAGAGCTCCATTCAAGTGCCAGTAGCATCATAAGCTGTTCCTGCACCTACAGTTCCAAACAGCTCTACAGCTGTTGAGTTAATTTCTGCTTTCCTCAGTGCTGCAGCGTCTGGATATATTTTCCTCAGATGTGCAAGCCTCATTTCACCAGCTCCTCCTCACCAACGAGAAACCCTGGGAGCCTGAAGGGGCAGCAAATGAGCCTTATCTTTCAAGTCTGTTAACATCTAGATTTCTGCTAACCCTGCTCAATGAGTTCTGGAGTTTCCAGATACTCTGAAGCCCAGACAGCTTCGCTGTGCCAGTGGTGCATCTGTTACTGTCTGCCCCTAAATCCTTGCAGCTACACATCAAAGTAATTTAGTGAGTGTTAAGATTCTGTATATCCACAAAGTCTAGGAGATTACTTATGGAAAAGATCCACTGCTGCACATCTCTTCTCCAAAATGTTTCCAAAGTATGTGTGAAGGTCTGGAGATAAATCCAAAATATGTTCAGGTCTGACATGTGTCTGGAAAATTGCCTGGAAACACTTTATGTCTGTAATTGCTTAGTGGTGCCATGAGTCCAGAGCTATTTCTGACACACTCAGGTACAGAATATGGAGAGAGAATGTAGCTTCAAGCAATTTTTTGTTTGGGAAAGCTGTTTTGAGAGGGTTTCATTGTTTTCCCCATTGGCCACACATTGTAACTCCTGCACTCCAGGTTACCCTGTGTTTTGTTGTGCTAATACTGCTACATATAAGGCTGCATTTTAACATTAATTATTGCAATTGTACATGTGTCAGGATTTTTATGTGTCAGGATTGAAAAGAACGCTAGAAAAACCCCACAGAGAGACAGTCCACATGCTAGGGATATGTGGCTGGGGTAAAGGTGTATGAAGATAATTAATAATAATTAACTAAACTAAAGAAATTTCACTTGCATTTCACACAGAACTACTGTGCTTTCAAAAAAAAGTTAAAAGTTGGGATGAACTATTCTTGCTGTAGCAAAACACTAATTAAACCCAACTATTTCTAGAGGGTTTGGGCTAAACAGTTAATCTAATGCATCTAAGATGACAAAGAAGGAGAGTTCACATGACAAAAGCATCTGTGGGTTGCTGCACTTGCCTTGAAAAGTCAGTATGACAACACAAGGAGCAAGTGGGCAACAGGGATAAAGAAGCAGAAATAACTTGTGGAAAGGGCTTCACATGAGGAGCCAGTGGCAGGAATTGGGATGAAGACACCTAGCAAGGAAGGGAGTTGCCAGAAATAGAGTAAATTCTTTCAGTTTGAGTGTGGTGGAGCCCAGTTCAAAGCCAGGGAGGCCTCCCTGCCCAGAAGCCCAAGCTGGCATTGGTAGAGAGGCAAAACAGCTTCAGGGTGAAACGTGCTTGGGCTGACACACAGCAAATAAACTTTCCTGTAACAAGGAAAGGGGATTAATTCCCATCCATTTAGTCTGAGGGCAGGACACTGGTTTTCCTATTGGGGATTTTTCTCTCTTTGAGGAGCAAAGCTCCTCTCCTGCCTGGTTAAGCCTATGTTACTCATTAGTCGGAAGGATGCAGTGCAATTAATTGCCCACCTACTCACTTTGGCACCTTCTAAAGACAGGACATGATTTTCTATTTCCCTTGACAGATGCTTTAGCATTTCAGGGAAGACACATTGAACCCAGACCCAGGTCATCCAAGACCTGGCAGGGGCTGTAGTTATTACTCAAGATGGAGGAACATGCTCATTAACAAGGCAGACAGCAAAGGAAAGCTGCTTAATTTCAGTGTTTGTGTCTCTGCATAATATTAAGTAGCACTTCAAACTATACTGGAAGTCTTCATCATGCCAGTTGGGCTTTCTGCTCTGATTAGAGAGATTTGTACTCCTCAAGACTGAACTCATGATGATCTTTACTGACTTTTCTTCCTAAGTGGATTTCTTACATTAAGCAGATCTTTGCTTCTGCAAATTTGCCAAAGTACCCTGAGTTTGTTATAATTATTTATCATGAAATGTAGTTGACCTTGTCAACAGAGGCTGAGGCCCAGATTCTCCTGGCTTCTGAAGAGGATGGTGGTCTCATCTTATAGTTTTGAGCAAAACAAATATATTCCAGTTCCATTTAATCACACTTCTGATAAATCTTTCCTGTGGAAAAGAATTGCTATGTAGGCCCTCGAGGTGTTTGCTCTTTGTGGCAAAACTGATTAAAAACATTAGTTATGGCATTTTAATTCTGATGATAGGTGAAAAATAAGGATCTCATTCAACAGTGGCAACAGACTTCCTCAACTGGCAGTAGCTGTGATTAGAAGCAATTCTCTTCTTTTTTTCTTTGTGCTTTTTTTACTGATGAGAGTTTGAATGCTTGTGCTTCCAGAGTTTGTTTACAATCTGTAATGAAACTTTTTTATAAGTCTCTATTCTCTTATTAATTTTATGGAAATTTATTTGGACTTTCTCAATCATAAAGTTAAATAAATAAGGAATGGAGACCTCACAGGAGTATTCCCTAAACATCTCTGCATCTTCGTAATATTCTTTTTATTCCTTTGTGTTGATATAACAAGATTTCAGATGTAAGTTGCCCACTTTTCAAATATCTGTTTAAAACCAAATACAGATTCACACTATTGACACAAAATTGATTTTTTTTTTTCCACAGTGTGTTGAAGCAGCATTCAGTTTGATCATAAAATGGATTCTGGATAATTTTCTGTGCTGGTAATTTCCCTTGCATTAAAAATAACAATATTCTCTATGTGTTTGCTTTTTTAGTACACCCTGACTTCAAAGGGACTCAGGGACTAGAGAGTCTGTATAGTTTTGAAACCTGTTTGATATTTTTAATTTCAGGTTTAAATAGGTCTGTAGCCATTACTCCATAATTTTAATTACAGCACAGGTGCCTCATATAAATAACAGATTTGTTTTATTCCAATTCATGTTAAAAATGAAGTTATTGTCTTTTCTTTTAGTGCAATCTGGAGTAAAACTGAGAGTTTGCCTCAATGAGATTTCCATAAAAAATAACATACAATGGTATGTTAAATATGAATAAATGAATAAATGTGAAAATGGAATTGAATTGTTGCACTTTTTCAGCAGCTTAACCTCAAGTAGTTATAAGGTGATTTTTTATTTAGTTCAGTTATAAAATATTTATGCAGAAATACTCATGGAGAAGCAACATTTCATTCAAAGAATGGCTGGCAGTGAGGGGTAAGTTGTGCATTAAAAATAAATTAGAACACAATACTCCTTATACAAACACCAACAAAAATAAGAATGCTAAGAACATAATTTTCCAAAAATGTACATCTGCAACAAGCTCCAGTAGTGCATAAAGTAAGTGAAGTTTTTTTTCTACATAGCTGCTTATCTGTTATATTCCATTTCTTGCTGTAAGGGAAAACCAGATGCTAAATCATTCAAACCATCAGCAAGGAATGGAGTCTTCTGTGCATTTTCTCTTTGTTTGGAAGATATCTCTTTGTGCTGTGACTCCTACCACTATTATTTATCCACCTTACAGAGCTGTGAGGAGCTGCAGGCCAGGATCACAGCCTCTTGTGCAGGCTGTCTTACTTACAAAAGGGCCTCTCCTGATTCAAATGTGTAACCAGAAGCTCCTATCTTGGAAAAGCTTAAGGCCGTGTAATCAGACCAGCCTGGTTAGTGGGAGGCAAGGAAATATCTTTGAGGGTTCAGGGTTTCCTAGGTAGGTGAATTAAGCCAAGGGGAATAGGGGAGTGTAATAACAAGCAAAAAATGAACACCAAACCAAGGCTTAATCACAGTCTGGTATCATCACAAAGCCAGAAGGGTCCAGGACCCATCTGGAGATAGAGGATTTCTTTATGAGTGTAGATATTTTGTTATGTCAAACCTGCTGAGCAGTGAACAGGCTGAATATTGTACAGACCAATTTTCTTAAGTTTTAAACCACTCTTCTCCACCCTAAATCAGCTCTGATTGCATAATCTTTTTTCTAAAATCATTTGATGAGCAAAGTGCACATGTGTACAAAGAAGGAAAGAAACAGAAAGTAACAGAAGAGCAATTTCAGCTTGTAGTTCCCAAACATGGAAACCAGTTATTTCCATCCATCAGAAAGAACACGATGGGATATTTAACTTGATAGTACCAAAAATAGGCACAGGACATAAGATTATAGTCTGTCACATTCCAAGATGAGCATCCTTCCATTGCACTTCTACAGAGGAGATTATCTGGGTATGTTCATAATTTATATAAATCTATACATTCGGAGAATCATTGAATTTTTTTTTTTTTGTGTAGACTCAAGCAGATTGGACAAGTTGTTCTTTACTGCCATTGTCTACCATTCATTATTAATTTTTGTGTGTTAAAACCTTGCAGCAGGTAGATAGTGAAGACACAGTGTTTGTTTTTGGGATTACTGCAGATGAGACTTAAGGGGATGGGCACTATATGTGTCAGCAATAACAGAGGGAAGAGAGGCCTCAGTGCTCCTCCTTTCCCAGGCTCTCAATGAAGTTGGCATAGTCCAATATTTTGCAGCTTTCCCCACCAGAGGAATGTAGCCCACTGGTTTCTGCCTGGTGATGACCTCTGCACCAAAGTGCATTGTTTTTTACTTCTAAATTACATGTACTGGAGAGTTCTGGGTCATGCATTCATAATTCCTCACACTTATTTTCTTGGAGATCATTCAGTCTATATTTTTTAGACACTATTGATTTTGTGTCGTGGGATGTACTATATCAATTCAAGGAAAAAGGAAGGAGACATTCAATGATCTTATTCTAATCTTGTCAGACCTTATCTATTTGAAATTAAGTATAAGGTCATTCACCATTTCTTGAGACTGAGTGAAGAGTTCTTTCTTTTGAAAAATGCAAAATATTTCAGGCATGGGACTTAGGTTATCCCTAGACTAATAATGATTTCTTTTTTTCATATCTCTTATATTAAAATGTTCAGGATATTTTTTTTCCCCAGTAAGCTTAATGCTTCAGGGGAATTGAAAGCAGGCAATAGCCTGTGATCATCTGCATTATTGTTAAACTAATGGATATTTATTCACGAGGCAAATGGAGGAAAAGGTCACATGAATTGTCATCTCTGAATCTGTATTCTGGTATAGCTACAGTACCTCCCATGAACTTCTCTGGGGAAAGTGAACAATTACTGTCTCAATCATTTTGGAAGGTATAGAAAATGGTTAAATTAGGTAATGGAAAATGTTTTAGCTGACCAGAGAGTTCTTTTATTTATATCAGACAGTCATAACTCTGCTCAGCTTACTGGAAATGCTGGCATTTTTGTTCCTGTCAGTACAGAGTGCTTCTTACATGCATGTGCTGTTGACTTGTACTTCTTGCCTGATCATCTTTTGAGTTCACATAATTACTCCCATTTCCCTGAGAAAATGGCTTTAAAAATATTTTTGTCAAATCTCTTCCCAGTCCCCTTCCCTGACTAATGTCACCAAAAAGGATGAGGTACAGATAGTAAAGAGGGAAGTGCTCTCTCATGCTGCTCTGGGGCTCTACTGCAGTAGGGAGAGGCAGAATTTTGTTAGTTGCTGACTGTTGTGGTTGACTCAACTGAGACCACTTGCTCTGCTAGCTGGTAGGGTCAGCAGATATAGAGTTCATGTCATTGAGCAGGTATGGGGATTAGTGGACCAGACAAGTCCAAGTTTAAGCAGTAGAACACTAAGGACCAGAAGTAAACCGTGTTTGGGTGAGCTTTAAAGGGGAAGGAGAGATTTACAGGGAAGCCTCTAAAGACAGGACAAAACAGAGCCCTAGACAGCTCTGCAGCTGCCTTTATAAACCAGCTACTCCAGCTTTGTTAGAATATGTAATTAGTGTTTACCTCAAGGGAGTCCCTGGTGGGATGGCTCTTGAGCAGGTGCATCTCCAAGCATCCTTCAGACACTAAGATGCCTTGCCAGACCACTCATGCCATGTCTCACCAGAGGGAGAGAACTTAAAGCAGAACTGGCTTTAAAGATGCACCATAGGTGTCTTGCAGTTCTGTTGGTACCTGTAAGGACAAGATACCCTAGGTGGATGAGGGCCAAGCCTCAGATTTCCAGCTATTGAAAGAATGGTTACGAGAACTGGAGTATTTAAAAGAATCAATGGTAATGTCAGGAAGTCAGGAGGAAGAATTCTTGGTCAGTGAAAACCAGAGGTGAAGAGTTAAGGTCATGCTTTGGTGGTTAATAGAGATGGTGATAGCTTGTTCTGTCTGGAACAATCAATGGCACCTGAAATAGGTGAAGGGATCATTCACATCTGGCTGAAGATCACAGCTGAAAGAGATAGAAGCAACTGTAGCTACCAAAAGCAGTGAATTGGGTAGAAAGTGACATTATTGGGTAGTCTTGGCTCTGAAAGTGACAGGCTGATTGTGTATCAATGCAATTTATGAAACTAAAATCTGCTGCATTGTGATTAATGTGCTTGTGTGGATGTCAAGTGGGTGTTGTAAGAGTTGATGAATTCATTCACATTAGAGGAGATTTCCTTCATCACTTGTAGATTGATACTTCACCATCTAAAGAAGAAACAAATTCAGCCTGTTTTTTTTCTTTTTTTTTTACTGTGGTTTCCTTAACACAACATCCAGAAGAATTACTGAATTCTGTGCTCTCACACTGCTCTGTGTTTAAAGTTACAGGCAGCAGAGGCAATCCATTTTCTTGTTCTTTTGCTAGGAATGATTCAAATTCCCAGTCTTCCTCTTCCTTGCTCACAGTCCAGCACAAGATTCATTTTCCATGATTGTTATCACTGAGAAACAAAAGTGATAGATTTTGGCTACTACTTATCATTTGTGCAGCAGCGTACATCCCAAAAGCACTCACTAACAGCTGGGAGGCTGCGCTTTTTGTGTGTCCAAGGAGAGAAAACAGAATCACATCTGAATCCATGTCTTTCCCCTGTAAAAAGTGTGGAGAATATTGGCTTGGCATGAGACCGTAAGATCGGAGAGGAAGCTCTGCTGATTTCCCTTGATGATGCAAGTTTAATGCAAAGATCTGACAACCTGATCTGAGATTTGAAAGCAATAGAGGCACAGAGAGAGGCAGTGTTTTGCTTGGTTAACTGATTAGATGTGTATTTATGATATCATACAGCTTGGTAGCCTCAGGAAGCCAATGCCTTGGCTTCAGGTCAGGGGAGGGGAGTGAAGTGTCTCTTCTCTGATGATACAGTGATTGATGGCCAGTGAAATTCATGGCAGGAGTCTCACGGGAGACAGGCAGCTCCATCAGCACGTCAATTAGCTGTGTTTATAGCTGATGGCATGGCTGGAAATCACTGTGATTCATGACCAATAATATTCATGAAAAGAGTGACTCTTTCACTTCAGGGAAAAAGACCAGGAACTGCTTTAAACTGCACATGATTGTGATTAATTGCTTGAGAAGATAAACGGTGAGTGGGTGCCTGACACCAGTGCTGTTTTGAGACATCTATTTAAGCCACTTTCAGAGGAACAGGAAAAAGAGGAGGGAATAGCTGTCTGAGCACCCTTGCTTGTCAAATACCTCCCACAGACTCTAAACAAAGCAATAAAGTCTGAACAGGTAGTTCAAAATTGCAGCAATGAGTTTTGATTGCCCAAAATTTTGTCCTATTGATTCTCCAACCTTTTGGCTGCTCTGGGTACATCCGGTATTTTGTTACATCTAGAAGTTTTTATTTGTGTTCAAAAAATCCCAGACAAAAAGAATGAGGAGAGGGAGGGAAGAAAGAATGGGTGATGAGAAGGTGGCAGAATGCATACGATAAAAAGCAGTACTGAGTAAGTGTCTACATCTTATTTCCTAGGAGAGCTGGAAAAAACAGAGGATCTCCAGCTTAGTGGATAGAGCGAAACGCAGCACTGTGCAGTGCTCAGCAGGACAAGGTCAGGGCTTCAGCAAAGCTCTACCCAATCAAAGAGCTACAGTCCAGTTAGAAAAGAGATCTGAAATATTTTGGATGGATTTATTTGGAAAATGGGAAAATTCTCCTAGCAGTGATAACCAACAGAGATGAGAGCACTGTTTAGTCAGCCCAAGAATCTGTGGACTCCTTCCAATCTTATTCAAAGGATATCATCGCTTTCAGCCTGTTCTTACCATTTAACTAAAAATCCTTTTGCTCCTCCTTTGTCATGTCCTCATAGCACAACTTTAATCTAGTGAGTAAAGTCATGTATTGAAGATTCCTCTTCAGTAGCAAATACGAAAAAGCAACTTTTCTTCTCTTCATCCTCACAACAGTGTTGTTTATGAAGTGTTTCAGATGATAAGTTTAAGTTTTTCTACCAATATTCTTAAACTGGAACATCATGTTTATTACAATACTCTGCTAGTTAGAAATACACACCTAGCTGATAACAAATGTCATCAGTAGTATCCAGGAGCCTAGGTCATGGACTAAAACTTCATTATGCTCTTCATTGTCAAGACAATGAGGAAAAATAAGCTCCTAATGCATTGAAAAGTAGGATATATGAACAGTGAGTTCAAGTGAGGCTATAGTAATGTTTAATTGCTGTTCCTACTCAGAGAAAGAAATATTTTTAAAAGTTGTATTTAATGCAAAGCTACTGTCCTATATTCTTGTCTTCCTTTTCATTAAAGACAGAGAAAGTACTTCTGTGGTTGCAAAATCTGTTCCCTCTCAGGATTTGTGCTTTCCTTTATAGAACCAGCTTTAAAAATGTACCCTGCATGTCCTACTAAGAGATGTCTTTTGGAGACCCTCTGTGTGCTTAGCAAAATCACATATTGAAGCTGAAGCTGTAAGGATCTAGCTGAATCTGTAGTCTGGAGCCTGTTCTTATTTAAAAGAGATTTTTGTTCTGTTGGCTTTTAACATGAATATTGCCAATATATCATTTGATGCAATTTTCTTTTCAAGAGATATTCCTCTTAAGAGCCCAGGCTGATCTCTATTTCCAGTGGGTTTCTGAGGAGCCAGTTGTGCTTTACATGGAGCTGCTGAGCTGTGAACCAGGTCTGCTGCCCATGGAGGTGTCAGGACAGGAGATGATTAGAAAGAAATGAAGGAATCACCCTCGCCAAATGCCAGTGTCTTTGATGAGTTGACGGTGCTCCACCTATTCAGCTCAAGAATTTTCTATCTTATCTTAAGAGAAACAGAGTTGTATGTTATTTTCCATGAATAACACTTCATTTGTTCTCTGGTGCCATCTTCCTGTTCTGTCTCTTCCAAGTCAGAAGAGCAATCTAGTAGACAAAATGTTACATTAGAAATAGCATTGTGCACACAGATGCCATTTAATGTATATCTAATAAATAATGTGTAGCAAATACAAGTTTTCTTTACTCATGTTTTAGGCTGGGTGGTGAAAACTGTTCCTGTCATGTATTGTGGCACTGTATTTAAATTATTAAGCCTATAAAGAGCATGTTTTTTTTTGTAATCATATCCTCCATCTCATATTTATACTTTCTTCTTTCTGAAGTTAAACCTCGGCTTCTGAAATGGAGTCTTTGAAAATAGTCTTTGCTGATATTTCTGAAGGCATATATATGTTGGAAATCTTGTGAGAGTATCTGCTCTTCTGAGTTTTCAGAAAGACAAGAAAAATTGTTCCTGCAGCTGAGTAAAATTTCTAGGTCTTGTTTGATGAAGACTTAAGACAAACACAAATGCTATTTGCCAAATTCAGGACAGTTTTCCTCATGGCAAACACTAAATGCCCAAGTGTAGTGACCTTAATTACTGGCAATATCATCAAAAGATGGATTTCAAAAAGAAAAAGAATTGGAAGAATTCTGCAGTCCCAGCTCCTGTGCCTGCCAGCAAAGCTACTCACTCTTCCCTCCATCTGTATTCCCTCTGTGTTTGCAGTAGGTAGCCCAGCCCTTCTCATTTCACCTCTACTTCAACTTCCCTTCTTCACACAGTTGTTACTCACTTTCCAAAATTCACTTCCCCTGCAGTCACAAATTGATGCTGAAATGGTTGTTCCTTCCACCAGCTTGCAGTTATTACATCACTACTTTTTTAATCCTCTCCTTTTTTCCCCTCAGTCACTGTCAAATTCATACAGTGCTCAGTCTCATTAGTCCCCTTATTCTCTAGCTCATTGTGAGAGCCATAAAACCAAAGCCATGTTTATCTGATGTTTATTAGATGTTATTTTATTTCATCAGATCTTCTGATCAGAGAAAAATCTCTTTGCATAGATCAAACAAGGTTTAGACCATTTAGTCTTATTAAACCTCTTGTCTAGCAAACCTAAGTGTACCACAGATGATGCATTTATAAGGCATGTTACTGTGGAGAGGAAAACAAATGTTATCAGAGAAAATTCCCATGCATGCAGTAGACAATTTCTTTCTATTCTAGTACCTATTTATTTTAGTCATGTTGAATTAAGCATTTGGTCATGTATGCAGTTTGGTTAGTGCTTACGGGATTAGTCACGGTAAGCCACCAATTTTCTGCCCCACAGATATTCTTGTAACTGGAATGCTGTAAGAATCTGCTCAAAGTTTTGCATTATCTCTTCCATTAGTACAAAAGTACTGGTAGACCTCTAAGGCTTAGAGATTGGCAATTTTACTTCTTTCATTATACTCTGTTAGAGACAGACTTGTTTGCTTCCAAAAAGTTTTTCTACATGATAACAGCAGACAAGCAAACTGTTTTGGACAAACTCAGAATCTGTATGAATCAAAAGATGAACCTCTGCACTTAGTATGAGTATTTAATAATTTAGGTATAACAGTTACACATCATGTGATTTTTCAAAGGCAGTATTTTGATAGTTGTTAAAACCAGCTCTTTTGTTTATCTCCAATTATAAGAAGTATAGCACAGTAAGTTGTTTCAAGTCTGTGAGAGACATGGCACTCACCAGGATGATGGTGCAGAATTTTTGAAGCAATTATCAGTGTCTACCCTAAGGCGCTTGCAATCAAAATAAAAGATTATGTGCTAAAAATTATCAAGACTGGCAAGCCGTATGTCCAATTAAATTGATTGTTTCTCATCTTGTGAAAAGGATCTGTTTCTTATCTTGTGAAAAAGATACTCGTAATATATATGCCACGGAAATTGGATGTCAACATATTTCTGTCATTATGTTTTTGACCGGCTCAAGTTAATGATGACCTAGTGGTGAAAAGTCCTTTGTGCAAATATCCCCTGATTCATTTGCAAAGCTTGCAGAAGAACACTTTTGCTGTTATCAATGCAATAACTTCAAAAAATTCTAGCACAATGTAAAATATCTCTGATAATTACACAAGAATGGCAATCATAGGCTAGAGAGAAAAGAGGCAACTTAAGGTCACTACAATGGTCTCTAGCAAGTCCATAAATTCCTGTTGTGCAAGTCATTTATTTTCCCTCAGAAGTTTCGTTTTGCTGGGAGCAAGAACTTTCGGCTTCCATGTATTCTAATTCTTGTGGTCATTTTTATTTATTAAAAAAGGTATTTATTATAGGGTCTGAAAAGATAAATTAGACTATATGAAAACAATTTAATAAAATGGGCCTCCATGACACACGTTGCTTTTATTGGAGGTAATGTCTTCTTGTTAACCTTTTAACCTTGTTAACCCTTTTCCTTCTGTCCAGGGCCATGAATATTTATGAGATGTTATTCAGTTCAACATGGAATTTCACCTACTGGACTATTTTCAGATTTCAAACTTAATACTAGTTTTATCCAATTTTCCCAGATCTGAGTATTCAACTACAAACAAGGTTTCATTATGTTTCTTCTTGTCATGAGGGCAGGGATAGACCTCTCACACGAAGAGGAAGGGCAAACAACAGCATGTGTGCCTCAAACTGGAAAGCAGCAGCAGAGCTTAGTAATTTGTGATTCTCTGAGTGGAGCTTAAGCAAGCTGAGAGGGAAGAATGCCACACAGTATTGATGATAAGAAAAAAATGGCATCTTTTTGCCTGCTTAAGGGTTCAGACAAGATCAGAACTGCCCTTTGGTCATACAGCTGACTGTGAAATAGCAGCTTTAAAAAAGTCAATTTTAACTGCATGTCATGGAGCACAGCTTCTCTGCGAGAGACATGGAGCAGATGCATCATGGCATGTTTGAAAACAGTACAAAGCCTTGGAAAGTTGAAATCTAACAGTGTGGAATAAAGCATTGTCTATTTCTTGTTGTAAGTAAACTAAATGCCATGGACAGCTTCAGAAAACTGGTGAGGTTGGCATTGTCTTCCACAAATGCTCTTTTAAACAACCTGTGTTGTCACTACATGTTCATTCATTCACTTTCATTCCACTTCTGTAATCTCATCTATTTCCTGGAGGTTTTAATCACCCTACAGTAAAGATACTAGCTGGTTTTTTCCCACCTACCTTAACCTTTTTTCTGAACATGCTGGCAATGATGGTGATTGACTAAGTATCAACACAATCTTAGAAGGTCTGTGGAAATCTCAGATTCATTTTTTCTCTTTTTTCAACTCTCTCTAAATAAGAATATGTACCAAGAAAACAAATAACAAAAAAAGGAATACATTAAAAATTTACTTTCTAACAGGGACTTTTGCTTTCAAAAGCAGAGAGGAAGAAGGAGGCACGAGTTGTAAACAATAGGTTGTGAAGGCTTAGTGAAAATAACACGCAGTGTTGTTCAGTATCATCAAGCAAGGCAAAGGCAGTTATCCTTCAGCTGGATTGAAATCACTCTAAAGAAAGCTGCTATCAGAGAATTGATCAACCCCATCCCTCTAAGTAGTGCTTCATGAAAATTAGGATGGGAAAATTGGAAAAAATTTTTACTGTTTCTGTTTTAGGTATTAAAAGATATAATTCAAGATAAACAAAAGGAGACTTTGTTTAATGAAATTGATAAAAGCAGATAGAAAGGAGTTTAGTAGATAGCTTAGTGAGCTGCACTATTTATTCCAATGTGATTTGTAATTATTCAATTAGATGCCTTCATTATCCCAAGAGAAATGAGCTGAGCTCCTTAAGAAAGAATTTTTCTGATAGCAGTTTTTGGATATATATGGATGATGTTGAAGATACAATGCATTTGGATCCAGCTAAAAGAGCAGATATTAAAGAACATATTTTATTCTATTTAGATTATCAATTAATTTTAGATGTAAAGGGCTAAACATTTAAAAAGAAAACAGTGGAAACTCCTCCATTTTTGCTTAATCTTCACAATCTGCTAAGCTGAAAGAATGCATAAACCTAATTAACGTAAATAGAGAAGCTCAAATAATACAATTCAGAAGAAAAGATGTTAAACCAGCTCACAGCAGACTGGTATCAGTTTCTCCCGACGTAAGGAGTAAGTGGAGAAAGCCAGAGGCTGGAAACACCAAATAAAAGTCTCAGTGAAATACTTCTGAACATCGTGCTAAATGGAACAGTGTTATAATTATTCTCACAGGTACTAGGATGCCATAGCAATGAGCACAGAATAGCAGTAAAATGGGAAAAAGGGTCTCTAGAAAGTGCAGTGGCAATGCAGTTCAATCAACTGTTTCTAAGGCTATGCACTTTTGTATTGAACCAACATAAACACTGAAAAATATTCCACAAGCCCATGGTGTGTCCAGCACATTTGTGCTACTTGAGTGAACTGGTTGTCTGTAGGCACTGTTTCAGACAGAATAAATTTTAGGGAGAAAGTATTTTGGAACTGCAATTTATTTAGTAGATTAGATTTATTTTTCTCTTTGTGAATGTTTTGCAAAACCATGCATCACCTCACAAATTCCTGATTATGCTGCTGCTCTGACCTCCAGCGTGGGGCTGTCCTGGCTTTTGGTGCATATTTCACTTCTTGGTACTCAGGCTGGCAGCTGTCTTTCAAAGCAGAGGCAGAAGAGGATAGATTTGGCTCTGGCTGCAGCTGAAAATATCTTTCTTTCCATCTTGTATGCCAATGCAGATCAGCCTTCAGATAGATTGGTCCATAATTGCCTTCAGAAAATAGTCCTGACAAAACATGCTGTTAAACAAGGGCATTCACAGCCCTTCCTGGGCTGAGCTGTCAGTGAAGCATTTCTGCTGCAGCCCAGCCTGGTCAGCCCTCACCACTGCAGGGATCCATTGCTCTCTCCTAATCTGTTCTGTCTTTTTAGCTTTTAAAAGAAGTATTGAACCTCTCTTGTAGATGCAAAATCAGTCTGAACTCATCCCCCCTGCCATGAATTTCCCTGTTTCTTTTAGCTCTTCTCCATTCATGTCTAATAAAGTAATACAAACTTTTGGAGAATGAAAACTAGGAAAATGTGTGAGTTGTAAGCTTGGCCACAGAAGGTTACGGGGATATTTGTCTATACATGTAAAGACTTCTGTAAGAAGGAGGCTTTGCTGCCCCTCCAGTGCAGCCCTCAGCAGAGGAGCTGGCCTGAGACATCCACCAGAGGCAAAGAGAAGCTGGCACAGAGAAGGAGCAGCAGCAGTCACTAAGGGCACTTGGTCAGTGACAGGATCATAATTAATTTGGGAGTATTCACTTTCTGGGGAGTTTCATTGAGGGTGTTTTAGGTATCTTATTTTTTTGAGTTGCCAAACCCAATATGGAAACAATTATTTTGTGGGACTTTGATTTATTTAGTGCCAAATGTATTGTTCTGAATGTGCTGTTAATTTGGAGGACTTCTCTTCAAGTCTCCAGCTGAAAAACAACTTGGATGTTGCCTGCCTTGCAGAGAGCTTTCTTCTCTTTGTGGGAAAAACCATGGAAGTTCTAAAAACTCACTAACTACTCAGGTCAAAGGGCAAATGCAAGAAAGACAGAATTAATAATCTTTAATGAGAAGCCAGTCATCAATGCAGTTAATAAGCAGCTTTTTGGAGGGTTAGCATCATTGGATTTTTCTTCTTACAAGCCTGTCATCGACTGCTGGCTTAACCTCTTTAATCCTGTTCAGTAGAAATTATCTATGGCCCTCTGCAACACAATAGAAAGTTAAAGCCAGGTTCAATGTATTTGGCTTGAATTTACCTTTTTTAATCAGCACCACACCCATAAGGGCAAAAAAGCTGCGTATGAGTATGTGTTTAAATCCTGGAGTGCATAGAAGGCCTTGGAAAGTTCAGTAATGTTAAGTTTTTATTTTTTGAGTGCCAACAAGTTTGTTAGCCAGTTTTTGTTCTAATTAAATTGGATAACATGTTTATTCCTCGTGTACTATATTGCTGTTTGACCATGCACTGAAGAGATCTCAGTGTGAACATGAGCTCTCTGATAACTACATTGTTTAAGAAATTATAAAATCTGTAGACATGCACTGATAGATTAAATGATGAACTCTGCTCTATTACAAACCTATCGTGAGATTGTAATGCTTCAGCTATATCTTTACCAGAAATATTAAAGAATATACATCATATTTCAACAACTGGGCTGTTGCAATTAAGGATTTATGTCTACTGAAATTAGCATCAGAAAGTGATGCTTGTTCTGCCAGATCAGTGATAGTGCTAACTTGGGTGGAACCAAGTGTCTGGTTCAGGCTTCCAATGAACTGTACATGATGAGCTTTAAAGATTTTAAAGTAGAAAATTGATTATGAAAACAATCCTTAGTTCATAGATCTTAACCATCAGAATTAATATTTTGAATTCTACACCTTTTTTGCTTAAAACTCCTTAGTCTACTAAAATCCAAGTGAAAGTATTATTGGAAAATGATCAGTATGCTAGATTACATCTAATTTTTCAGTGTGTAAGTCACTGAAGTAATTTGAAAAAAACAGCCATTACAGTGGTCTAAATCCCAAATGTTTTTTTCTAACAGCAACTGCCAGGAACAACTACTATAGTATTTGATCTGCTTTAGATAGATAGGACTCTCAGATGGTTTATGGAAAACTAGATCTTGAAATGCAAAAGGAAGAGGAAGTATGTAGGTCACATACAATACTGATGTCTTAATCAAAAAGCAGTGGACACATTACTAAAGCAAATCAAAATAAATCATTCAGTGACTTGGGAAGTGGACTGAACATTGTCAGATCAGATTAAAGGCTCCTAAACCATGTCAAGAATAAAATTTCTTGTGGGAATTGACTAGAGCGATGCTAAATGGGGCAAGGATTAGCCACACATGCTTGTATCATGCAAGTAGCATTGGACAACTTCAGAATTTTCATAATTTCTGTTTGCTTTGGATAAACAGCTGAAAGCGTGGATGACTATGTGAAGACCATCCAAGTCATTTGAATCTGGAAGAATGAGCTGGAAAGCTTTCAGAGACAGATTTTTCACATGAGATTTCTAGTTCCTACTAGCTCTGGTTTCAGGAAAAATGCTGTTAAAAACATTCTTTCATAATATTCTTGGTCCTGTTTGTGAAGTATATATAGGGGAAGAAATGTGCATATCTACCAGAAACCCAGGGTTCTAGAGGTCTTAAAAGTTTAGGGAATATGGCACCATTCTTTTCATTCTTCTTAGAAGGGTGGATTTGAGCTTCTGAGAAGAGTCTTGACTTGGCTTCTGACTAACTACAAAAGCAAATTCTGTTCAACCATTTCATTGCATCAGGCACAGAAATATTTCTTACACTGCCTGATAGCCTTAATTGCAAAATGCATTTTTCTACTCCTTTTTTCCTATTTTTCAACTTCAGCCTCTGCAGGAATTCTGTGGGGGAAGATGACTGACTTTCAGGTGGCTGAGTGGTACTGCTGGACCACAATAAACCCCTTACTTCTGAGCTTGGAGTAATGTGACCACTCTAAAGGCCATTTCCATTTCACTTTCACAACTATTGCTCATCCAATATTTTTACTCCCCCCTTACCAGTATAAAGTGTGTGAGGCAGGCAGTGCTGCTGAGCAGCCAGTGCCATTCCTGGGAGCCAAGTGTCTGGAGCTGTGCAGCTGGCTGCTCTCAGGGACCAGCATCTCAGCACAACAGCTCACAGCTCTCTAACGCTCTCTGTCTGCTCTAAATCCTTCCATAGAAAACATAATTCCTAAGGCAAGGGCATTATAGTCTTTAGTTGAATAGGGATGCTTTCTAAGCTGAAAAGTAAAGAAGTAATATTACTAAAATGAGCATAAAGTCAGTCCTGAGCAACAGCAGCAGCTCTTGGGCTGCACAGCTCCCAGTCAGACCACCAGTAATAAAGACAATTCAAAATTCTGTGAAGAAAAGGGATCTACTGAGTAACAATAAAAATAACAGTGAATGGATCTTAGTCACTGCCAACAGGCAATCTGTGGGACTCAGAATGGATGACTGGGTAGCTGAGAAAATTTGCTAGTTAGCTGGAAGACAAAAAAAAGGTCATTACTCTTATAGGAAATGGGTTATTTTGTTAATAATGCAATCCCATGAAAAGACCTACTGCTCCTGCAGTACAATCAGATGCTGGTTTTATATAAAATTAACTTCTCAGATCTACAAAATATATGTCTCTTCATACTAAAAGTAAAGAGCTTCTCTTGACATTGTCCTTTGAATGTGAGAAGACCACAGTATCAGAACAGTTTCTCTGGAGAACTGCAAAAATGAATCAGAATTTTATATTGAAAATCTATGCAGTCTCACTATTTCCAAAATGTCCAGAGAGGTAAAAAGATTTTCTTTAATTTTTTTTCATTTTATATTTCATAATTGTCTTTGTATATTTTTTCCTATATTTCACACTTCTCTCCATGACTCTCTTTCTGTCTCTCTTCCCTTCCTGCCTCCCACCTTTTTTGAATTTCAGAGGAAAGTCTTCTTCCAATTTTTCTTTAGTAAAATTTCAGGAGGAAGATACCATGCTGTGAATTTTAGTAACTCAGAATTTATTTCTGGATTTTTATAAATGGACCCCATTTTTCTTTATAGAACAAACCTATCACTTTTTGTAAGTACTTTACCTTTACTATCCCTATAGAAATTACAGGCTATTTTTTGACTTCTCTTGCTTTCTCTCTATTACTGTCAACGTGATGATGTCTCTGTCATCAGTGTGAAAGCTCACTGCATGGGGTCTCCTATGTTTTGTTTTCCTACAATGCATTCTGGAATGAAGATTCATTCCCTATAAATTATCCATCCCCTGAAAGCGTGGACTTGTACTCCAGTACAAGTCCAGCAGTATTTCACTTCTATTGGCCCAAACAGATTGTTGCAGACTTATGGCATCACCCTGAATATTTTATTTTTTCCCTAAGGGGAGCTTAATGTCATGAGTAATAATACCAGACTTCTGCAAAATGTGTGCTGTGTATTATGTTTAGCCCAGCACTAATGAACTTTATCCATTTCATTTGCACTCTTGAAATCCTAAACCGTGTTCAGAACCTATGCTCTGTCCATTCCTTACATAGCCCTTGACTAAAAATCTATATGAAGATAAAAAAAATAGATTTCTGCCCAACAGGGAGAGAAGAAATGATTAGCAAACAAGAAACCAGCAAATGTGAAACACAAGTAAGAACTGTTTCTGCTAATATTGGCTAAAGGGCAGTGCTGATACGATTGACCTACATCAGGGAGATTGGCAATTAATAGAGGAGAGTGTCAAAAGTGCTCATGCTGACATAAGGAGCTTCTAGCTAATTGCTCCTGTGGACTGAAAAGAGAAGGATTGACTTGAATTTTGCTTCCATATTTTACTTTGAATGTCATGGGTTTGTTGGTGCTTCTTTTTGATTGGAAGTGAATCCTGGAGTCCAGAAAACCATAAAGAAACATAAAGGGAAGAAAAGAAGCAGCTGGACAGAATGAGAAGGAAAAGTGAGAAGTGTGCAGGGTACAGTTCTTTGACACATGCTACCATTTAGTTCTAACATTTTAATATTATGCTTTAATATTTACCATATGCCTTCAAAGGGAATAAAACACTAATTTGCATGCCATCTTTTTCAAGATTTAATAACTTTTATTTTTGGCACTGGATATTGCAAATAACTGTGTAACACACATTATGATTTAATGATTCTCTAAAATTTCAATGCAACCAATAAATCCTTAGTTTGCTGCCATAATCAAGAATTAATGGCAAAGCAGATAAATGAAAAAATACTAATTATGTTAGGTAGTACACATTTCTATTAATTCAGAAGACCTGATAAAAGCATTTAAAATCATGTCTCTCATGTAGGAGTCAATTTTGAAAAGAAAATAAACAATGACAACCTCTTCCATAAGAAAAAAATTATTAAGGTTTTGTTTCATTTTTTTAACTGTTATCTTAGTGAACACATGTAACTGTACTACCTGATTTTCTGGTAGTATTGCTGCAGGTTGTTTTCAGAATCTGTTTTTATAAGTTCAATATCTATGTTAATGGAACCAGTGCTCTAGAAATGAAGCACAAACGTTTCCCATAGTTACAGTTTACCAAATATGTCTGTTTTTAATATTGATACATGATGTTTATTTACCTAAGCATTTTTCAGGTTATTTTTCAGTGTGTGGCTTTGTACCTTCATGTTTCAGCCAGTCTAATCTCTCGTGGGATTTAAAGTGCAGCACAGATCCAAACTCTTAACATCTTCATGGAAGTGAGGTCAGGAGAAAGCAGAGGTGAACCTGCAGAGGTAATTCTGGACTAGACAAAAGAACAAGTGTGGACAAGGACACAGAAAGTAGCATAGAGCAGGGCAAAACACGTTTGCAAGACACAGTGCTGATTTTTGTGCCTAATAATATTGTTTGTTCCTTCATGAATGTAGAATGAACTCAGTTCAATGGTATCTTTTTATTTCTCATCATTAGTCAAAGACTCATTATTACTTCTCCTAAATTTATGATGTTACAGAGTAATTCTGCTGTTTTCAGTTTATCTACTTCATGCTGATGAAGGAAGAAATCACAGAACTGTGACTCAAAACTTTAAAATATGTGCCATGAAATAATAGTGTTAGCAGGAATCACATTAAAAGGGGATTTAAGATATGGAGTTTTACACTGCAATCTAATATTGTTCTCATAGAAAATCCAAGTGTATTTTGCAAGTGCATTGCAAATGCAGTGTACAAAGCAAGTGTGAGATGAATAAAATAATTGAAATTATTGCTGTGCCAGTAAGTTTTGCATAAATAAGTGGTAAATGGCTGCAATTTGAATCCACCAAGAATTCTAGCAGAAGTGGAAAGTGCTGCCTTTGACTGAAAGAAAGAAAGAAGCAGCATGTTCAAAGGACCTGTGGCATGAGTGGAAAAATATGAGATTAAATCTATTTCCTCGATAAGTCAGAAGGTAACAAAAAAAATAGTACATGGATTTTGCTGGTTCTTGCAGGAAATAGAAGCTGGAAGCTTGTTATGAAAAACCAGGGGGATGGGTTGAAGAGCAAAGAAAGAGTGCCAGAAACAGTCAAAAGTGAAGAGAGATTATGATTTTGTCGTTGATTTCTTTCTTAGGAAAAGTAAACTCCACAGACTAGGTAATGTGGATGGTATTTGCAGGTCAGGATGATGCCTCTGTTCAGATATGTTTACAGTCAAAAATCATTAGAATAAAGAGCATCTATGAATACACAGGGAATATTACACATGTAGAAGATTAACTAATGCAGAAATTAAAATTACTTAGGTTTAACAGAGGAAAACAGGTTATAGATCAAACTCCCAAAAATGAATTCTGGGAAGGAGGGAGAAGGAAGGGTATACAGCTACTATAATATTGACATAGGAGCTTTGAAAAGGAGCTGAGAAGCAGGCCATCTGTGAGCACAAAGATCAGCAGGAACAGCAGATAGGGACCCAAGAGACACTGAAAAAACACCCCAAGCATCCTGTCCTAACTTGTATTTATCTCAATAAAGAGATTGAAAAACATTGCTACAAAATTGCAAGGCAGAGTTAACATTTCCCAAACATGTCACGAGTGAGGCTGAGACCCGAGAGGAATTGCTCGTGTGCGCTGAAGTAGAAAAAGCTGTTCAGGGCCCAAGAGCTGGTCCGAGGCCAGATGGCTTCATGATGGTTCCTTAAGACTCCAAAAGAAGAGATAACTCCTGTTCTGAAAAGCCTTATCACAGATATGGATAAATGGGCAGTAATGGCTCCTGCTGGAAAAACGAGCTGACAGAACTCTCTCTGTGCCTGAACTATGATTGATTTTGTCCAACAAGACACCGTGGCTGGAGCAAGAGAGGCTCATTGAGTGATGCCAATGGTCTTTATGCATTTAGGCAATGTATCACAGTAACTCTGATGTTTATTGAGTATCATTTTAGAACAAATTAGAGGTTTTCTTCATAGAATGCTGGAGACAAGCTAACAGGCAGGCATGAAGAAGACAATTTAAAACTGATACCAAAATTTGTCTGCTTTATTTGGCCAGCAGAACAAGTGGAGTTGCTTCTGTCCCTTTTGAGACTAATTTTGCTGAATATACTATTTTATTTGATCTACAGTGTAATTCTGGTGTTGTGTAGAAGGCAGAATATTAAAGAATTGTGATTTCTCTGCATTTTTATATTACAGCAGCCTTATGGAATTCACCTAAGGAGTTTATCTAGGTTGCTGTATTTCTGTAATGGTTAATAAAATAACAATGAAGATATTAATGAATGGACAAATGACTGATTAAATTTGAAGCAGTGAGAACTTTGGTGGACAAGGTGAACGGAAAATATCAAATAAAAATGTAATGGAAAATTAGAAAGTGAATTTTATTTGTGAGACTTCTTTTGGTTTTAGAGGATAAAGCATTTTTAGCTTTTGCAGTCATGCAGACAAGATGTAGGAGGTCATATGCATGAACTAATAATTTCATCCCCTCAAGTCCTTTTTCAGAGCCACTCAATGAAAGACACATCTTAGATGAAGGGAGTTCCATTATAAATCTTATATTTCCTTTCCTTTGAACCAAGTACAAGACCACAAAAATGTACTTTCCCCATGTATAAATGTAAGTTGGACAGCATCTTTTCAAATATGAGACTTGATGCTTAAAAAAGGAAATTTTAAAGAATGCAGTTGGTTGGGGTCTTAACCACAAAGCTGTATTCTTGTTGTTATGCTCCAAAATGTACCAAGACAATGAACACTACCATTTACAAAGTACTTACTGTGTTTACTTGACCTTTCTTCAAATCTTTTCTCTGAGACAAGGCTGCACCATTTCTAACATGTATAGTAAATTTCCTCCCCACTCAGTTCCTTCTCACAGAGGTTTTGCTGCACTGAGCAATGCACAAGTGATTATGATTTTGAATATAGAGAAAGTAACATGGGCCAATAAGGACTGTCATGAGTTGCAGCGCAAAATGTCACCAAAAATTGTGTATTCCATCACCATCTGTTGGAACTGGGGTGGGGGTGGTGTAATCTGCTGTCAATGGCCCAGCTGATAAGAAGCCAGCTGGGGCAGTTTCTTTATCTCTTCCATGACCCATCCTCCCTTCAGGGACAGATCTTCTGCTCATGGGCCATTGAGTCCCACTGATAAAATTACAGCATCCCATGGGGAAATGCTCCATCCAGGGGAGGAACCAAGCCTCTCTACCTGGATAAAAACATGAGCTATTGGAACATCAAGCAGCCTTTTCTACTGGATTCTCAGAGGAAGACCAGGCCCATCACTCTCCACTGGACCTTCAGAGGAAATCTGCACCTTTCTCCAGGATCACTGCTCCAACAGAGCCACATCTGCCACTGCAGGAGGGCTGCAGCCACCATTGGATGGGACTGCCACCAACACCCTGACCCACAGGGTGTCAGGATGGATTCTCACTCTGTCAGTGGGTTTTGCTTTTTTTGTAATACTGCATGTTTGTTTTATTTCAGTTCTCCTAATAAAGAGCTGTTATTCCTATCCCCATATCTTTGCCTGAGAACCCCTTAATTTCAAAATTATAATTCGGAGGGAGGGGTTTACATTCTCCATTCAAAGGGAGTCTCCTGCCTTCTTTAGCAGACACCTGTCGTTCAAACCAAGACAAGGACTTTGTGAAGCATAGAATATACCTTCATAATCTCTTACTCTGCTTGAAATGGAAAATTTAAGAGAACCTCTCTTATACAGAATGGCCTTTAATTTAGGGAAAGGTAGACTGTTGCTGGAGAAACTTTGAAATATATTACTATTTCCAATAGTAAGTCACAGGTTTATGTTCAGGAGAATTAACGTACTGGGAGTGAAGAATTTTTTTTACCTGAACTGTTAAAAGCATCTTGTGTTTCTTATTTTGGCAACCTGTTCTAGTGTATGCCATTACACAAAGGGACAGGACATTTCGGAGCCCAGATGTCAACAAATTAAGTGGGATTTAAGCTCTTAGAGGCCTTTTTGAACCTCCTCCTTACATCAGGTAAAACATAATACAATTGCTATGGAGTTTTTCTTCACTTTTAGTATTTGAAATAGAGAACTGAATTGTTGCAATAATGGCAACTAAACTAGAAATATTTTTGCTTTTTTACGTTTCAACTTGCATAACAAGTGCAAGTTGAAGATGTCCCTGTTTTAAGCAGGCCTAAAAACTAAGACATTATGACATTTATTAGTCTCATGTATTACATAAATATTTTAAGTGCATTTAGGACCTAGCTTCCAATATTTATGTTTGACAGTTTTCACTTCCTCTATCAAAAATTCCCCATATTTCATGATTCACAGGAGATGAATGAGAAACTCCGGATTACAGCAGTTGAGCCCATTTGACAATTCCCTTCTTTACTATTTTTTTCTAATTTGTCGTTACGTTTCTTTTTTTATCCATGAGATTTCTTTGGGCTTCTTAACAGGTTTACCTGGGATTATTCATTCTCTTCTGTCCATTTTCAGAACAAATAATCAGCTGTTTGAGAGTCACACAGTGCTTGTTACATATGTGTTGCCTACTGACATTTAGCTGATTATACTTCCAATTATCCTGTCTTTGATTTATTTCACCTTTCTTTCGGGAAGGACATTTTCTTTGTATGAAGATGCTGTTAAACCCACAGGAAGCTTCTACTATTGTTTTCTTGTTGTCAGATTCAGCTCCAAATCTGGATGTATTCTCTGGTCCATTTTGTCATAACTGCAGCCCAGCCCCTAGGACTGTGTCTCAGCTGTTTGGGTTACAGTCTCCAGTCTCCTCAGACATAGACAGCTAACAGGTATTTGTTCAAGTTTTAAGTTAAAGCACCTGAATTTCAAACTTTTAATACTCACATTATTAACTTCAGCTACTGGGGGCCAAAATGAGGAATCATTTATGAGGAGGATTGCATGGCTGTCTTTCTGGGAGCCTGAAGCCATTCATTATGGCACAGCTAAGCACAGGTGGAATTAGTTGAGCCAAGGTATATATTTCAGCAGAGCCTCAAAATTTTATTGCAAATGCAGCTTACATTGGTTCACAGACTGAGACAGACTTGGGTGTGCTATGAACACTGACCCTTGTGGTGGGCAGCCTCTTCCCTGAGCACGCTGGTAAAATCCACATTGCAACATGTGGGTTCTTCACACCCTGGCTAAAATCTGATTAATGAGAGAGGCCTCTGCCCAAATTAAGGTGCAAACAAGGCCATATGACAAAGTCAATAACACAGATTTTATTTAACAACAAAATGTGAGGTAGAGAGATAAAAATAGCAAAGTGGGGGGAGGGGAGAGAGGTAACAAGCAGAAGATAGTCACCACCTGTGGATCCAGCAGAATCCCAGTTTTTCACCCTGGTTTCTCAGTAGTGAGGTCCCAAGCTGCCAACAACCCCATGGCTTCAGTTCTGGCCAATAAAATAGGCTCTGGCAAGAGACATGCTTTTACACTAAAAGTTGAATTAAGAAGATATGACTGTAAACATTTCCTGCTTACTTTAACAATATAATATAGAAAGTTAATTTTAATAGTTTGTTGGTTTTTTTTTCCTTAAACTCCTCACTTATTTTTAAGGATTGGTTTTAAATTTCAGGACTATCTAGTTGACCTTCTAACCACTTAAATATTCAGAAATTGCAAAGGTCCAGTATTATATCATCACCTGGAGGGCTGCTCCATTTCCTCAGCTCTGTCAGAGGCGGGAATCCTCTGGTGAGAGGGTTTCTCTGTACTAAGGTGATGCTTTTCCAAGGGTTGTGCTTCTGAGTCTGATGTCACAACTTGTGATTACTCAGTTGTTTTGGGGAGGACTCCAGAACTCAAGGGCACAAAGGGCAGGAATAATCTTTTTTTGTCTATTTAATCTTTACCATGTCAAACTTTCTAAATGAAGGGAATACACATAAGTCCCATTACCTTTGGTGTCCTCTTTGTCTCCATTTGCCTCTGCACATATTGACCCAGTGCAATGACAGATTAATGGTGACATTAAATGAGGTATTAAATTTAATCTTCTTTACTTGATGTAGCAAAAGTTCCTTTTCCAAATCGTCGTTCTTTAATTTTTGCTTCATGATTGTCATTTTTCATTCGCTGATTTTATTCGTGCTAGACTAGGCCAGTGACCTAAAACTGCCAACTGAGGAGTGAAATGCTAATCACATATCTTCAATTGAAAGCATCAGTGTAAATGTTTCCTATGCATTATTTACATTAGTTATTTTCTGTCTCAGGGATTCTCCTAGTTCCTCCTAAAACAGTTCAAACATAACAAACAAAATGGCTAATTTTGGCTGTATATATTAATGGAAGTCCCTCCAATTGACAAAGTCAATCTGTAATTGTTTAATCCAGGATGTCTTAGAACACTTCTGCACTTAGGAGGTGTCACTTCACTACTAAAAAGACTTATTATTAGCAATTTCAGAGCTTTGTCTCAAGATGTTTTGTAGTCTTCTCATTTCTTATAGTGTACTAAGGAGGTGTGGTGTTTACTCTTTAGGTAGGAAGGCTATAAACAGTTTTACTACAGTTTACACAGCCATAATGTTGCTAAATGATGAATTTATTATGAAAAATGTGTCACCTGCAAGGAGTTATTAATAATATTTTATTTTAGATTATGTATTAGAAAGAGATTTTTCACTGTGAGGGCAATGAGGCATTGGACAGTTTGCCCAGCGAAGCTGTGGATGGGCCATCCCTAAAACCAAACAAAATAAGGCACTGGTTGAAGGTTCTTTGAGAAAACACTTTAAAATAAAAAAAATTGCTTATTTTTTCTTTGTTTGTTTTGAAAAATTTATATAAGTTTCAATTAAAATGTTCCTAGAATATTTTCTCCACCCTAGGACAATTACCCCTGTGATGGCATGATTTTAATTCTGTTGGATAGCTTGTATCCTCGTTTCCTACTGATGGAAACGCTCACTGAAACCATTCAATTCACATGCCAAAACCCCCGAGGCTCAAGTCTGAGGTGTACACACCACACACCAGCTTGTATCAGTTCTGTAACACTCACTGTGCCCTTTGCTTTCAAATTTGTTCAAATCCCAACGCTATCTTGCAAATCCTCAGTGCTTCGTTACAGCATGAATCTTCATCTGCAGGAACTCAGTATGTTTGAGTCAGTAGACCTAGAATATTTTTATTTAACTTATTATGAGCTGACTGCTGCTGCCTTCTATCTGTGATACTGGCTTTCAGTCACCTCATCTCATTTAATGTAAAAGCATAGTGCATTCATTAGGAAAAAATGCAATTTATTTTAAATTAACCACTTTTTGATAGATCTACATTTATTTTTTTCAAGTACTGGTGGAAAGGAACCAGATTATATGCACCTAGCTGCTGAAATAAAATAAAGAATTAAAGAACAGAAAGATGCTTCAAGGAGGATATTAAAACAGATTTTGAGAGCATCAATCATTCACTGTTGTAAACATGAAAGGGTTTATTCTTTGTGTAAACCCAGAAATTATTAGGGTGCACTCAATCTGTTTATTTATTTCTTTAGCCTCATAGTACTGGGTAAAATCCCTTTATACTTAGTAAATTTATATATGGGAGGCCAGATGAATGTTTTGAATAGGAATACTCATATGTTGGTGGTGTTAATGCTTACAGCATTCTTCTCTTAGTTTAACAGAGTACTGTATAAATTTTGGTCACTTTAGTGCACCAATGGTACCTACAGTTTTTCAAACTTGACTATATGTAGGAGTCACCCACAGATAATAATATTCTATTAAATTAAATATCCTTTTCCCAGCAGCTTGACTTTGTGAGATTTCAAACAGGTCACTTGGCAAACATTCCCCTTTTCAGCCACAGGGTGGTCAGCTTACATGTTCACTATCCAGGCAATTTTTCCTATACATGAGGTCCAGTCATGAACTGCATAAACTGTTTATAAACAATACAAAAAAAATTAATTAAGAATGTGTACAAAGGGATAGGTCTTTAAATAGAAGAGATATAATAAATAAGATGAATCACAGATTGAGTAGTAATCAATAGGGTCATGTTCCTTGCAAAAAAACCCAACTCGTACTGTCTATAGAGTGTGTAAGGTGCAAAGTATTTCCATTTTAATAAGGCTGAAGATGAAGCATTGTGTTTGGGTTATTTTTAACCTTTAAAGAATTCTGAACAGACAAAAAATGTGGATCAGAGGTCCTGGAAAAAAGTGTAAAGAATGATAGAAAGACCTGGAGTTGTTAATTTAGGGGACAATGCACAAAGAAAATTGTAATAATAGTCTTCAATTATTTAAAGCCATGATTGCTACAAGTTGAAAGGCAATAGACTTTTCCAAAGGATGGGACAGGAACCAACAAACTTAATTTGCAGCAAAGAAGACATAGATCAGATGACAGAAAAAGAAATAACAAACTGCTGACTATAAGGGTGAGGATAAACAGCCTGACAAGGTGACAAAGTCTACATCACTGGAGATTTTACAGAAAAAATTAAGTAATTATCCACCAGAATTATCTGACATTTAGTCAGCTAAAAGTCATCTGAAGATCTTTCCGTATTTACTCAGTTTTTGATTTAGAAACCTTGTATTTAGGGAGACAGTCCAGAAAAATTATATGCCACACCACAAATTTTGCCCTCTGTGAAAACTGAAAACAAAAGGTCAACACAGATTTTCTATCTGAACAGTTGACAATGAGGACTTCTCTGTTGAGTCAAGAGTGAGTGATTTTCTCAGTCCAGATGGTCTTAAAAAAATGAATTTGCAAAATACCAATCCCAATGTTCTGATAGGGAAAAGCCCACCCTGAAAATCAACAAAAAATATCTCCCCACGAAAAACCAATCACCAGACATTTAGAGTTAATCTTTAAGATTAATTTTACTTTGGAATAAGAATGTTAATCGGTAAAAACATATCCATCCAGCTCCTGGATCCTCTTTAATAATATTCTTTCAGCTGTTATGTGTTAAAGAACCCTTAATCCAAACCTCCCATTGCACAGTCTCTCAAGCAGACCTTTATAATACTCTGTCTGTTAGAGGAAGCTACTCTCACTTCCAGGTGAATCTTATTAAAGTGGTTGTAGGGAAACTCCTAGGTGTGGGGTATTAGCTGCTAAGCAGGGCAGCTGTCCTCTTAGGAAATGTAAAAGTATGGTTATGAAGATTAAAAAAATAAAAAGTAAAGAAATAACTTTTTTTTTCTCTAGAGGTGTTATTTGGTACAATGAAATGTCATCATAGGGATGATGAAATGCCAACACAGGACTGACGTCTGTCACACAGGGATTTTCAGGTGGAGGGACTAACAAACACTCTTTAGTCTGTTGAGATAGGCAAAATATTTCTGGTGTATATGTATTATATATGCATATTTTGGGGTTTTGATTTTTTTAAACTGTAGTCCTGAGACATGGTATAGAAAAAGGTTTAGGAGACAGAACAGTGTTTATTTTCCCACTATACTGCCTTTGATTTCCAACACACACACATGTGCCCACACTGCCCATCTTGTGGAGCTGTTGGCCCTTAGAACCTGTCTGTCCTGGAGATGTCTGACCTGTGCAGGAAATTCTGGTCTGGGACTAACAGTGGCTCCCTGGGGAAGAGGGTGAGGACAAGAAACACACCCTTCCTTTTAAGTTCCTGCCAGGGGAAAAAACACCCACCTTCCACAGAGAAGGGGTTCTTATCTATAGAGTGAATTTCTGAAATACTTTAGAAAAGGCCCACTTTTTTGACAGACTTTCTGTAGGGTCACGTTTCTGGGAGAATGGACACATGAACCAGCCTGACCTGTGACTAAAAGAATGAAGACATCTTTGTGTAACAAAAAAGCTGATGATTACAAAAAGTAAGAAACAGAGAATTGCTGACAGTCATAGGGGTGTCAGCCCATGTAAAATGATGCTTTTAGTACCAGCCAATTAGATCAAGAAAAAGGGCATGCTTGCCTCATGGAAAAGATAGAGCCACAAATCAAAAGATGCGTGGATAAAGTGGAGTAGCCAGTCAAGTAGCGTGTAATTTTGATAAGAGGTAAATATAAATGTAATATTTATTAAGAAGTAAATATAAACGTAATGTTCATTAGCACAATAAACGGCTTCTGTCTGATTCATATTGAATTGTGCAAGAGGTCTTTTTTCTCCTAACAACTTTCTGCTGCTGAAAATGCTATTATCTGACAATCAATAGCTGATGCTCCTGTTCTAAGCCTTCACAGACTTTTGTCAGCCTAGGGCTCACACCAAGGAAGTGCTGCATTCCAGCTGGTGGGAAAGATTTAACCTTTCCCACCAGGTTACTGGGTAAGGTAAGGTGGGGATTCATCCCACAGCGTCTCTGGGAACCTTGGAGACTCTGGAAAACAGCTGCTCAAGCTCTCCTGCAGAACTCCATGGGATGGAGACAGCTCCCAGGTCCTGGTGAAACAGCCCAGGGCTGGGAAAGGATCCTGTTTGTGCAGCCCTCAGGTAACTGATGGGGGGGTAGGTTGGAACTTCAAAGGGAGGAATCTCCAAAGGGGCTGAAAGGCTTGCTTGCGTCTGGCAACAGGAAAGGTTCTTTCTTTATCTAGACTGCCTTATTTTTCTTTAATGTTATTCAAAATAAAAACCCATTAAAAAGAGAAACTGCCAATGCTGGAACAGTTTATTTACTTATCCAGGAGAATGTAGAGTCGATAATATGTAATTCAATGTATGCTGTGGTCCCTTTTGGTGATAGAAAAACTGAGTTCCTTATAATAATGCTTGCTTTTTCCCTATAGGTATGAGTGAATGAAATTAGAAGTCTAATGGTATCATCCTATTACTCAGTTGCCTATAGATGGCAAGGCTTGGATTCATAATTACATTAAGAGCCATATCTTATGCCGATCATTTGCGAGGAAAATTTCACACTAGAGATTCATTGTGCTAAAGACCAGTTAAATTACAGTGTGTGTCTGCACATTATAGATATTTTGATTCATTTCTGGCTTTAAAATACTATAGTTAGGAGAAATTATCTTGCATATTTCAGACTAAAACCAAAGCCTGGAAGAAATTACTTAGCATTTGTAGCATTTGACTTTTTTCCACTGTAAAAATGTCACTCCCAGCTCCAATTACTCTGTCAGTTTTCCAGTGACCGACAGTAAAAATGTTATAGAGGTAGACTTATTAGCACTTCCTTTTTGGAGCAGAGCAGGAGTCCTCCTTGGTTATTCAAGCAAAATAGTAAGAATCACTGTCAAAAGTGACATGAGGTGCCTGGAAAAGAACAAAAAACTTAAAGCAGGGAATCACAATAATCTACTTCAGTCTGCTATGCTGAACTGCTTTAGTTAGCATTTCTTCTCTAGCAAATGTCCTGGTTTGGCCTCTATTGGCTGATTTTTTAATAATGACACAAGGTTAAAGCCAATGAAAGGGGTGGATACACCTTTGTGGATACACATTTGAAGATGAGAATCCCCAGAATCTTTCTTTCTGGTTTCTGGTGTGGTAGAGGTGACAGGCAGGCTCGACATCTTCGTGCATGGAGGCCAGGCCGCGTTCCCTCCCGCTCATGGTGGCCAGGCTGGGCAGGGGAGGGGAGGCCAAGGGCTCCGGCCAGGGCTCTGCTGTGCTCTAATGTGCTGTTTAAATGGTCAAGGAACAGGGCTTCAGAGAGATCTTGCTTCTGGGAAACAACAGCTTTCCTCCTTTTCTGAGCATTACGCAATGAATCTACTAATTAGTCAGAGATGGGCTCTGCTGTGGGCCAGGCCCCGTGGCTGCCGGGCAGGGGACGGGAAACTCATCGGGCCTGGCTGATGAGATCCTGGCCATTCCCTGCCCTCCAGTGTGGCCACTTCGGCCACAAGTGGCTGAGGCCAGAAGCAGCCTTGTAGCCCACGCATCTGAAATTGAAGGCAGCTGAGACCCCCTTGAGATCCTGGCACAGCCCCAACACGGCCAGAAATCCATCACTGACTGCTTTGGCCTGGCTGCCACCCTTGCTTTTTCAAGCCCTGAGTGAAATATTAACTCTTTCAGCACACAGAATAAACCCGCAGGCCTCCATCCTCTCTCAACTGAAAGAAAAAGACAGTAAAGAACCAACATGAAGGCACTAAGGTCAGTCAAGGAGTAAGGTCTCAGAAGGAAAATGAGGAGGTGCCTTATTTTTCAGGCTGAAATTCTCTTANTGGCCATTCCCTGCCCTCCAGTGTGGCCACTTCGGCCACAAGTGGCTGAGGCCAGAAGCAGCCTTGTAGCCCACGCATCTGAAATTGAAGGCAGCTGAGACCCCCTTGAGATCCTGGCACAGCCCCAACACGGCCAGAAATCCATCACTGACTGCTTTGGCCTGCCTGCCACCCTTGCTTTTTCGAGCCCTGAGTGAAATATTAACTCTTTCAGTGCACAGAATAAACCTGCAAGCCTCCGTCCTCTCTCAACAGAGAAAAAGACAGTGAAGAACCAACATGAAGGCACTAAAGGTCAGTCAAGGAGTAAGGTCTCAGAAGGAGAATGAGGAGTTGCCTTATTTTTCAGGCTGAAATTCTCTTGTAAGCTATGGTGATGGACTATAATATATTTAGATATTCCCTTTAAATCATGGAAAAATGTGTGGGGAGGTGGAACATTCACATTGTAGATCTGAGTAAAGGCATCCATGCTGAGTTAAGTGGCTGTGATCCCATGAGAAGGTGAACAGAGAAACATGTGAGATGAAGACCCTTTTTGCCCTGAGAGAAGATGAAAAGAACCTTTGCTTTTGAACAATTTATCCTTAAAATAAAAACCCCATAAGTTGACATAGCTGAGAAGCACAGCTATGAGAAGGCTGTGAACATGGGAGGAACTTCACAAATGCAGATTCCTGGGCTGCTGTTTTTGGAAATTGAAGAAGAGAGAATTGTTTTCTTGTGGGACAATTCTCCATAGCAGCAAGATATGCTTCTTTCCCTGAGTGAACTAAAGAAAGACTATTGTAGACGTGGAAAACTGATTGATAATTCTGGGTGTTGTTTCTGTGTGTTGTCAGTGGGGGAAGGGAGGAGAAGTGTTCTGAAGGTTTTATTCTGGTTTTTATTATTCTTTTAGTTCTGTTAAAGAATTTTCTTTAAACCTTTTAAAGTTTAAGCCTGCTTTGCTCTTGGTTGGGAAATCTCAGACTGACAAACCTAAACCACTACAGCAAGCTTACTGAAGAAATACAAAGAATGGAGGATAACAGCTCTGAAGGAATTACATATCCACCTCTCTCTTTTGGACATGAAATAGATTGAACAGTAGATAAGATGTAATTAGGAAACTCTCTGGCAGTTATGCACTCATATGAGAGGACTGCAAATTGAGAGTCTACCAAATAATTAGTTTTTCTTAAACNGTTTTATTATTCTGGTTTTTATTATTCTTTTAGTTCTGTTAAAGAATTTTCTTTAAACCATTTAAAGTTTAAGCCTGCTTTGCTCTTGGTTGGGAAATCTCAGACTGACAAACCTAAACCACTACAGCAAGCTTACTGAAGAAATACAAAGAATGGAGGATAACAGCTCTGAAGGAATTACATATCCACCTCTCTCTTTTGGACATGAAATAGATTGAACAGTAGATAAGATGTAATTAGGAAACTCTCTGGCAGTTATGCACTCATATGAGAGGACTGCAAATTGAGAGTCTACCAAATAATTAGTTTTTCTTAAACATGCACCTAATTAAATTGCAAGATAAAGCAATTCTGATTCTCTCTCTAATGTGCTATTTAAATGGTCAAGGAATAAGGCTTCAGAGAGATTTTCCTTCTGGGAAACAACTGCATTCCTCCTTTCCTGAGCATTACACAAAGAATTTACTAATTAGTCAGGACAGATAATTGCTCTTGTTCATTTGGAGAGAGCCTATGACTGGTTATGTTTGCACGTGAGTATGGTGGTGATGTGGGTTTTTTTTTTAATATTTTTGGGGTTTTTTAACACTTACTGTCTCCACTGTTTCCCTTAACCTGTTTTTGCCTGGGCAGTTGCTACCTTGGACACAAACACTGCAGCAAAGGAACTGAAAACAGTCCATGGGGAATAAAGACAATGTGGTATCTTGCATTTTTTATAAATAAAGTCTAAAAGAGGCATAAAAAAACCCCATTCAATGAATGCTTCTGTGAAACCAAAAGAATTGGCATTCCCAGAAAGAAAACTGGGAGAGAGGTCCTAGCTTTACCCCATGGAATTTGGTCTAAACAGTAAAAGCAGATAAGGGTGGGGATGGAGCACTTGCTTTATGTCTCAAGATATAGATACAGTTTAAGAAAATCTTGCAAGAAAATAGACCTGAATTTCCTTGTCCCAGAAGAGGGTCAGCTTCAAACTGCCTTAAGGGAAATATATAGCCTTATATCTTAGGGTGTTTTAACACTATAACAGTGTGGAGCATGTTCAGACAAACATATAAAGCAGAATTAACATTTACTTCCTGATCCCTATATTGATTTGTGCTCATCAGATGAACAATCTCATTCAGCTAATCACGTGGATATAGTTTGTTTTGTTGTGTTTTTGTATCACTAATATATGTATGGATAAATTAGAGAAAAATAAAATTATGTTTAGCTTCCTTTTATTAACAAGAGAAAGAAATATATCTAAAATTTTCAGCAAAAATAAAGTCTTTGGAGCCTGCTGAGTCATAATCTTGGTAGTGAATTTGTTTCCATGTAGGTATGTGAATAAAAGCCTGGTTTCTCCTGATGGTGTATTTCAAGGGAGCCACCATACTGAGAGTCGAATTTGAAGTTCATATTTACATTTCATATACTCTGTTATTTTAGGTTTAAGGTTAAATGCAGGTTTTGCTAGAATTTCGTAGGTCTTTCTGAGTTGTTTCCTGTTTCAAAGTCAGTCTTTATAATTACTCAAGATTCTAGGACATATCTTCAATTGCACTGGTGGGATTTTAATTTTTTTTCTTTTTTTTTTTTACATCAGTAAATATTATTTTGACTGTGGTTTGGGGCACCCTGCAGCTCTCCCAGTTGTTTACACTTCAGAATAAAATTCTGCCGGTAAGAATCTGTCTTGAAGTATATAAAAACACAATTGAAACATTGGCACATTTTCACATTTCTTTTTTTTTTTTTTCCCTAGCTAGAGAGGACAGCACTGAACATAGTTAAGTTTTAAGGAACAATTTATAGTTTCATTTTGCACTGGTGCTGCCCATCCCTGGGTCATTCTGTGGGTTGATCAGCTCTCACTGGACTCATGGCTGCTGAAGATTTTTAATATCATCCCTTCATCTTGAGTCAAGTCAGCTACATGCTGCATTTCCTCAAGAAGACTAGGTGAGTATAATATTGATTTATTATTTTTTAAACAGGTTTTTATCTTCCACTTCTCCATGGTGAACTAATGCCTAAAGAAGAAATAGATGAACTGCATAAAGACTCAGATTACTTTGCTCTTTTCTCCCTAGTAATTATTTATGAGTACACACATTTAGATGCTATATTCTGCAAAGTTCATAGTAAAAGACATGAAAGTTGAAGGCAGGCAAATGTGAGAATGTAAAATGTTATGAGAGATTACCAATGCAAGTAAATTGTTCTGAGTTTGCCCTTCAATCTGTTTGTATTCACATTGCATGTAATTTTAAACTCATCTAATTTTTCACAGAACTTTCATTAAAATTTTCATTTAAATATATTTTCATTTAGATCTATGCAGAAATCCAGCAGATCATTCCAACTCACTGTCATTTATTCTTTGTGTAAGAAATTAATTTTCTCAACATTTGCAATTTTATTCAACAGTCTTAATTTAAATTACTAAAATTTTAGATCCTTTGAAGAAATTCAGTAACTCTATTACTTATTTCTTTGAACTGACTGAATAATTCTGACACATCACATTTTTTGGAGACAGAGGGTTAACTGCAATCCTTTGAAAAGGCTATTTGGCTAAAAGTAGGATCCAATTAACCTACATTATTAACAATTGCTTTTTGCTATTCATATAGGTTATGATTAGACTCATTAATAAACCAAATAAAACAGACATAGAATCACCTTAACTGAATATGCTCTGCAGAACTCAAGTGATTGCTATTTTTTATTGCACGATAGTTCTGCTACAATAACTTGGTGACTTGATTATAGTATTATAGACAGAGATATACATGCACCAAAGGGCTCCTCTCGGTGGATTACCTGAAATACTTGCTCAGCATTTGCTGAGAAGGTTTGTAAATGTATCACCTCCTGAAGGATTTCCATAGCTTTAACCTCTCAGTTCTGCCTGAAATGCAAAGGGCATCAGGGGTACTTGGGAAGGAGCACAAGGCAGAGACCCAAAGGATGGGTGAGACTGCATCTTTTTTGAGACACCCATTGTGTGTGATGCTGATCCTGTTCACTCGGCACTCTAAATGTGTGAGTTCATCCAGAATGGTGCCAGAAACACTGCACTGCAACTCTTTCACTTTACCCAAGCAGCTCAAGGAATTTCCAAACTTTATTTTTTACTGGAATTCTCTAGCTGCCATTGAGGTTGTGCTGTAAGTTAAATTCCATTAAATTTACTCTTTTAACATATGCTTCTTGTACACATGTAAGACTACTGCCAAGTGGTTTCCAGTTGCCTGAAACTGTTGTGCAGTTGCACTCTGACAATCCCTTCTTGACCATAGCACTTGCCATATTAAATATATTTTTAATAAAAACGTGTTCTCAGATATATGATGTAAAATATAATTACTGACTTCATGTTTTTGTGTGTGCGTGTTCACAGGACAAGAACTATTTTAATGATCTTCAGGTATTGTAGTTGCAAACGTGAACTAAAGTACAATGTATGCCCGTGCTAAAAAGCTGTTATCCTGACCTATGGTAATTTTTTGGGGCAAGAAAGATGAGAGTGGAGGAAAAGGAAGAAAAATATCAACATTTATCAATATTATACAATCACATCATAGCTCTTATGTTTTGTTGGTATTTGCAGTGATAGTAATGAAGAATGTGCTAATTTAAGTTCCTAATAAAAATGTGTTCTGCTTTTGCAAAGCTTTACCCACACATCCCTCCAAAAAAACCTGCTTTTATGTGGAAACGTTTCCACAGTCCTGAAATAAATATCCTTCATGATTCAGTAGAAAACTCTCCAGAAAAGGGACTGCTGGATGTTCTTTCAGAGACACAGACTAGGACCAGATCTACTGAATCCTGAACTAAACTCTATCCAGAGTAACCACATAGAAGAGTTACAAAAGTAATGGAACTGGAATAATCAAGTGCAATGCAAACAGTGGAGTTGTATGTGCTGAGAGTATTTGTGTCTGCACTGCACATTGTGTGGTGTTATTTGGTGTATTTAATAGTTTGCATAATTTTGCTCTTCTAGAAAATCCAATACAAAATTTCTGCAAGTAAATTTATAATTAATGCAATCAAAGTAACAGAACTAAACCAACTGTGAGATGAATTCTTACCTGTCAGTCTTTTCAGCCATGGGTGCAACCCAAATTTTATACCAAATTTGGCAGCAGAGATGTGGCACCACAGTCTGACGCTGTCTCCAAATGCTTAATAAAACAAAGTCTGAGCTTCCAGATCTCACTTCCAGCTTTTTCCCTCTAACACACAACAGTAACTTTAGCAATGAGACTTTTTTTCCCTGAGATGAATGCATTAATGCAGCCTTTCCTTTGAATAGAATTAAAATTTCTTGAGACAGCTTTACCAAAATTATCCCATCTTCACATTAAAAGAGAGACTGTTCCATTGACGTCATCAACAATGCCAACTAAGAGAGTAATGAAGCAGGGGGTTGATACATTCCTGACCTTTCCACAGTATATTTTACAGCTAAAGAAGCCTTTTCTTTTTCCAGCTCATCCAATATTCTTCTTTTATTCACTCTTTAAATGCAATATATCTGACATTCCAATTCCATGAAAAACAAAGAAGTAGATTTAATGCTTGGGCAAAGTACCAAAATCTGTGTCCCTAATCTTGTTTTTCAAAGGAGTGAAAGGTAACCTGTGAAACCACAACAGTTTTAAAAGATTGTAACAAAGCAAAAATGCCTAATGCCCGTATGGGTGAGGCCTCTCTTTTTCTCTTCTCACGTAATTTGTAAGGAACTCTTGACAGAATATTTGGGTGCTATCCCATGACTGCTTCTGTCAACACAAACTACTGGTGTCTGGGTCTGTCCTCTTGTTTAATTGTTAGCTGGAAAACATTAAGATTTAAATTAATGTTCTCATAAAACAGTAGCATCTTATTTGTTCAACAGAAGAATGCTTTATCGTTCTGTCTGAATGGATAAACTGTAGCACATACAAACTCACCCGAAGTTGTTGGGTTTTTTGGACTGGAGGGCTTGGGTTTTTTTTTTGTTGTTGTTGTTTGTTTTTTTTTGTTTGTTTCTTTTTTTTTAAGGTAGTGATCTTTATTACATGAAAATTGAAAAAAAATACAAGAAGAACATGGACAAGGAACTGCTTGCATAACATTTTCTGACTCTAAAATAGAACATTAATTGAAAAGATAAATAGCCTTGCACATAGAACACGTATTTATTTTAACAAGATTAAATATATTTGTAAAGTGAAGTACACAGTTTACTTTATGGCCAGTTAATGTTTGTTCCTTTCCAAGACAGAGAAAATAAATTTTTGTACAATTTACTTCTGTTGTCAGTGCTAGAACAAAAAAGAAAATAAACTTGGATCTCAACAGACAACCTAATTATGTTACGATTGTCTCTTTACAAACACAATTTTCACCTGTTTTGAAGTGCATCCAATTTAAATTCCTAATTCAATCCTAAGAAGGCAATGTCAATACCGGAATTCCACATATGGCAGGGAAAATTGTAGTAAAGAGAGTTAGTATCAACCTTTGATTTCTAAGTAGTTATTCTCAGTATTTAAGCCCCATCATGTGAAAATAAAGCTGGAGCACCTCATTCCATCCCATTTGTGGATATTGCAGAATCATTTTATAGTTCATCAGTTTGGCAAAAGCAGCAGCCACTGCTTAAAAGAGGATCAGAGAACAAAATAAAATAGGTTCTCTTGCTTCACACAGGAATGTGTTGTAAGACCATATAAAGAGCTCTTCACTGGAGTTTCCCTGCCCTGCTCTTGCCCTGGCTGGGGATCTTGGCAGCCAGGAGGAGGTGCTGGGAGCAGCTCAGCCCAGATGGACCTTTCTGAAGGTCGGCTTTATTCTGCTTTATTCCCCCTTTATTCTGCTTTATTCCCCCTTCCTCCCCCTCCAAAGCTGTGTTTGATGTTCCTATAGCATTTGTGATTCTTACTGTTGGGGCTCAGATTGAAACATCAAGAGCTGTTGATTTGTGATCCCTTGCATCCAGAGAGCGGAGATGTGAAAGTTTGGTTATGCTCGTCTTATTTTGCAGTCTGAAAAAGGAGACTGAGAAGGAATTTCTCTTTTGCTTCTGAGTTGAGAGAAGGCCTGTTTAAGCCTAAAGCTGTTTGGAATTAGTTTGCACACTAAAAGCATACTGATGGGCTGCTAGCACATATGCCACAACTACACTTAACTATTTCACAGGTGCATTTTGCATGTGAAGTTTGCATAGAGGAAAAAAGAGACCAAGAAAAAGGCAGGTAATTAACTTTACTCCCTGCTCCTTCCAAAGGCCTGTTCTGAGGTAACTCAGGAAGTTCATTATAAATCTGCCTCTTCTATCCTTGTTAGAGTAGAACTTTAACTTTTTGGTAAGCCATCTGAGCTTGTCATTTGTGACAGTAGAGCCACCTGCAGCCTTTTCTGTGCCCTCTGGTCTTTCCCCCATCTTCACCAGTTCAGGCAGTCTAATTTTGTTTCTATTACTACAGGCACAACTACTGATACCAAGTTTTTTCCCCTGATCTTGGGACTCAGAATTGAATAAATTTTGTTTATAAACCCTGGCAAAGTGTTCTCTGGGGGAAGCAGATTTTTTACAATAAAATGTGTTGGGGTGTGTCACAGCTTATCTGAGGTAAGAGACTTGCTTCAGTTTGTCTGCAAGCCATGGAGGACAATAGTGATTTATCTCATGATGCTGTCAAGCATTCCTTGATATCCTTGAAAAGCAGAGGACTACAGACCAATAAACACATAGGCCACAGCATAATAATCTGTTTGTTTGTTTATTTATTTATTTATCTATTTTTTTAAAAGTGGTTTCAGAGCATGCAAACTTTGATGATTTCTTGTGACATCTTCAGGTTGTCTAATTGTTTTGGCACATTACCAGCTGTTGGCCAGGCCTTTGTGAAGATCTGCAGTCAGCTAGGCAGTACTAAACACTGGAAATGCTGACTCCCAGAAAGAACTGGGAGGAATTTAGACACTTGGAATATGGCTCCCAGCACTGATACCATAATCCAGATGAGCCCATTTTCATGTTTCTTGAGGCATAGAAGTGGTCCTCTGCAATGTATGAAACAGCAAATTCTTTTCTAATGTAGAAAAGAAACTATAGGGGAAAAAATTGTGATTATTGATACCTTTTCTGAATGAACAAAATATATGAATTCTTATTATCCTTTCTGTGATATGTATACCAAATATTTTCTTCACATTAAAAATTATTTAATAATCACTGTTAACTATTTTTTCTGTTTCTTTTAGTTTGGATATTGGGAAAAATTCCTTCACAGAAAGGGTTGCCAGGCCGTGGAACAGGCTGCCCTGGGAAGTGGTGGAGTCATCATCCCTGAAGATATTTAGAAAATATGTAGATGTAGTAATTAGAGGAATAGTTTAGCAGTGGATTTGGCAGTGTTAGGCTAAAGGTTGGACTTAGATGTCTTTTCTATTCTTAGTGATTTTATAGTAGTACTTAAAGAGCTGGCCTTGCAGCCTGGCTTTTTATTGTAATGGTGTCACAGATTAAAATTCAGATTACAGTGATTTTCTGTTAGGCACATGGAAACTTTTGGATGGTGAACATAGCACTCTGAATTTAATTTGGATTATTGGATTGACAATGTTTTTAAGTTTTGTTGCTGCAATGAGCTCATTTGAGGTAAACAAAAGTTCTTTTTTTTTTCACAATAATTCCCTTTTTTCCCCAAAATAAGGCTATAAAAATAATTTATACCAAGATGTGCAAAATCTGGCCACAGGCTTACTATTTAGTATATGTGTCTATTTTATTTTCAGTGAAATACTTGATAGCTAAAATGCAGCCAGAAAATACATGAGGAGAAATTCAACCTTTTATCAGGATTATGAGCATGGAAAAGTCACCTATCATGGAAGATGCAGTTCTGTGTTTTGGGTCATGTGTTTTGTTTGGCCTGATGATTTTTTATTTTTTTTTAGCGGGGAGGTGAGGACATTTGTTTTATGGGGTGTGTTAAAGATTACCTAAACTCTTTGGAGAACAGAAAAAAATATAAATTCCCTGCTCCTTTTCATTTTCTTTTTTTTTTTCAAGATATTGTTATGTTACAGTAAAAAAACACTGAAAGCCTTTCTACTTCCAGAGTAGGTTCAGTACAGACGAGGATCTTTCAGCAGTCATAAAATCAGTCTATATACTAATATTAAGGACTGTTGCATAAATTAGTTCATCTTTGACTACATCTGTTTGTAACTTCTCCCCTGATATGTCTAGTCCATCTCCTGAAGGAAAACAGAGATGGACATTTACACTGCTGGGCTCCTGTCAATCTCTTTCCTTCCTTTCCTTTCCCAGTTTGCAACCATTGACAAATTTGCCATATGTTTAACCTGACAGCACAGGTTCCAGAGGTGCTACATTTCTATGGATATTACAAGGGTGTGAGTAAAAAGGAGAGAGGGCACAAGACAGCCAGCATTACCATCTTTTCTTAAGAAAGTAACTGCAGCAGGAGCTCACCTCAGTAAGACAGGGAAGAAGCCACACTCAGAGGATTTTTATTTTTACTCAGTGAGTCATGTAGGTCAATGTTCTCTAATGATGACAAAATAGAAGCAGAATTATAAGAAGGAGATGTAGAGTATGTGCCTGCAACTTACTCAACTCTTCTGCTTATCTTTTCCCAACTCTCTGCCTTACCTTTGGTACTGCTGGGTTTTGGAAACCTGTCATACCATATTCTAATAAGAGGTATTGGAACTGTGCTGTTACTGAAATTGGCATATAATAGAATTTTGGGATTTTTTAACAGGATAACATTTTTCTGGGCAGCACCTTTTGTAGCTGGTTAAAACAACAGGAGTTGATCAGCTGAATGTGAACCAGTTGGAAGGTGAGTTGCTGGGCATCTGATGGTTATGTTTTCAGCAGACTGCAGCCTGATCTTGATGAGATTGCTAAATTTTAAATATACAAATAGTGTTGTTAAATTTTCCCTATTTTTAAATTTATTTTTTTCCAACTTTGGAAATCTTTTAGGATGACCTACGAGCTCTGAAGCAATAATCTGAGAGAGAAGTGATAGTTATTGCTTTTCATTCTGAGGTGTGGATTCACAATCATATATGATCTTTCCTCTCCAACACTATTAGAAGATAATATTCACGATAGAAGGCATGAACTAATTTGTTAGGCTGTGAAGGCTTTATTTAGGTTTCTCCTTGACTGGTTTGCTTATTTCTTCTAATTGTACAACAGATTTTTGGATCACTTTAAAGCATCTGATCTGACTATCACAGCTTTAGATGTCAGTGACACAAGCACTTTAATCCATTGGACATTTAAAATATTAGTTCCATACTTCTACTTGAGTCGTCAGAGAAACTCAGCCACTCCAGAATTCAGGTAATGCCTGCAAGTTCTTCAGCCCAGATTGCTCTTTGTGTAAAACAGATCATGTTTAATTTCCCATGAAATAAAATTTTACTATTATAGTTGGCTGTGATGAGATTACAAGGAGAAATAGGGGTTGAAAGGAATGAAATTCAATTTATTTTCCAAGGTGTTGTAATACATCTCATCTTCTATCTATTTTGTGTGATCTAGAGGAAAAATAATTTCATTTCAGTCAAATAATCCAGGAGGACTCTGAAAAAGTCTTCACAACAAACAGTTGGGAAAAACAACTTAGGTGTTTGAGTAACAAATAGCTCAGAATAGCTAATTCACTTCACTATGTCTGACAACAGACCTCTAAAAATTTCAGTGCATATTTGGAAATGGGACTGAAGAAAATGCTGTTCAAAGAGTGCATCATGTATTGTCATGTGAAACTATTGTAGAAAAATGATAATGTCCTGAAGATGCTAATCTCCATCATGTATGCATGTGACTGGAATCATATTTCATGTTCTGAAGACATGTTGGTAATAACAGGAAAAGGATGTGTAGAGAGGAAAAAGTTCGAACTTAAACTCTGGAGACATCCAAATAATTCATAATGTTGTCAATAGCTTGCATATTCTATTTATCCAGAAGAATAAGTATAATAGGGAGAACAAAAATTGCAGATTAGGCTGTAAAACAGTTGGGGGACTGCAGAGGTCTTCACATTTGTAAATTAGTTTTTGAATGCAAAGATATTTGAATAATTCAGGGTAAAGAAAAGAGTTGTAAAACTGAGGATATGATCTAGAAAGAAGTCAAACTGTGTAACCTGAGTATTTCTCTGATGGCTTCTCACAGGCAAGAACCCAAAAAATGTACTGCTAAATTGAGGTGAAAATTCTTTCATAGATACCTTTCTTTGCTTGTAAACTTTTTTCACAAATCCTTAGTTAGTGATTTGGCTTTATATTTTGTTAAACATACAACATTCTTCCTTTATTCTTAAGCCTTGCTGGGTTCTCAGAAATTTGGGCTCTGCAAATTCTAGGAACTAGTTGAACCTCTGGCATCAACATCTTTCAGGTTGAAAAAATCTGTTTATTACAACTAAAGAGGAAGACACATGAACGTGAGCAGATAAAACAAGAGCTTAGAGTGAAGATCTAAACTTCAGTTTTGGAGGAAATTTGGACTTAAAATTGTTACACAAAAATGTAAATTTGCATGAAGTATGATGAATTTTGAATACAGAATGGGTTGGTAAGAACATTGAATAACCTGGCCATATACATTAAACACCAATATATTGTTCAAATATATCGTTATTAAATTTTCTGATTTAGTCATGATTTCAATCATTCAATTACTTGGAGAATATTTATTTAGATACATGTGATTTTGCTTAGAGAGGAATAAAATGTTTTAAGAATATTTTGGTTGTTTTGTAGACACATTGATGTGTTTTATGACTCATATATAGACTGGTTCCATGCAAGAATAAGAATTTTAGAAATATTGAACATATGGTATGGAAATAAAGCACCAAGATTCTAACCCATTATCTGTATAACATCTTTATGACACAACATAAGCTGCATTTTAATAGTTAATTTTTTTTTAAAGCTATTTAACTCATGTGGTCATATCTGTTGGACTGTAGAAACTGGAATTAGCAGCGGATCATCATCTACTGCTACAGAAAGAGATGTATCCCACTATAGCCTCCCTTGGGTAATATAAAATAAACATAGCCTGACACAGCTCGGTAAGTAGAAAGAATTTCATGGTCCAGTAAATCTTATAGATCATGATTAAAGGTCTGAGAGCTACAGAAACTAATTTGAGGGAAGAAGTGTAATTAGTGTATTATATTCCAAATATACCTTAAAAAAAAAAAAGAAAAAAAAGAAAATATGTTTACCTGCTGAGACTGAGGCCAGTCACTGTAAATGTACACTCAAACTGTGTACTGCAAGCAGTAGTCGACCCTGGCCATTACTCAGGTTTTCAACTACCAGTCAATGACTGCTGACTTTATGCTCCTACTTTTCTACCTATGGGAAAGTCAGCTTGGGTTTGTCTCCTCTGTTTAGCCCTCTGGTTTTCAGAAAAGTACAAGAAATAAAGGGGAACTCATCTTCAGTAATTTTAGACAGTTACAGTGCTTTGTCTGCATCTGAGCACAGCTCATCCTTGGCTGTGTTTTCAGTCAGCAACCCCCACATCTTTTAGATAACATAAATCATGTCCTTAAGGGTCGTCTTTCCCTCTGTTGTCATTCCAGACTGCTTTTTGGGGTTAAAATCAGGCACAGGTGTTTATATTTTGTCATTCTCAGTCTCTCACAAAAGCTGTGTCAGGCTGTCAAGACCAGATTGTAAATTCTGCTTTGGAAAAGACAGAGAAAAGCTGCCAGGCTCCAGCTGTGCCCATAGTTGGGTGCATGGCACTTGGGACACTTGTGTCTCACAGGCACATGGCCTGTTCCTTCATGCTTGGAGGTGCCATTGCAGCCTCACAGGCCACTCAGAAAAGGAGCTGGAGCCAAGCTGAGGGCCAGCTCCTGGACTGGCTCGCCCTCTGAGCTGTATCCTGAAGTTATAAAAATGAAAAATAAATGTAGGCATGAAGTAGTTGAAACAGTTTGTGTGTTGATGTAGCAGATATCATATCTCCATGCAGAATCTGCTCACCTTTGCTTTCAGTAAAACAAACCACTTCCATCTTACACACTAATACAATTAACAGGAATTAGAGAGGAACTTGCAGAGGGAGCTGGAACCAGTTTCTCTGATTCTTTTTAAATAGTCCCATCTAAAAGGGAAGCCTTATAGGTGACAGAGAGCTGAGAGAGATCACAGACATGGGAGGGAAAAGGTGACTTAGAATATGTGGAAAATCCCAGGCAGAATATGCAGGAACTTATTCTCATTTGCACTCATATTTCAGAATGGGTTTTTCTCCCCCATTATCAGAACAGCTGGTTGCACACTTGTATATGTATTTTCTGAGTCCAGACTGGTTGACTGGTTGTTTGTATGAGAAGGTGAATGTCCAGCCACAGGTGGTACAGATTTCCTGTGGTTCTGTCTATTACAGGAGACATAATACAGAGACCCATAAGCCCACTTTTCTCACTTCTGCACTTTGCCAGGCTCCTGAATGGGAAGAAAAAAGTAACTTAAATACATTAACATCTTCAAATGTAATGCAATGGGTAAAAAACATACTCTATGAGTTAATCTATTATAAAAGCACAATTAAAGGAAACTTTAGTAATTGTAAGTTTTGTGAAGTACCTGGTACACTGCTGTGCGTGAGAGACATTTTGAAAGTGTGATGGGCAAAAGTGTTCTGTCAAAATTGCTCTTGCTAGAAAATTGGAATAAAGCTGATTTGGTAATTTGAGAATTCATATTTGCAGAATTTAGCAAATCAAGAATTAAATTCTTTGCTTAGTAGCAGTGACCCACAGTCACATCTATTTTAATGCCTCTTACAATGAACAGCTTAATGGGGATATAGACTGCTCATCACAATTCTTTTCCTGTGGTATGTCATAATACTTAAATTTATAAGCATTTCTGCTAAAAGAGCTTTAACTTAAATGTCATCCTTACAAGAGACCTGTGCAGTCTTTTGAGGATTACAGTACTTAAAGTTCCCAAAAGGGGTCTAAAACATATTCCCAGACTCATGATCTATAAAGGTTCTGTAGTGTTCAGAGTTTCTAGATGTTTCTGTGCTCCTTTGTGGTTGCACATTTGCAATCTGCCCAATCATAAGGATACTGTCTGTAAGGAATAAAAACAAAGGAAGGATAGTGTTCAAAAGTGAAGGTTTTTTTCTTGTGAAGGCCTGTTCAGCTGCTTCTACAGGCTCTGCAGAAGTCCACAAGTAAATTCCTACTACAACACCTGCAGGTATTTAATCAGTGGCTTAAAGTATTTGTCTTTCTTTGTAGGCACACAAGACATACTAATGAGTATTAAAATAAGTCTCTTAAGAGTTTGTTGTACTCATAATATTTGTTCTTTAATGGGAGATCTAAGTAAACAAATTAAGTCACAGATCCTAATACTGAGGCAGTAATTGTGCTCGAAGACCATAGCCTAAAGTAAAAGTGTAAAATGTTAGAATGGAGCTCTACTCCTCGACTGCATAATATATAATGGTTTGAGTGTACAGAGTAACAGATGGAAATGTATTACCAAGGAAAGAGCTTCCTTCACTTAGCTGTGAGCAGGCATGATGCAGAAGTGCAAGTAAACCTCTTCCAAATTGTGTTATGGAATTCTTAGAAAGCCCAAAATATTCTGCTGAGAGGTTTATTATCATACAGCTGGTTCCACAGACTCTGTTTAAAAAGTAGATTTGGGCTCACTGAGAAACTTAGCATTCTGTTATAGTAGTGGATCCACAGTACAAATATTTCTCTGTTGGTAGGGCTTTGTAGTAAACTATGTACAAAATTGATAAGCCAACTGATACATAAATAGATTTTGGTGAAGTAATACCTATACATGAGAAATAATTTGCTACCCACTCTAAAACCCATAATCACACCCATTGGATGTGTGAAGCTGTAAAGTTCCTAAACCCAGGAAAAGACTTTAAAAACACCTGCAGGTGGTAAATGCAATCAGATGCTCTGTGTGGATTCAGCACATAATTCCCCCAAGGAAACAGATGAAATCATTACACTGAGTGGCTGTATCCTTAAAAAGTACTGTTCGTAATTGAACTCTTCCAAACACTCTGCCACTAAAAATGCACCTTTCAGATGTCAAATCCTTCCCTGTCGAGCAGTGTACGTGATCCGCTGGCACAAATCATGGCAGAGTTTTGATGTGGCTGAGCAAGACATTTGATCCAACTGTTTTTCAGTGGATATTTTGTGAGCATTTATTTTTATTTAAAGCCAGGCAACTAACCAAAAGCTTCGGAAATCCAATATTCCCTTTTACAAGGAACTTTTCACCTTTCTCTTGCCAATGTAAAGAAAAGAAGTCATAACAGGCCTGGAATGCTGTAACTTTTTGACAGTGAAGGGAGGAAGCATATTCAGTAAAGGCAGTCTCTAATTGAGGCTGGTTACTATTTCCTATAAACAAGCACAAATATTGCCTTGGTTTTATCAAAGGATGTTTTGGTAAGGCAGGACAGCTAGCTAAAAGGAGGATGTAACAAAAATTGTCAGCTTGAAAAGAAGCAAAATTCCACGGTCCATGCATTGCATTTAGAAGGGATGTGTCAGGGAGCCTCTACCACAGAAAGCTGTAGGAGCTGGCACACAAAGCTGGCAAGAGGGTTTTCAGGAAATCCAAATCAGAGTGGTACTGTACCACTGAAAAACAAAAAATGTGGTAGATACTTTCAAGAAAGAGGAAATAAGTCTGGCCAAATACCAGACTGTTATTATGGTATCAGCAGTATGGAGCACTTCTGAGAGGGGAAAAAAATAACCCAAACAAGATCTAAAGAAAGAACTCCTTGGAAATGGGTTAATTAGAATATTGCATTGACCATAAGTAGGTTTTGTGCAACTAATTTTTTATTTTGCCTATGATCTAGCAGTTTCAAACAGTTTGCACTGTATAGAAGACTTCTGTAATTCTGAAAATTTTAACCAACTTAGACCTACTGGGGATTAACTTATGCTAGGCACAAATGCAATAAGTTTAGTCTAAAGGGCAACAGTTTGACTAATGGTAAATTACTGTCAGGTGTCCTTGCTGAGGAAAGGATGGTAGGAGACACTGCTTCTACAGTGACCATTCATAAGGTTGGTTTGAACATCAGAAATAAGTTTCAAGACATAACAAGATTCTATATGAGGCTTCCAGGAAAAATTTAAGCAGACCAGAAAAAAGCTAGGGTTCTCCATGGAGCTAAGAGAGTTTGTGGAAGGGATTATATTTTAAGGAATCACACTAACCACTGCCTAAAGCAGTGGGTCTCTGATCACAAAAGTAATTTTCACAACACTCAAGAACTAGGAGTGCCTAACAGTGGTTGGTGACTCCTCATTATTTTGAGAGCTACTTGGTAAAGAGATGTTGCTCTTTAGCACCGTTGGTTCCTTGCAGATCACCTGCCACAAATTTTCCCAGGCTTTCCAGAAGAGCCAGTCCTTGCATTTGCCCACAGGCAACTCGGAGTTCTGGCAGCTCGGCCACTGTGTGGCTGTGGATGCCCCAGGCTGCCCTTGGGTCTTGGGCAGTCCATTTCCATTAATTGGAATGGTGATATTTTCCCAAAGCAAGTATGTTTTGGTCATTGAAGCTGAATTACTGAAGGTATAAGTAAACCTAAGACAATTTTCAAAGCTGAAACTTTTTGTAGTTCCTTTTTTTTTTTTTTTTTTCTTCTAAAAGAAATATCTGGTGTCTTTGCCAATGAGAGGAGGACTGGGACTAGATGATCTTTCAGATCCTTTCCAACCCAAACCATTCTATGATTCCCCACTGTGACAGTGGGTCTTGGGTCTCCAACAGCAGCCACTACCCTTGACTCTTGAGTTTTTCTCTCAGGAAATATTTCTGTCCTGACAGGTTAACCTTATATTCTTAATTACTATGAACATATGTTTCCAGCCCCAGTTTCCTTATGTTACATACATCTGTCACAGGACGTTTCTGTATGGAAAGGACAGTTTAGAAAGGAAGGCTACACTGCTAGTGAGGGAAATTGTGCATTTTGAGGGTGCAGAATGGAAAAAAGAGAAGTCTACTGAGCAGTCACAAGGTAAAATCAACTCCACTGAGAGAGCTGGGGAAAAGCTTATGTGCAGCTGTCTTCCATTTGCCTTCCATTTGCAAGTTTTTAATTAGCTAAGTTTTCAGGAACAAAATTTAATTTCTAGATTGAATGAAATGAGATTTTGTGCGGGTCTTGGCTAGAATAGAGGCAGTTGACTCCTTGGTGTGTGATACTGTGCTGTGTTTTGTATTCAGTATGAGAATAATGTTGATAGCCCAGGGATGTTTCAGTTGTTGCTGAGCTGTGCTTACCCTAAGCCAAAGACATTTCAGTGTCTCGTGCTCTGCCAGTGAGCAGGTGCACAAGGGAGCAAAGCCAGGACAGGTGACCTGAGCTGTCCAAAGGGACACCCCACACCACAGAACATCATGACCAGTACATGAACTGGGGGGAGTTGGCCATCAGGGAATGGCAACTTGGGGACAGGCTGGGCATTGGTCAGTGTGTGCTGAGCAATTGTATTGTGCATCACTCGGTTCTCTTGGGTTTTATTTTTCTCTCTTACCTTCCATTAGAGTTATTATTAATGTTACTGTATTGTTAGAATGATTATATTTTATTTTGCTTCAAGTCTTAAACTATTGTTATCTCTACCTGTGAGTGGTACTTTTTTTTTTCCTGATTCTCTCCCCACTGCTGGAGGTGGGTGATGGTGAGTGAGTATCTTCATGGTGTTTGGTTGTTGGCTGGGGTAAAAATATGTCAGATTTCTTCTATTTTTTATTTTTTTTCAAAAATGGCAGCAGTTTATGGCAGACTCTTGAGAAAGAAAGAAGATTCAGAGATGACAAGACATAGAAGTGAAATTTGAGCAGTAAAAATAGGAATGAGTGTGTGGCATCCTATCCAATAGAGTTAAACTTGCTATATCAGAAAATGGACAAGGCTGCACAAAGAAAAATGAGTGGAAACCGAGGCTGAAGAACAACCACATAAAAAAAGTAATTGATTGGGATGGAGTGGATGAGGAACCTAACCTTCATCAGAAAACAACTAAAAGAAAGTCCTTCGTGTTAGTTTATAGCAAAAGTAGAAGAAATAGAAGCCACAGGTAAAATGTATATCAGACAATTTTTTCTGCTGCTTTAGTGTTTGCTCCAAGTAAAGCGAGAAGCCATCACAGGCCGTGCAGCTCCCCCATGTGTTTATTCCTCTCTCACAAGCTCAACCTGCTCAGTGCATTTGCAGCCTTGAGTTATCCCACATACAGCATTATATGGTCCAACTGGAATTGCAACTTATTTATTTTTAATAAACAGTGAATAGGAGTAGTATTGAATAGAGAGGGCAAAAAGGACTTTACATGAGAGATGAATACTGAAAGGACCATTAAGAATGAGGGTGTTTCAATGGTGCAAACACAGGGTCGGTGCCTGGCAGGCTCACACTGTTTGCTTTTCTGGTATGAACTTCCTCTGTGACCTTTACCAAAAGACTCACTTTGTGTGTCTGTTCAGCAAGTGTAAAATGGGAGTAAGTGTATTTCCTTACTTCCAGAGGTAAAATAAAAGCACATGGGTCTCAATTTTTATGGTTTTATGAACTATACAAATTGACAGGATCCAAAGGAATGGCCTGAAGTTGTGTCAGGGGAGGTTTAGGTTGGATATCAGGAAAAGATTCTTCTCCCAGAGGGTGGCTGGGCACTGGAACAGCTCCCCAGGGCAGTTGTCACAACACCAGCCTGGCAGAGCTCAAGAAGTGTTGGGACAATGCTCTCAGGCACGTGGTGTGACTCTTGGGGCTGTTCTGTGCAAGGTTGGGAGTTGAACTTGATGAACTTGATCCCTGGGTCCCTTCCAGCTCAGCGTATTCTGTGATTCTGTGATATAGATTTAAAAAGAAAGAAAAAAAAAGGAATAAAAAGTGAAGGAGCAGAATTACAACATCCCTTACTTCTGAGCTATTTATTGTTCTGCTGTTGAGACCTCGTGGTGAATTCCTAGACATTAGTAGGCGTGAGGTGTTGCTTTCAGTCATGAACACTTGTAGTACCTATTTTCTGTGTTACCACCCTGTTCATTTCTCTGTGGCTAACACAAACTCTCAGACATGAGCTCTGTTTTGAAGAATTACATGCGGGCAGCTCTCTCTGTGCTGTTTTTGCCTCTTGCAGACCTGGATTGTTTCCCATCCCCTCTCTGCTGTCCCCGAGGAATTCCCGGGCCACCCCTGCCTAGAGAGCGCTCCGAGGGCACAGTGGCTTTAGGATGTCACTTGTGTGAGGAGAGGATGTCACTGATATGAGGAGGGGATGTCACTGGTGTGCGGGGGGGATGTCACTGCTGTGAGGAGGGGATGTCACTTATGTGCATAGGGGCTGTCACTGGTGTGCAGGGGGGATGTCACTGGTGTGGATAGGGGATATCGCTGGTATGAGGAGAGGATGTCACTGGTGTGCAGGGAGGATGTCACTGGTGTGCGGGGGGGATGTCACTG
>VZTB01003972.1:0-16914 GCA_013397245.1 Thryothorus ludovicianus | reverse complement strand
TGGTATGAGGAGGGGATGTCAGTGGTGTGAGCAGGGGATGTCACTGGTATGAGCAGGGGATGTCACTGGTGTGAGGAGGGAAATGTCACTGGTGTGAGGAAGGGATGTCACTGATGTGCATAGGGGATGTCACTGGTGTGCAGAGGGGATGCCACTGGTATGAGCAGGAGAAGTCACTCCTGTGCAGAGGGGATGTCATTGGTGTGAGGGGGGAATGTCACTGGTATGAGGAGAGGATATCACTGGTGTGCATAGAGGATATCGCTGGTATGAGGAGGGGATGTCACTGGCATGAGCAGGGGATGTCACCGGTATTAGGATGGGATGTCACTCGTGTGCCGAGGGCCCCATCCCGTGGCCAAGCAGGGATTCTGCAGCCAGGCTCTGCGCGTTTTGTGGCAAAGGCACGGAGCCTTGTCCGGGGATAGCGGGAGGCTGAGGCAGCGGCAGCGCGGGGTGATGGCTTTGCCGGATCACCTGAGACACCGAGGGCAGAGGGAAACCCTGAGGAAGGACTTGGACCTACTCTTGTTTACANACTGGCATGAGCAGGGGATGTCACCGGTATTAGGATGGGATGTCACTCGTGTGCCGAGGGCCCCATCCCGTGGCCAAGCAGGGATTCTGCAGCCAGGCTCTGCGCGTTTTGTGGCAAAGGCACGGAGCCTTGTCCGGGGATAGCGGGAGGCTGAGGCAGCGGCAGCGCGGGGTGATGGCTTTGCCGGATCACCTGAGACACCGAGGGCAGAGGGAAACCCTGAGGAAGGACTTGGACCTACTCTTGTTTACAGCAAAAGAAAGAATAAAAATAAGAAAAGGAACTAGACCTACATTGAGTCCTGATCTGTGTGTGAACTGGAAAACAAAAAGCTCAGATGGAATTTTGAGCAACCTGGTCTAGTGCAGGAGACTGGAACTAGATTACCTTTAAAGTACCCTCCAATCCAAAGCATTCAATGATTCCATGATATTTCTAATGATTAAGCGTTATTAAAATACCTGTCACTTTACATGTGTTTATTATACAGGAATGTTATCTCAGTATTAAATAATTCAGGTCTCATGAAAGTCTATTTCAGGCCTTACCACCTGAAGATGTGTGTCATAAATATTTCAGTAACCTGACATATAGCTGAATTCCAAATTTAAAGTGATTACCAAGCAAATTCTGCTCTTGATAATTAACCCAATGATGAATCCAATTAAGAATACTTATGCAGTCTCTTTGTAGAGAATCCTTGTTTCTGCTGTGTTTGTTGGGTCAAATGTTGATACTTTCTAGCAAATTATCTCTGTCAAAGTATACCAATATTATTATTATTGTCACTGTTGTATTGTCAGGTATATTCTGTTGCTCTCCCCTGCCCTGCTTACCCCATTCACAGGCCTCTTTGCTAATGCTGTTGTATTTATGTAAATATACTCTTTCATCTTTGTGAGAACTGAACGTTTGATTCTCAAATGTAGCTTTGAATGTATCAGCTCAACCCTCTATAATTAAATTCTGAAATGGTACAGCATCTACTAAGAATTACATGTTCATTAACAATCTGAAACACTTTCCCCCAGTTCCAGCAAGCAGACTTTGGAGTGTCATCCTCCAGACTTTTCATCTCCAAATTTGTTTGCACGTAAAAATAGCTTCATAACAGAGCTAGTGACCAGCTTTGACTGTTTTTTTTTGTTTGTGTAACATAAAATTATTATCCACTGTAAATGTTACCTAATGCATGGCAAAGTTTAACCTAAAACTTCTGAAATCTGTCCTTTTTCACAGATAGCTGGAAGAAGAATGCTCAGTGAAGGTTAACTTTGCATACTGCCAGGCCAAACACAATGGCTGGCGCTGCAGTTTTTGCAGTGATGTTGGGAGTGTAGCTCAGGGTGTTTTTCCCAGTAGCAGAACACTCTTGTGCAAACACAGCAAAGAGAAACTGGTGGACAGGTAAAGATGAGCTGCTGCAGCAGAGGTACGTGGGGAAGGCAGGAACACATGAGCTGGCTTTGCTGCTGGTTGAAGGAGTGCTGCTGGAGCACCCACTGAAAGAAAACCTGCTTCACTGCCAGTGCGTGCAAAGGGATGAGCCCAGCAACTAGGAAAGAGCATTCCCAAAATATTTCTGGCTGTGTTTGACTTGGTTATGTTGAGAACACTCTGAGCCTCTGATCTGAGACATGAGGTACTCCTCTGCTTGGTATCTCTCCAGATGTATTAACACTCAATAGAAGCCTTATTAAAGTATGCAAAAGAGTCATTTTCACCTAAGTTATAATTCTATTCAAGGAAGCAGAAATCTAAGGCCATGATTTGTGAGATGATTGTAGAGGCAGTATGAAAATGTTTCTCATTTACCTTGCCTTGAAAATCTGATGTTTGAAAAAAATTGAGAAACTGATGAGTTTCTCAATTTAAGGTGAAAAAGATATCAAGAGGGAACTGGAAGTTGGTTTTGTCTTACCCATTTATTTCAGTCTGATTAGTTTCCCAAAAACTCTGTAATCTACCCCCAAACCATTCAGGTTTCTTATTCCTTTGTAATTGCTGGCATGCTTTACCATGTTCTTTAAGTGCTGGCAAGCATTCTGCCTCAAACTTGGACCCAAAGGTCTCAAGGATGAAGCTCTACTTAGTGGCCAGGAGTGGTTCTGATGACATGACACAAGTCAGAAGAGCTTCTTACTAGCAGGAATTATCCATCAGGACAGAGAAGGAAAAATAGAGGAGTTTTTTTTTAAGGATAAAAATACTGTTCTTTTCCTAACAAAGGGGAAAAAGGAAAAGCTTATTAATATAAAGAAGAAACACATCAAAAACTTGTTTAATTTCTCTTACGTCCCTAAAAATTATCCTGAATAAATCCTAGATTTTCCACAAGATGATCCTAAAGTCTGAGTATGGAGCTCCAGGGTCATTTGGATTGAGTAATTGCCCCTTAACAATGGTTTTTATGTCTCTAACATCCACACTACACAAATTGCAGTATCTAAAATGTCAGATAATGTAGTTTGTCTGGTTCCCCTTGATTCCCACTGCAGTGAGTGGAGAACAGCCAAGGCGAGTGCCTGCAGTAGGGTCTGGCTTTGAGGCACCCTCTGGAAGATCCCTTCCCCTGTCACTGGTGGCTGGAGCACCCAGGTACCCTCAGCACCTGATGTGAAGGGCTCATGAAGTGCCCTTACAAAATTCCACAGTGTCCAACATGGACATTACAGTCTTTTAAAAAAAAGACAGCCCCACCCCAAAATAGGAATGGTGTATGAGCTACGTTAAAGCAGGCACTACAAAATCCTTTACCTTCCCCTGCACAGACAGCAGTGTTAATAAGAGGGAAAATTCAGCAGCTGCTTCACAGGAAAGAGAGTTGAACAATAGCTCAGCACTGTAGGCTTTGCTTTTTAAGCCAATATGTACAAGGTCTGACAGAGCTATTTCAGAGCACCAATTGAAAACTGTGAAAGAATAGTATTTCACTAGAAAATGTCAATTCAACAAAACCTAATGGTACATGAGAAGGCTATTTTTAAACTATTGTCACAAAAGTTAATTATCAAACCTACCTAGGGAACTCAGATTTCTTAATTCTGTTCTAATAAGTACCTTAATTTGCCCAAACTCCTCACTTTTAATGATTCTGTTCTTGGAAATCTATGACTTCTTTTTTTTTCATTTTTTTTTACTTACTTTTGATTTGAAGATAAAAGAATATTTCATCAGAACTCCCTTTCAAGCATAAACTTTTATGTTTTAACAAGCTCTGCTGCCTGTAACATTGCATCTAAGGTACCACTCAAATCAATTCTTTTTCCTTACATGGCCAGAGACTTAGTTTATTAAAACTTTCAAGATGTTTCAAAATGTGTTCTGAATACCTTGAAATAAAACTGTTGTAGTTCCTACTGAGGGTATTTGCAGCTATATCTATTTATAGGATGTAAATTCTAGTGGTTTTATATTTGTTTCTGCACTGAATAGTTTTTTTCATAGTGCAGGTAAGTACCCTTAATGTTTAAGAAGGTTCTGCACCTTAAGCCTGCTCCAGTGTTGCTTGCTGGGAAGTCTCTGGAGGATCCAGAACTGCTGCTGGTTTGAGTGCTGGGCCAGTGCTGTCCTTAAAAACCAACCCTTCCCCCTTCACATGCTGCCTGTACTAAAGGCTGGTACAAGTGATCTCACAGAGGAGAGAAAGGAAATCTCTGACAGTGTTATAATCTATTTTGTACTCCTTCTAGAACTTTAAAGTCCTGCTAAAAGTGTTTCTGAGAGAGCCTTGGATATCTGTCTGATAGCATTTGTGTCTTGCCATGGAAATGCACAAGCTACAAAAAACCTTTCTAGGCTTTAAAAAAGCTTTATTCCATGCACTTCTAGCATGACAAATTAATTATACTATTTACTTTTGATAATGCGGGAAATCACAGAAGAAAAATATTTGTCTATACTTCATAAGTTTAAATTAATTTTGTTTTATTTTCACCTTTTATTTTTATTTTTTTAATATAATGATAGAACCAAAATGTCATCTTTTTGTGAGCTGTTTCTGGAAATTATTTGGAGCATAATTTGCTCCTTTTTACAGCAAAAAGTTATTTTGATTCCATACCATCCAACTTTCCCATTAAAAATATACACATAAAAAATTTGAATTAGTAGAGGAAAATCTCCAGTTTCGTAAACAGTATTGTCATGAGCAGCTGGCATTGTTTGGTAACAACAACAACAACCACAAACAATAAAATTTTTCCATTCATCTTTGCTAATCAGTTATTTGCCCTTCAGCTGCCAAACTTTGCTGCATGTGTTAGTTCAGCTGTTGTCAAATGCTCTATACTGGCATGTAAATATATTCTCTTGAGCAAATAAAGCTGCTCTGACTGTTGGTCTGAGAAGATAGGAGGCTGCCTTTGATCACAGTGTGGCTGTTTCATAAAGGTCAACATAAAAAGAGTGAGAATTCAGCAGTTTTCCTCTCAGCTCTGTGGATGCATTTAACCACCCAAACATTGCAGGTCGCAGCCATTCTGCTTTTCCAGCTTCTGTTTCCAGTCAGTCAGAGGCAGTGATTTGAAAAGGCAGAGTTCCCTTTTGTCCTGCCATCTGCTAATAAAACCACAAGGCTCATCTGAGGTGTATCAGTATATAGCTACAGGTGTAAAGAGTAGCTCAGTTTATAGTCCTGAACTAATAACAATTTTCACTGGTAATATCAAGCAGCATTTTCTGCTTATGTTCCTTACACCTCTTACAATCCCCTCTGCAACAGGAATCTCATAAATACTTTGATGTTTCACACAAGCAATTTTCCTTGTTTTGACAGCCGTTCTTTGTTTTGTTTTTTTTTAAGTGGCCATCAAATGCCATCACAGTTTCTCCTTTTCAGCTTGTGTGCTGTTCTTGGCATGAAGGTGAACAGAAAAGGCTGGAGAGATGTGCTGGCTGTGCTCCTTGGAGCAGATTGTTTCCAGAATGTTCCCCAGCACCTCACTGCATGCTGGCAGGACTTCGAGGTTATCATCTGCAACTGAAAGATCCTCTCCTCCTTCCTCTCTTCCTGACCATTATAACATTATCTCTCCTCCTGTCATGCTGCTTCTAAAGGAATTGACTGTGCCACATTTGAATACTCTGGAGAGGATGGTGAGGATCCAGAACACTTAAGGCATCCCAGTTGTTGGTTTATGGATGTCTTGGAGAGCAGGTAACTTGTTGCTGTGCAGTTACATTGAAATTTCACTTACCTCAACCAGACTAAGGTAACATTCAAGTGGTATTATTGATTTGCAACATCCAAAATGGATAACAGTTACAGATGTTTATGAAAGTTGATGATGCAAAATTGACTGTTATTGAAAATGAAAATAATTGGAAATAGCTCTCTCCCTTTTACTTAACTTGTTTATCACATAAGAGGCAGAGTATTTTGGCACCTATTATACAATGCCTCTTCATGATTGAGCTTTTATAGGTGGATTTAATTTTTTCCCCTTTAAATGTGTCACTTTTTCTCAAGAAGGAGATAAAGTTATTGAATTTATTAATTTTAAAACCCCAAACAAATTGTTCTTTTTATTTGGTGCTATCAGCATTACCTTGTTCAGCTGTTTCTTTTGTGTTTATAGTGAGAAATAATAACAATCCTTCCTCCTCCCTCAATTTTTAAGTGAAGAGTCTCAGATTAAGTACTGGGGTGAAACTGAATCTTTTAGTGCACAGAACCCAGTACAAACATATAAATGGGAGAATTCATTACCAGCTTTTCAGTGAGGTGAGACATGTTGGTAATTAGCCTCTCCGAGGAGCTTCAGACTGAAGAAGCTGGCTGGCCCTTTCCCTTCAAGCTCACTAGAAGCACCTCTTCAAATATTTATGTAGATAGATTTTCAACGACTAATTGGACACACAGTTATACTGAGACCATAATAATTATGGCAGTACAGAAAGCTTCACACTCAAGTAAAACAGTTTTGGGGATTCGTTAAGTCAAATAACCAAGCAAGAGTTTGTGAAGCCGACTGAGGCAAAAATGTGTGAATTACAAGGAAGATGGTCCAACACTGTCCTGTTTTATTTTAAAAGCTTAGGCACAGTGATTAAACAGTATCAGTTTCTGCTTTGAAGACAAAGGTGTGACTACTCCTTGTGCCTTGGCATGCATGACAGGTACCCTCTGCTGGGGATATGTGATGATCAGGCAAATTCAGGAATGGGAGAGGAGGTTGTGTTTCCTTACATACTAGACACAGCACGACTGCATTAGGGAATAAATGATGTGCTGTGTGAAACAGGGCTGCACAGAACAGGACTGGCATTGTCAGCACAGTCCAGTGGACACATTTATACTCTGCTGGGGGTTTTGTTGTGAATGTGAACAGCACAATTATCTTGCTAGTTTTTATTCAGTTTGTTTTGTTTTGTTTTGTTTTTATTTATTCATTTGCAAAAAAAGATTTTATCCTCTCTGTGCTTCATCTGTTAGGAGAGTGCTTGCAGTTGTCAAGCAACCTATGTTTGTGCTCATCCTGGTGGCAAGAGTTTGCCCAGGAAATGAATTCACCCTTAGTCATTGGATAGCATTTGCTGGTATGGTCTGGTGAACACAAAAGAAATAGTAGAGGAGCTTATTCAAATTATTTGTGTTCTTATTCCTCCCCAGCAATGCTTCTTATACTTGTTTGCCGCCTTTATTTCCTATCAGTTAATTTCAGAGTTGTTCAACTGATGTTTTTTTTTTTTTTCCTCAACACCCCTTGAATATAATACTTTTTGGTAAGAGCAACTGAGTAAGAAATTGTTAAAGACAAGTATTAAAAAGGAATATGTCTACATTTAGATTTTGAATGTAGATCTAAGTGAATGACTATCAAGGGATGCTTATCCCCAAATACAAGCTTTTAAAAACCAAGGGACAAAGAAAAAGCAAGCACAAGGTAACTTTTACTGGGGAGAAATGGGAAGTTACCAGACAGGGAATGTGCAGGCTGAGTCATGGAGAGGAAAGCCTCTGGTGTGGGAACTACAAAAACACTGGGGACTGGTGTCGCTGTGAGAGACACAAGGACACACGGACACCTTCTCTTGAGAAAGTGAGAGAACAAGTTTATTAAACATCTGACTCCAGGTTATATAGCATTTCCACAAAGACCAGGGATTGGAGAAGAAGGCTGACACCTCTCCTATCCCATTGGTAAAAACAATTGTCCATCAGTTGTTTTCCTCACAAGAAAAGTATGAAAAACAACTTCATCTTATCAAACGGACTTCTGATAAAGACCCTTCCAAGCGTGAGATAGAAGCTGGTTACAGTAAAAACAGCCAGTTCGAAACTGCATTAAGAAAAGCCTGAAAAATCAGGGCGACAGACAGGGGAGGGGATACTGGTGAGGGGAATAAGGAAATAGATAAGATATCCCTATTCAGATGTTAGTGGCGTGATGTGAGGAACGGGTGCTGGTTAAATTGTCCCATTTCTGTCAGACACGCTCTGATTCATGACCTTGCAGGTAACTCTGGCAGAGCCATCCCTCCCCGGAGGGGGCTGGAGCACAGGCAGGTTGGGAGTCTGCAGCCTCGGGGCACACATGCAGCTCCTCTGCAGCATCCCGAGAGAGGAAATTCACACCTTCAGGAAGGCCAGGACAAGGGCTGGGAATTATTCGTGTCCTGCTGTAACCTTGCACGGTTTTCTGCTCGTGTTTTTAAAGGGCTTCATTGCTACTTCTAGAGTGTTTTGTGTCCCTTGTGCATAATTTCTCTGAAAGCGCTGTAAGAAAAGGAATCGTCACTAGAAAGAGAATGATATTCCTGTCAAAGAGAAAAATGCAGTGGGGATTTTTTTCCACCGTAATCAAGTCTGCTATACTAAATCACGTGGATGGGAGAAGGAAAAGAAAAAAAAATACTATGAAACTGAGTGTAAATATTTTATTCTTAAAAGTAAATCCAAAGTTCAAGAAATAAGCACTTAGGTACACTATATTCTGTATTATTGTTTGATGTCTCTTTTGGGAAATAACCCAAAAGAAAACATGTCTCTAGCTTGCAGTTTCTATCCTGCAGTTTATGCACTGCGTTCCCAGTGATTATTTTTCAGGGCATGAAGCTCTCATGTTTATTATGCATCCTAAAGCTTAAGCATACATATCATATCGAGTACTGCCTCTGCTGGCTGAGCAGCCCTGAGAGGTGTTCTGTGAACTCCATTAGGTTGGCAGGCTGAAACTAAATGGCAACTTTTAAAAATAAGCCTGGATGCAATATTACTAGAAACTGGGATAAAGACATAAGACAAAAAGAAATTTGTCATAGTCCCGTAAGTACAAACGTTTGAAAACCAGTTATGGGTAATTTGTTACTCAATGTCAACAAGGATCTATCATTAACTGTGCTGATTCAAGGCTGGTGTATTTATGCATTCAGACAAATATCCTGGGCTTTAGATATCTCTGAGATGCAAATGTAAGTTCACCAGTGAAGAAGGTATTTTAAAGAAGGATTGATTTTCCAATAGTACTCTATCAGATGAGCAAGATTTGACAATAAATGAAAGAAAAATGAAGATCTAGGCTGTAGATGACCATTCCAATCCATCCCTCTTAAAACAGACACTGAAATCTGTTCAGGCTGCAGTTACATATCTGGTACCATCTGAAGAGTAATTCAGAGCAGTCTCTTCTGGAAATAAATACCAAATGATTTAGTACAAGAATAAACACTTATGACCTATATATATTATACATTTTACTTCTTAGTGATGTTTTGTACTTCTTCATCTGGCAAACATATTAATACGGTACAGTGAAGCCATTCCTCTATGACTGCTTCTACACTTTTCCCAGTGTTGTTGAAATCCTGTGTTTTGACTTGCTCTTAAAAGAACTAACAGAAAAAGTATTTTGATCAAACTGAAATTTTCTTTCGTCTTGGTTTACAGAATACCAGTTAAAACTCTGCACATTTTAGTTTTTTGAAGTGAAATGGTTTGATGTACCTAAAATGATTTTATTTTGGCCTTTTAAAAGCTATGGTCTATTCTTCAGTTTATTTCAAATTTGGGGGTAGAAGGGATGTGTTTCCTGGTACTAGATCAAAACATAATGTGAAAAACTTAAAATCCTTTGAAAGTAGTATTACTCTCTTAACATCAAATTTTGTGAAATTTTTAAAAGAGAAATTATTTTACCAGTTTTTATATTCACACCCTTCTTAAAAAAGAAAAAACCAAACTAAAATAAAAATCAGAATACAAAACAAACAAACATAAATAAAAAAATAAATAAAACCCCCCCAAACCCCCAAAAAACAACCAAACCAACAACCCCCACCAAACCCCTAAAAGTTACAAACACCCTATATATGGAGCAGAAGGTGGCTCAGCTCTGCAGGTTGGTATCCTGGAGAGAGAAGGAAAGAATGCAAGCTGCAGCAGTGGTGGCCATCTGCCTTTGAAACACCTGCAAAGGCTTTAAATTATCACAATCCTCTTGATCATCTCACATCTGTTAAGTAGAGATGATATGCATTTATGAAGTGGAGAGATGTTTATTAGCAAAACAAAATTTCTCATGGAGTGACTGTCAGGCTCTTTCAACAAAACCTCCCCTCCCCACCTCTCTGCTGCCACAGGGAGAGGAATGCAATTTTCATTCAGTTTCCTTTTTAACCTCATAGATGACATTCATGGAGACAACGTGTGATTAATGAGGGAGCAGACTGGCACGTGTCAGGGGCTCATTCTCTGCTGTGTGTGGAGAGCAGTGCCCCATGGCAAAGCAGAGCTGGAACAGAACCTTTATTAATGCAAAAGAATGGGCCTTCTCTAAAAAAACATTTCTGGAACAAAGCTGTATGAGACTATTGGATACATTACTTGACGAAAATTTTATGGTATGATTTACAAACATACCAAAGAGAATAAATAGTACAGAAACAGGTTTGACTTGTATGTTGTCTTGCTAGAAGAATTCTGCATGTATGGTCATATGTAACCTGAACTGCCTAAAAATTCTCAGTGTTCTGGTAATATAATCACCTCACTAAGAATATTTTTTTATATTTTTCAAAATTTATGCTATCATTTTTAGGTAAAGGAGAACCCAGTATGTTTTCAGGAAAAAGAGTGTAACTTATTTGAAAACTAAAATAAAAACCAGCAACAACAATGAAAGAGTGTGTTCCACCCAGAAAGGTGATGAAGGCAGAGTGAGGAGAATACACTAAAAAGCTAAAGAATAGATGGCTCAACATGTACTGATTAAGAAACAGGTACATCAACTACAGTCATATTTGTTGGGACTGGTTTTGTATCCACTTCTCTCCCACCAAATAAACGTCATTAGGAAAGGAATAGAAAAGGGAGAAAGACATTTCAAATGTCATTTCATTAGAAATAAGCAAATACAATGAAATTAATTATATTTTCGTGTTTTGGCAATTACTTGGGGCTGGAATCTTAAACCCATGTGTGACTAAATTTGAAATGTAAGATGAAGCATCCAGTATGTGTTTGTTCAACAATAAAAGTCACTTGATCTAGGAAAAAATAGCTCATTGCTTAGAAATATTTCAGTGAGCATTTGGTGGACAAATGTTAAAAGACACCATGGGCCCACTTCAATTTGCATTTTAATGCTAGATAAACATGAGATTCATTTGGCCTTTGGATTTCCTAATTGAAATCTGAGCAGAAGTGGGACATAAGGCAAATACACCCTGAATCAAGTGTGAAACTCTCCTTTGCCTTAACAAGGCTTTCTTAGGGCAGATTTTATCTGCTGGTTCTTCATAAATGGAACAAGTACCCTCCAGTCCCACCCATGATCAATGTGTAAGAGGCTGTGATGGTGCCCAATCACCTTCCAAGCTGTCACTGGGATGCTCTGAATTTCTACATGGATTCTTGCAAAATTCCTGTCTTTTTTTCTCTGGCCTGAGTCTGACATTCAGAGGTTCTTCAAATTAGTTACTTCTTAGACTCTCTGCTCTGTATTCATTCATTAAAGTTCAAAGTGAGCTGGAGACATGAAAGCCCGTGAAACCTTGATGCCTGAAACTATTGGCTCAGTGTTGCTGAAAAATACATTTTCTTTTTGTTAAACACAGACCTTTGGACTTTCCCGTTCATAGGAACTGCAAAATTTGTCCCAAAAAGCAGCAAAGAGATATGGAAGGAATTTGATGCTGAATGCAAACCTTTCCCCTCACAATTAATTAGGAGGAGGTGAACAGCATTTAATTACCCTGGCCTGGACAGTACCTTGGGGCTGTCTGTCTCTGAGTCACAGCACATATGCAGGCTGTGAATGCATCCAGCTCTACCTCTTCTGACACAAACCATTAACCAAAATCCAGCTCTTATGCAGTATCCATTAGGAAAATAAATTGATGAGGGGTCTCTTTGATGCAGTTGTCCTCTCTGTGACAGGCAACATAGGTACAACCACCTATCAATGCCTCACTGAAGAAGTTAGAAAAATGGGAGGAAGGAGAAGAAACAAAACCAGAAATGTTTTTTCTCTGTACAAGGTGGTCTCAATTTTAATCAAAAATATCTCTGAATTATTTTTTTCTCATATTTAAAGTGGGTTTTTTACTGTTTTCATTGTTAAACCACTCTTGATGATCTTTGAGAGGTCTTGGGAATCCACAGAGGTCTCAGCTGACTGGACACTGATGAATGTCTTCATGATTTTTAAGAAGGACAGGAAGGGGGACCCTGGAAACTACAGGCCTGTCAGTCTTACTTCAGTGCCTGGTAAAGTTATAGAGAAGATTGTTCTGGGAGATATTAAAAAACACAGGAAAGACATTGCAGTCATTCATCACAGTCAGAACAGCTTCATGAGGGGAAAGTCCTGCTTTATCAAACCTCAATTCCTTTTATGCCAACCCACCTAACTGATCAAGGAAAACTAGTTGATAAAATATTTTTGTATTTCAGTAAAGGTTTTGATAATGTCTCTCTCAGTATCCTGGACAAGATATCCAGTCTCCAGCTGGAAAAACACACCATGTGATGGGTGAGCAGCTGGCTCACAGACGGGGCACAAAGGGTTACAGTGAGCGGGGGGACACCAGAGTGGTGAGCTGTCACTAAGGGGGATCCACAGGGCTCCATCCTCAGCCCTGTGCTCTTCAAAATCTTCATAAAGGACTTGAACATGGGACTGGATGGGATACTGAGCAAGTTTGCAGGAGATACAAAACCAGGAGCTGTTGATTCCCTGAAGGCAGGGAGGCCCTGCAGAGAGAGGCCAGGGCAGTCACCAACCGTGTGAAATTCAACATGGAAAAGTGCTGGATTCTGCATNAGCGTGTCCTGGGGGCATCAGGGACAGCACGGCCAGCTGGGCAAGGGAGGGCATTGTCCACTCTGCTCTGGGCTGGGGCAGCCTCACCTCCAGTGCTGGGGGCAGCTCTGGGTGCCACCACACAAAAAAGATACCAAACTATTAGAGAGCATCCAAAGGAGGGCAGTGAGGATGGTGAAGGGTCTTGAGGGGAGGCTGTGTGAGGAGGGGCTGAGGGCACTGGGTCTGTTCAGCCTGGAGGAGGCTGAGGGGAGCCCTCAGTGCAGTCACAGCTTCCTGGTGAGGGGAAGAGGAGGGACAGGCTCTGATCTCTGCTCTGTGGTGACAGTGACAGGACCTAAGGGAACGGCCTGGAGTTGTGTTGGGGGAGGTTTAGGTTGGGTATCAGGAAAAGATTCTTCCTCCAGAGGGTGGTTGGGCACTGAACAGGCTCCCCAGGGCAGTGGTCACAGCACCAGCCTGAGAGAGTTCAGGGAACACGTCGACAATGATCTCAGGCACATGGTGTGATTCTTGGGGTGTCCTGTGCAGGGACAGGAGCTGGACTCGATGATCCTTGAGTGTCCCTTCCAATTCAGCTTATTCTGTGATTCTGTGATTCCTGTCTCTCTCTCACTGCTGTTTCAGGTCCTGTTTACTGGCTTGTTTTGGCCTAGTTTTGATGAAGTCAAAGCCCTGCTCTGGTGGTTTTTTACAGGCTCCTGAGAAATCCCTTACATTCCAAAACCAAAAAATAGCCTCAAGAATTCCATTTAAACAGTGGCTTTCTGTTGATCTAATTGTAATCAAAGTGGCAATGAAGAGGGGATTTTATTGTTTATTTATTTAGGTAGATGTGACTGAAAATTGTGACCAGCAAATTAAGTCAGGTACTAAGGTTTGTGGTTTTGTCCACTAGCCTGTCAGCTGCAGGACATTATAATAATGGTATTTGGTTTAAAAAGACTGTATTGCTCTGCTGACAAAAAGTGTGCAACCAATCTTATGTTTTAAGTGCAGCTCTGCAGACAGGATTTTCTTTTGATTAAAGGCTAATTCAGTTTGCCAAGAAATCTTTCATACATCATGATTTGAGGTGTCATTAAAGATAAAAAACTCCAAAATTTGTTCAGGTAGTAATTTAATTTTAATTTTTGCCTCCAAAGATGAAAGAGATAATTCTCTTTTAAAATGAAGAAGGTTGAATAAAGAGGTAAATCACTACTGATAGTTTATGACTTGAATGTAGACTGGAGTTTTTTTGCAATTAATAAGGCCTCCTTTAAAAAATAAAGACATGAATTTGAGTAGTTAACCATAGAGATGAGCACAAGAACTGAAGAAACCAGAGCAAGTCAAAGACTTGTTCTACTGTCAATGAAGCTGTAGTGATCAATCTCATTCTCAGAATTCTGTTATCTACCCACAGTTTGATTCCCTCCAACACTTTGGACTGAGTTATCAGGTCTGTCTTCATGACAAATGATTGCTGTGCCAGACCTCTGAACAACCCTCCTTTAACCAAAGCAGTGAAGACAATCAGAGGAAGGAGGTAACGTTTCTGTAGAAACTGTTACTGATAAACAAGAGTTCACCACTTTAGTGGCATTTCTCCCTCTAAGTCAAGCCATTTCAGAAGCAAACAGGAGGAAGCTGTCAGGTGGTCCACCTACATGAGTCAGAAGATTAATTACTTTGCATCAGAGGCCATTTTCAACCAACTTGTAACAAGACAGGGCCAAGTCCCTGCATCTCAGAACTGTGCTGCCTGCTCAAATACTCTAATTGACTCATTAAGTCTGACCACACAGGGCTTGTCATCAGCTCCAGAGACACATTAGTGAGTGCACCTGAGTGATGATCCTCTCCCAAAACATGATGGAGGGAATGCTCTCATCACCAGTGCTCAGTCAACACTGCATCAGAGTGAAGAAAAAATGGCAAAGTGTTCATGGGCTGCAGAAATGCTCACAGCTCAAAGTAGATATTCCCTATCCTCCCCAGGAAAAGACAGATGTTTAGATGACAGCATTGCATAGTTTATCTGTAGCAAGACTATACCAAGGTACAGCTAGAAAAAATTCCTTGCCAGGAAATTTGCTCAGGCTTTGAATATAACTCATTGGTGATACAGCACTGATTCCCTACAGGCAGTTAAAGGAAGATGGAAAACCCTTGTGTCTGTAAAGTGGTACTGAGGACTGGCTACCATTCCTAGCACTAAAAAGAACATGGGAGCACTTATAAAAAACCCCAGCAGCCGAGGATGCATTGTTATCAGGACTTGTTATCAGGACTGGATTCTAACTTTTATTTGTAAGACCCAGGGAGTAGGGAGTCTCATTACACCACAGGGAGTTTGAGGTATCCTGCTGTGGCAGATTCGTAGTTCCCCAGTCAGAGGAAACCTGGGTAATGCTGTTTTGTGCTTCCCTGAGTTGAACAGTCAGTGATAAACCAGCTCTGACTGCTGCTGCAGAGATGGAGCAGCTCTCTTCTGCACCCTTATTTCTCAGCTATGTTTGGGAGACCTACTGCCACTGCCTACAGAACAAGCCAGTTTTTCTGTCTGGAGTGCCTGGAAAGTAGATTCTTGTCAGCCCTGTATAGAGACTTATGTTTTCTCCCCACTTTCCACCCCTTCTCCACACCCCTCACCCCAAATAATCCCTATTAGAAGTTCAAATTTGACAAGAATGTACCTATCCATATTATAATAATTATTTCATACCTTCTGAGATCAGATCCCAAAATCCTTTCCATACCAGAGAAGATACTTTAAGGTTGCATCTAATTTAGTTATTATTTTAATTTTCCATCCACTACCACCTTGCTGCAGTAAAAACCATCAGGGAAGACATAGCCCTTTCTCCAGGATATCTGACATGGACAGGGCAGATGGCAAATGGAGCATCTAATATCTGTCTCCTAAAAAGTGATGCAAGCAGCCTTTTTCTGTGGATTTTGTAATGCTAAGCAGATACAGTCTTTTTTCTGCAGGGAAAGGTGAAGGATGTTGCTGTTGATGAAAGACTGGTTGTTATGGATCATCTGCTGCATTCATGCTGACCAAGTAGAAATTTCAGCAAAAAACTGCAACAGCAACATCCACCTCTCCCATGCTGCCACCATGTGTGGATCTCTGCTCCTTTATGCCACAGGCTGGATACTTGGTTTGTGAGCTCTGTGTTGGTACATTTAAAGTAGAATCAAACTGAAAGTTTCTTTAGTATAAAAAATAATTTATAGTGTTATACATATAGCCATGCACATATTAGGGTACAGCATATAACAAAGTATGGTCTATTTCCTTTGTAACATGTATAAGAATCTTGCATGTGCAACTGCAACAGCAACGCATCTCAACTCATCTAATTAACTTCATTTCCCTCTATCTACAACAAACTCGCTTATGTCCTATACAATATGTGAAGGGTATTTATCCTATATATACATATTTCTGCTCAGTCAGGCTTGGAGTTGATGCAGTATCTTTCATTTTTCTGAACAAATGAGATAAATGCAGAAAAGACAGTTACCTACCCAGCTGGGTCTATGAACATCCTTGGCTTTGACTGTTCTGTACTAATGTGCATTGTGCCTATGTTGATACCAAGTTTTGGTGTAGCAAACTTTCAAAAATCAATAGAACTTTTTTTTTATTTCCTTTTGAAGTTTCCATGCTATGAAAAGTGTATTTCATTTACAATATTCTGCTATCACTTTAGAATTTTTTTTTTTATTTTCAGTGGCATAGATTTTATCATATGACTTTCAGGCAGCCTGCAATATCTGGGCATTAATGTTTGTGTTCAAATGAACAGAGAAAAGTTCTTTCTAATATTGGGTTGTGTTGAGGTTTTTTTATATTAATAAGACTGCTGGTGTACAACCTGCTGACTTTAAGGAGAGTGATGAGGAACATAGTATGCTACAGGAAAATCATAAGACTCTTTTAACATCATAAAACCCCAGGAAAGCAGTATTGTGGAAGAGAGAAGCAAGTTTGTTGCAACAGGAGAAAGAAACATACTAGTGTTCCTTGAAATAGTTTGGTCAATTTATTTTTTATGTGCAAAGGGAAAAATAGATGTCTAGGTATGCATTTACTTTACTAAACAAAAAAAAAAA
>VZTB01003971.1:71889-84098 GCA_013397245.1 Thryothorus ludovicianus | reverse complement strand
ACACAGTCTCCCTGGAGACTTTTCCAGACTGAACAACCTTAGCTCTCTAAGCCTTTCCTCATAGGAGAGGTGTTCCATCTCTCATCCCTCCTGTTGTAGAATAGATGGGAAGATCCATGTATAATTTAAAATCACAAATCACAGTACAGTTGGAAGGGACCCACAAAGATGATTGAGTCCAGCTCCTGGCCCTGCACAATATCATCCCCAAGAGTCACAAGCTGTGCCTGAGAGCATTGTTCAATTGCTTCTTGAACAGGGTTGGTGCTGTGACTTCCCTGGGGAACCTGTTCCAGTTCCCAACCACCTTCTAGGTGGCAAATATTATTCAAAATATTTTGCCTTTGAGTGGCTGTGTCTACTCCAACAGATGTTAACATTCCCCTTTCTCTCAGACCTTCTTTCCCCAACATCCTTATGCAGGCTGAACACAATTTACCATGGTATTGCATCCTTCTCATCCTAAGAAATGGTCTAATCATGCTGTAAATGGAAGAACTAATTGTGGAACATTCCTTGCGTCATCCTTGAGTTACCTTAGCATCCCATTGGCCATACATTGATGTTTTGGGTTTCTTAAAATAGATAAATAAGGTAGGGTTCTCTAGAGAGGGTTAACTGTCACAAGAGCAATGCTTCTTCTCAGACAGTCCACCTTGTAGACAAAAAGAAGACTGTCCAAATTGCTCCTAATATCAGTCTTCCTTGTCTTTAACTTTGCACTATAAGGCCATCTCAAAAATGAGAAGAAGCAAAAAGAACAGACCAAAACCATGGAATAAGCTGAGATCCATTTAGTTTTTTTTCTTCTTAGTAAATATATGTACTGCCTACAGAAAAGTACTTAATTTTTTTTTGTTGAATGAAGTGAAAAAAGTGTAAGGCTTGGCACAAAATTTAATTCCTTTAGGAGACCTTTTTCTATGGAGAGTCCAGTCTTTTCCTGCACATGAAGACAAAATAGAGATAAAACCCCAAAAAACATCAATAAAAAAGTCCTCAACACCCTCTGTGATCACTTGTCACATGAGTTATATCAGCAACTTGATCAGATTCATGTCAGAAGTTTGGGCAAGTTAAATACTTTCAAAGAATTCACTAACTCCAGAAAGAAAGGATATTTTTCTAGATCAGCCTGTGATAGAAGTATGACAACAAAACTGAGATTCTAAAAGCCTGAACAGAAAAACAAGACTACCTGTTTCAGTCCCCAAAGCAAAAAAAAAAAAAAGGAAGAGAAATTGTAATATCAAGAGATGACATACCTGAACATTGTATTTTTCTCAGTTCATTTCCATTATGTTGGACTTGCCCTTCCTGACAAGGTCTGAAGAAGATGTAGTTTATGAGGGTGGTTCAAGTGTGATAAAGAAGCTGCAAGTTGAGGACATGAAGGGTTAGGTGCCCTTGAGGAGTGAACGGGCTCAAGTGCTCTGCAAGGACTGATGTTATTAAGTTGAATTATTATTATTAGCACTTGTACAACACAGAGAATAGATGAGCAAAAGAAGAGGGAAAAAAATTGCACATGAGCAAAAGTGAAATTAAAATTCAGTGCACAAAACATTGCAAATAAACTACTAACACTTTATATTTGTAAACATGCGTCTAACATATGCTAAAAAAAAAAAATCTTAAGAAAACACAAGCAAGTCAGATCAACTAGATACTTGTTTCAGACTCTGCCTTAAAATCTGATAAAAATCAATTATGGTCCATCAAGTTAGGCAGTACTCCCTTCCCACAAAAACCTCCTTAACCCCTTGTATCTGGGAGCTATATTATGTGCCCCACTGAGCAGTGCTTAATTGGAGTCAACAGGCACTTGCCAATACAGGACAATTGTGGTAGCCAGTTCATGGAGATAGATAATGCTACATCTAGATTTTTATGGAGAGATGCATATTTCTGCATCTTGTACATGTGTCTCTGAGTGAATAGTTGAATGTATTTATATGTATATATGTTTGCTTGTAAGCACATAGGAGGAAATAAATGTATAGGAAAGAACAGATCTACTTGGATTTCTTAAAGGATAAATAAACTCTACTAAATAGCAAGCCCACTACTTTTACCAGAACCGCAATCATGCAATAACTTCAAGATAATACATTATCTGTTGAAATTTATTATCTACAAGTTAAGCTGTTTGGGTCATGGTTTGTTGATTCTTTTTATCACTTATGTTTTAGATGAAGAGGAGGCAGATGGCAGAGTCTGTTGTTCACAATGGCTTTGATGAACCTTGCTAGCATGTATACCAGAAGACAGAATCCAAATTACACATCAGGGGAGTGGAACAGTGGAGAGCATTTGTGGGGTAGCAATGATGAGAGAAACTGTGCAATCATTATACAAGTTTACCACATATTTGATACTGGAGTATGTCTAAATCTTCAAACCTGTCACCACCCTTAAGATTTTTCAGACTCTTCCTAACTAGCCTCCAGGGTTTAGTTTGGACTTTACGTCATAATAAAATTAGTTCCTATCTTCCTTTCTGGAATTGGCTCACATTTTACAAAATGTGTCCTCTTCTAACTCCTTGTGCACCCAGATCCTTCTCACTGGGCCATGGGAGAAGAAGAAAAGGCTTTGGCCCTGTGTAAGCCCTGCTCAGCAATAATAAAAACATCCCTGTGTTATGATTACAGTTTCCAGCACAAATCCAAAATGCAACTCTATAACATCTTTTATGGAGAAAATTTTCTCTACCTCAGCCAAAAATAACACATTTGATCACTCCTAAGAAACTTTTGAGTCATGAGTGATTACTGACATTATGTACAAAGTACAATTATGTCAGTATCTCATGTTTAGTCCAAGTATCTACATAGCAAGCATCTCTGTGATTGTGATCAGCTTTTTTTTACCAGCCCTCATAATGACTATTTAATAAGAACATAACTTCCAGAGTAATATCTCATCCATGTCATAGCTCATGTTCCCACTGTGTCTTTGCTAGGTTTTCCTTAAAAATATTCGTATGTTATCTTTCCAAAACTTTGGTGCCAAAGAGCCAAAGGCATGACTCGAGGAATTTGCATGGAGTCCTCACCCCAGACTTAACCAACAAGCAGGGAAAGCTTAATAAGGGTTGTGCCCAGCACCTGATGATTCCACACCAGCAGCAGAGCTCACAACCCTGCATGTTTCAGGCCCTCCATGCCATAATAAGGCCTGGCAGTTTTATAGCAGTGTTCATTTCTACTGGTTAAATATGTCAGAAACCTAAAAGGAAATTGCCACAAAAAAAACCCCCAAAAAAACCCAAAACAAAACAAAACACAAACCCAAAAAAAAAACCCACCAAAAAAGAAAAAAAGTATTATTAAATCTACACTGCTTGAATTGAAGAGGGTGCAGGTAAATGAGATTGATACAACTCCCATCAAAGATAATTGGATATTAGTCCATATTGTGTTTATCTTTTTTAGTCCAATGTAAAACTCTTCTGCAGGAAAAGTTTGCACTGAGAAGGATCAAAGCCAGAAGACCAATTGTCTCCACTCACATTCTAAAGTTTGAGAGTCCATTTATCACTCTGTACATACTCATGTCTTCATGAATTAATGCAGGTCTACATATGAAAATCGATGTTCCTTACACATATAAACACCACAGATCTGAATCAATCTCTCAAAGCCAAAGAGGGTTAAATATTTAAACAAGCTATGTATTGAAATGCATTTTTAATGCTGTGAAGTCATTCTGATGAAAGATTACTCAAGAGCCTTCATTACTGAGTTTAGAGAGTAATGTGGTATTATTGGAACAGATGGCACAGCTGTGTGCAGCCTCAGCCCCCGCTTGGCCCCCCCGGGGTAAATCCAAGTGCCACTCCTGTGCAAAGTCATCTGCTGTCAGCCAATGGCCTGAATGGATGGATGGCTGCATCCAGCTCCCACATCCATGCACGACAGCCAGGATGGCTAAAGTCTTTAGGAACAGGCTCCTTAAAGAGAACGGTGCCTTCTGTCATCCCTCGTTTCCTACACGCGGCGTAAGGCGGGGAGGGGAAGGGGGAAGCAGTGCCCCGAGCGCTGAGTCTGAACTCGTTGTGCCGCTCTGTGACTTAATTGCTAGGATTATGTGGTATCATTATGTCAACTGCAATTGTCTCCGTTAATTTCAAGCTGGCATCTCCCCCACCCCCCACCCCCATCCTGCCTTTCTTTCTTCCCTCCCCCTTGCTGAGTGAGTTGAGTGTGGGTGTGTTATGAGAGTGGCAAAGAGAGGGAAGAACCAACTGGACACAATCTGATGGTTATTAATTAAAAGAGACAAAGGAAGAAACAGGCAAGTGTGAAGTCGGGGTCTGTGCTGTGGCAGTCCATGAAAGGATTACCTACATGGCTATTAACACTGTCACAGCTGTGGGGAAAAGGAGCCATGCACCTCAGGAGGTACTTCTGAAGCTTTTCCTTGCATTGAGTTTTCTGTTGCATACAGGTAGAAAGAAAATCAGTCTATGAAAAAGGCCCTGGATTCCAGATTTACACAACAAGATCAGATGCAACACATTTTCTTTAGTCTGTATTTGCAATACTGCATACAAAGAGGGTGCATGAAGCCTCAAAAAGTCTCTTTCTTGATTTTGCACTGATGTAATTTGAATAGTTTATATGGAAAAAAAAATCTATTTTATTTGTGCATCTCTTTATGCAGCTAGTTTTCTTAATAGTTTCTTAATATCCATAAAATTTGGCTGTGCTGCATTGTATTTTGGAACAGAATCTAGAATCTAGATTAAATGAGAGGTATTTTGGGGCAGCATCTGCTGGAGAAACATCAGCTTGCTACACGTCATCAGAGAATAATCACATAGATTTAAGTGTTTCTGTGAGGTCAAAGTACCTACCTGGTGTTGAACACCTAGGATGGATTTGACATGTTAAATTGCAATTCCAGAAACAATAAGTAAAGCTACAGAACATTTAGTGATGCCCATTATGTCCTGTATTTCTTCCAGAAGTCTCCTTTCTGATCTCAAAAATATCTCTCTCCTTAATTGCACAGTCTTTCCATTGCACTGGTGATCCTCTTTCTGAGTCAAAGCGGGTTTTTTTCTTGGTAAAAGTCACAAAGACGGAATTCAATATTCCGGGAAAGATCACATAAATAGCGTGTATAACAACATTAGCTCTTCCTTACACCTACTACAGAAAATTCATTTCACATCTGTTAGGACTGCATTTAATTTTTCCATAGCCCCATGGATGCTTCAAAGTTAAACTGTAATCAAGTAAAACAAGGAAGCCTCTCTTCCTTTGGACTTTACCAAATAAGAAAATTCCTGGCCTTTTGTACTTTTTTTTTTTCTTTTAATCCGTCATCATTCAATCTCTCATCTGGTGTTATAACTATTACTTTAGTTCCTGAGGTCAGCCCTCTTTTTGGATGGTAAATAGTGGCTTTTCTGCTTTTGCATTCCCTATTAATTGTGAATTACTTGGAAATTTCTTTTCCTAGCAAGTGATTTCAAGCATAATTATGAAATGAAGCAGCAAACACAAAAACAATCCTCGCTCTGTTAAAATTCTTAAATTAAGATTTCAATATTATCAGACAAGTAAATAAAGCATCAAATGAGGTCCACAGAGAGGGTAATACATTAGAATAGGAAAAAGGATTTGCCTAATTTAAATTCTTTCCTTGTCTAAGTGGTTGTAAATACTAACAGATTTAGGAATCCAATATAGGTATGCTGATAACAGCAGTTTGGGTTGCCATATGAAGTGTAACATGAGTATTTCTGATAAGTACCTAAAAATTGTCCTCGAATTTCTAGGCAATGTGGTTTCACATTTTTCTTCTGCTAAGAAGATTATGGTAACTAAGAATATATCAGCAGCTTCTTGGCGCAGCTGACAAGCAACAACTCCTCAAACCTCCGCAGCTCTATTGATCCCTAAACAATAGTAGACGGCAGTGATTTTTAGGCAGTTAGAGTTTTAAGTGAAGATTTATAAATTATAAATTTATGAAAGGGCACAGAGGTGGCAGTGTAGATTTTGATTTTCAGGATTTTGCAGCTGTTAATATTTCATCTCAGGAAGGATAGAAAAAATTATTTAAGGAATTTTTCAAACCCTTTAGAATGTGGGAATCTGCAAAGGGGATTAGACAAAAGAGCTGTCTAATCCTGCCTTGGTCAAAATCTAGCAGCTTCTATCCAAGTAAGTTTTCACCCTGTTTGGGGATTTGCCCAAAGAGATGCAAACATGAGAAATGTTACAGGTAAATTTAAAATAAGAACCATTGCACAAGTGTGATTTTACTTTTCCACTTGTTTTATTTACTTTTAAATCAATGGCATTTCCTAGAAATCAAAAGATGATAAATGAAGTTAAAGAAAATGGGAGGATTCAAACTAAGATACAGCACTCAGTTGTGATGGTCATGAGACATTTTAATGTCCTTAGGAATTGCTGCAATTCCAGACAGATATGGAAACCAGTTTAAAAAGTTCTGCTTTCCTATCTGTTAAAGAAGAACTATCTATTAAAGGACAAGGTACCATTCTAAATGGATGCTTAATGGGTGTTGAAACATCTTTGAAAAGTCATGCAGCTCTCTGCCATGATCTACATGTTTTACCATCAAATATATTGTTATTTTTTTCTTATTTCTCCTGCATAGTCTCATGAAAAACAAAAAAAAAAGCACAAAAGATCATGGGTCCATGGCTTGCTGGGAAAAGTCTTGCAGAGTAGCTGATTGGCTCAGAGCCAAATCTGACCCTAAAGCTCCCCACTGCAGTGGCTTGATCCTAGAAAATTACATATTATCTTGGTTACTGCAGTGTGTTAATGTGTTTACATGGATTCTCTACCTGTGGTGGTTTATGTCTTTTAAGTTTCAAGTAGGGGTTCTGCCCATGGAAACCTACCCCCACATCTCCAGAGCTGCTTCAAACCACCCTTAATTTACAAAAGTGCTCTCTAGTTTTCTGCTTTATTTATCTGGCTTCCATACCATTTACAGGGCTTAAAGCATTAGTATAAAGCTGGCAAGCAGGAAACCTTTTTGGCTGGAAAGGTAATGGAGTTCTGCTCAGTTATTTTACCAGGAGTAGAGGATTATTAGCACTAATTACAGCTTGCGACATGGAAAGAAATTTGGAATAAAAAATGTGAAATGCCCTTTAAAAATAACTATTGCAGTAATAATGTTATACATTTTGTAGCAAACAAACAAAAAAGGCTTTCCATTTGCTGGAGTAGATATTTTATTTTATAATATACTTGAACTTCATGGATGCTGCTTCATATTTGACAGTTCTCTATCAGTAGAATATTCCTCTTTTTCCTGTTTTGTTCCCACTTTCAGAGGGAATTGAACTTTGGGCAGACAGCAGAGAAAAACACAGAAGTGCTAAACTCTGTGGCCATTCATATTTAGCTATTTAAAAGTAAGCAAGCTGATTTTCCTAAAGTTTTCCAAGGCAGGTAATCAGATATGTATCTGCTACCCAGACCCACAGTGCTTTACCCAAAAGATACCCTACTGTATATGCTGATACGTATGATATTGGCAGTATTCTCCTAAACTGAAAAATATTTAGCCTGCAGCTAGAGGAGCAGACACCAGCCTTTAAAACAGCCAATGCATCCCTGCCCATCAGAATTGACATCTGAGCACCTACAAGTGAGCAACAGAGAGAGTCCGAAATTGCTCCAGAGGTGCACCAGCAGAATTTTGTGTTTAACTCTTGAGAGGAAGTTCTGATCATAATCTCAAAAATTCTATGAATAGCAGCCATCAAGGACAATATCTGAACTTCATTAAAACAGAGCTATTAAACAGGAGGTGCCCTAATGAACTGAAGCTGAAGCCGTGCTTCTCTATGGTGGGGACAGAACTGTCTCACAAAGGCTAGCAATTTCACATTCAGAAGGATATATAACTAGAATTCATACAGTTTGAAATCAATGTTTTTGAAATCTATGCATAATTTTTTTCTGATATGTCATTAAGATTTTTATTTAAAACACTATGATCAGATCAGGCATCTCCATTTCAGTGGAAGCTGATGACAAAACTCATCCTTTCAATTCATCTTCAACTTGATTCATATTAGAATTCCAATGTTTTCATCAGCTATGTGTTTTTTCCCTACTATAACGTCCCCCCTAATATCTGATTTCTTCCCTTCTTTTCTCCTGTAATAGAGTATCAGCTATTCAAGGCTGTTTTGTCTTTCATTTTTTCCTTCTAATCAATGATTCTCAGGTGCTAGGACCCTGAAGCAATACTTTTGGTACGTGGGGCAAACAGATGTTTTTTGTAAGTGAGGCCTTGAGTAATTCCAAGAAAACATTCCTGCAGGTGAAACTGAAAAGTGTCACTTGTGCTAGAAAGAGAATATCTACAGCAGTGACTCTCAACCTTGGAGAACTGGAGCTCTCCACTTCATCACTGAATAGAGCCACATGTTAATTATTCTTCTGTTCAATTATGCTGTTACTCATTTTTTGAGTTAATATCAGAAAACACTGTATGGTGATTTGACATCTTGTTAGCTCCAGGAAAAAAATAAAATCTGTAGTAGGAAAAATATGAAAATGATGGGTTTATCCTGGGTATTTATTCAGCATGTGCAATCAGTCAACATCATTACATTTTGCAGTTTGAATTCCCAAGTCTATCACTTTCTTTTGTTAAAAGCCTTCTTCAAACTCCTTTTAAGTCAGTGGAAAGTTCCTGCTGATCCGGAATAGACACTTAAAGAGTTAAAAGAGCATAAAGGATTGTGAACCTTAGTCTGAATATCTAATTACTGTTTTGTTTTTAGCCCAATGATTTTCCTCATTCCGATAAATATCTTTCTTGCTTTTTTTTCTAAGGCACTGCTGCTTCCATGGTCATGCTGTCTTGTGGGATACTGGATGGGTTCATATCTCGTATCATTGAACCCTCTGGACAATTTCAATCAAATCTGATAGAAAATGCAGACATCTAAGGGATAATCCAAGTCCAATGCAGTGAGGAACAACAAGAAGTTTAATTTTTATTCTTGTTAGCTGTTGAAGGAAAGAGATAATTTATACTCCATATAAATCTGAGAGACAAGGGAGGAGAAGCTGATACCATGAGACCTGAAATAAAAAACAAAACTTCATTCCAACATTACACCTCATCTAATACCCACAAATCCATTTATGGGATAGAAAATCATACAAAACTGACCCTCAAACTTCTGCTCACAGAACATGTTGTTTGTGCGGTAGTTTTCACAAAGGATGCTTTTGACCATTCATCATTAAAAAAGAAATATAAATGTAGTAGATGTAACAGTTCTTATGGGTCAGAGCAGAGGCGTAATTTTTGTTTGGACTGAAAATGAAAGGACTAGCAATTTAGTTACATAGAGTTCAAAGAGAGAAAAAAGTGAGTCAGTGTGAACAGTCTGCTGGTCTTTTCTACTGGAGAGAAGCAAGATCAGAATGTTGAGAAATGCCTCTAATGGGTTTGGGCCCAGTGCTGAGGTCAAACTCACCTCATGGACTTCTGGTTTTACATTTAGATACATTGATGAGGATACAGGTTTTCCATGTAGAGCATAAAAGAAGGTTTGCCTAAAAGGCAAAGGTGTATTTTCTTTAGTGGGAGAGATTTTCCACTTAGAGCAGTTTGTAGTATTCCTTGGGACCAAAGGGTGTTGCAGACCATGGGTTGAAGAAAAGGAACTGTGAAGGTTTCCAGATTGACCTTAATTCCCTGCTCTATCCACATACAGATTTTAAGACAGTTAATATGTTATAATTCACAGGATATAATAGTGAAACAAGAGATTATTGGTGGGATCTCATCTAAAGAGCCTCATGAAGATTAAAAAATAGTTTTACTAATACAGTCATTCTGGGTCTGAGCTAAAGTTCACAAAGATCACATGTACTGAGCTGTGTGGACATAGCAGATCTGATCACCACAATATAAAAAATTTAATGTCACATTCCACTTCCTGTTGTATGCATTCTGATAGAGTCTCAAGAAGAGCTCTGAAACCAGGTGGGAACATCATAGTAAGACTTAGTGAAAAACAAAAACAGTAGGAATTCAATAAATCAGCAGTCATTTATATCACGTGATTTATTTTGGGTAAGAGAAACAAATGTAAGTCCTGGCTGTTTTCACCTGGACGCTCATAGGAAGGAAGCACAAATAATGATGCACTGTAAATTTTCTGAAGATTTGAATGCTTCTATAGTTGAAAATAAATTTAAAAAACTAACACAATTCCTAGTCTAAAGAGCCTAAAGTAATCTGGTCTAACTTGAAGTACCAAAATAAAACATTTTCAGATCTAATCACCTCAGTTTTCCCCAGTAGCTATAGGAGAAATACAGAGACTGATCAAGACTGGTTAAGGTAGATGGAAAACATGTTTACTCAGCATTCAGCATCTGGACTTGATACATCTGCTGAATAAGGTGATGAGCCTTCTTTTAACAAAATTCTGCTCTTTCTGAGGATATTTAAAATAGGACTCACCTAAGTGTTGATTTAGACAAAACTGATTGATTCAGCTCCCTTTGCAGGCAGTGCAGTCTGAAAAAGACCCTTTCAGCCACTGTGATAAAATCCTTCTCAGAATCACTCACTCTAAAACTTGAGTCTCCCTGCTCTCTAATAATAGCATCATTTCCTAATTTCTCTAGGCATAGTTTTATGTTCCATAATGGATAAGATGTATTGATAGGTATATAAACATTCAAATGTAAATGCATATATTTATGTGTGTGGGCTGTTCCAAAGTCTTTTTTAATGTTCTACATTAAGAAAACCTACTCAATGATGTTCTAGCTCAAAAGCACACCTCTTTTAAGGGGATGTCTCAATTTCATCTAATTTTGAGGCCTAACTTATTTTGAAGATAACTTGTTGACTTTTTAGTGCTCTTATTTCTTGGAAAAAGAAAAGATTTCTGAGATTAGATTGAGTCCTTGGAAGTTTAAATATTAGATGATCAGAATTATCATCATCAGTGTTCTCTTATACTTTACAAAAAGGCATCAAATTACTGTAGGTTTATTTTCATAAACCAATTTTATCTGATATNAATTGTTCCTATCTTTGGTGATTTTTCTGTGCCACGAGACTTCCTGTTACCCATTACATTCCAGAAAAAGCTTCATCCAGCTTTTTTTTTAAACTTTTGAATACTGAGATTTTGGGGTATGTCTTCCTTCTTTACTTTCTCTATAATTAGTTTTTGAAAGCAAAGTATTTCAGTTCCATCACCCAGTGATCTCTAAAAAAACTTTAACTTTTCTTCAATTAAAGACACAGATTACTAGGAACTAGTTAATTAAAACTCTTTTTCTTTTCCTTTTTTCCTATAAGATAGATTTTCATTCTTTGTTCACTCTTGTCCACTGTATTCATATTTAAAAGGTTATATCAACTTATTTTAATATTCCAGTCATGTAACTCTTCACACCAGGTTTCAATAATACCAACTAGGTCAAATTTATGCTCATAAATGAGCAATTCCAATTCCCTGTGTTTATTATCCAGGCTCCAAGCAGTGGTGTACAGACAATTAAGTAATTTCTTCTCCTCATGTCCTTCAGTGTCTTGATTAATTTGGTTCTCAACATTCTGACTTTGTTCTAAGTGAGTACATGTTTGTTCCTGTTTTTCAGCTCTTTTCTTTCTCAGTTTAACACCTGTCTGAAAACAATTATTGAAACTTATTTCTTTGTACTAATTAAGTTTTAATCAGAATAAACTAATTGGCCAAAACTAAAACTTTATAGGATTATGCACAGGTTTCAATTAAACTCTCATCAAAAGATTTGAATTTCCAGGACAGTTTCTCCTCAGAAGAACAAGTCTAGGGTAGCCACTAACTAGGACATATATACAGTCTTGAATACAATTTCCCATGAGAGTACTTTAATCTGCAGGATTTTCTTTTCTTTTTTCCTAAGTAATCAATTTCAGTCTTTCTTGTTATGGGTTTTCCAGCTGGCATGCTTTCTTGCACATGGGTTTAGTTCTGGATGTACAAATTAAGTAATGACTTAAACTATTGTTTGATATGCTAAGAAAAAAATTTGAGCCAATATAATTTGAGGGGTTTTTTTGGCAGACATCACTCATGGCCTTAACTCATTTAAATACACACACAAACAAATAAAAAATTTTAGGCAAAATATGGCACAAAGAAGTTTTTTAGGGTTTGTTTTTTTGTTTTGGTT
>VZTB01003971.1:51105-71160 GCA_013397245.1 Thryothorus ludovicianus | reverse complement strand
CCTTTCTAACAGTATGTCCACCCCCAAATCTATCTCTAGTCATAGTGAATTTTTATTCTGTGTGTTTTTGCTGGCCACTAGCTTCGCCCCTCCCATTCCAGTTCCTTCTTTGTCCTCTGTTTGTTTTGGTTGTTTTTTTTTTTTTTTCTTAAATGGTTTTTCCTTCATAGAATCAGAAAATAGTCCTGACTTGCACAAGTACTTTTTCACTTTATGGTTCTTGATTGAAGAGATCTGGTTTTTTATTCTTCTGGTGTAAAATCTCTTTGTATTGATCATAGTTGAAATTTAAAAAAGGCATTTATGCTTTTTAGAATAAAATTAATAAATAGCTTCACTGTTCAACTAATACTCACAACAAGGCAACATATTATTGTGTGTAACACTGAACTGGAAAAGAAAAAATAAATCACAACCTTTTGCAAAATCTGGTTTTGATTCCTTGCGAATTTCCTTCACAATTAGCTTATCCAGATCCAGTCAGTCTACCCTTTTATAAATAGTAGAGAATTTGTAAACGATTGAAAGCATCAGAAGTAAAACTGGGAGCAGCATTCTGGAAAAAAACACCTCGTCCACATGCCTCCCTCCATTTGAAATCCTGGCAACATGCCTATTAAATATTCCGAACGGGAAAGTAACCACAACCAATTTATTTCTTGGTTATAGTTACTGCCAGTAAAGCAAAATGTCCCCTAATAATACTGAATACTTAACACTGAATTGTAAGGTACATTTTCTACAGGGAAAAAAAAGCATTTGGAATGAAACTGGGAAGAAGTTGCTGCTACAGTTAAGAAAATGTGACTATTTGGTAACGGAGCAGGGAAGAGAAAAGCTGTTTCTCTTGTACGGAAAACATTCAAAGTCTTGTGTACATTTGGTCTCATTCAAATGTAATTTGAGAAGCTCACCTTTAATCTAGTTTGGGCTCTGATGATAACAGCCTTAATTTATACAATCAGATACATTGCTGAGTGACTTTGCCTTCCCCTACATCAAAGGTAATTATTATTTTTATAGTTCAATTAGCAAACATTACATTTCTGTTTTCCTTGCAAAGATGGCACCACCTAATTTAGCAATAACATACATATCCCCGATGCCCTCTCAGGGACATGATGTTATTATAATAGACTCTTCCGGACCTATTGATTCCTGGGAGCAAGTTTCCTTCCAATTTGCACCTTTCAACCCTTTTATTTAAACCTACACTAATAGGGCAATTTGCTTGTTGTAGATCATAGTCTGTATTTTTTTTTTAAAAATAAATCTATACAGCGTTTTGCTCCAGAATGGTGCATTTATTACCTTTTTTATCTTAATGACCCAAAGTCATTAGATAGGTCTGTTTCTTTGTATATAGATCCAAGGAAGAGATGGTTTTCCTGCACTATAATTTAAACTTTTTTTTCTGAGATTTCCAAAAATGTTCATGTCCTGTCTTCACATGGAATTGGCAACCACTTCCCAAATGAATCTCAAAGCAGAAAAAGAAGAAATGTTGCAATAGGACAGCTCTAAGGAAATTTATCCAGTGACTTTAAGAGAGAAATCAGAATTTCTGATTTATTTACAGAATTTAGACATTGGCTCACCCACTTCTCAAGTGCTCTTTCTAGTCACTCATGCTGGTCAACATTTATCAGTCACTCAGTCCTCTAAGTGATGATACAGATTTCTAAGACGGAATAGTCTAATTTTATCTTGTGTATTCTTAGGTCTCAGTACAGGATGCTTTGTTGCTCTATGATCCCTGAAGAATTATATGTTAAAGAAAGTCTGTGGTAGAGAGGTCAAATTTTGGATGGATTGAAGGTACCTCTCAAGAAATAGCACCTCTCTCTGACTGCAGGCTAGGCTTAACTGGATTGAAACTGTGAAAACAGTCCTTACAGCAAAGAATAAAATAGATAGTATAATTTCCCTGGTTATTAGAACAATCATCTGCAGCATGAATGTTTTTTCCCCTTGATATGTTTTAATCAGGAATGGGCTTTTACACCTTATCTTTCATAACATAATATCCAACATATTTTATTATGAAGTGGCATCTTTTTTAGAATTTGAGCTTTGCCCATAAATCCCACTGAGGACTTGAGAAGTTTGTTGTAATGAAGGTGTAGTTGAAATAAATATGTCTCTGTGGGAAATTTATGACTCTAACAAAGCATTTTCTCATTAAAGAATCCGTTTTCAACTAGGGGCAGTGAAGGGAGACAACACCAAACTAAAAGTCCAAAGCAGTTTCTTATGAGGCTGTTCTCTGTTCTGCAAGAACTGATCATAATTTATTTTGCTTTAGGTACTCTGTATAGTATTTTGTATTTTCTAGGCTCCTGAGATGATGGAGGATCCTGAGGAATGTTGACAGGCTGCTTTCTGAGGGTCACAGAGACTATTCTTTCATATTTTTCCTAACACCAGTTCAGCCAAAGTGTGTGTTATTCTTCCACTTGCCATGGCATTAGCAAGATATCCTGGTGTTATCTGAGGGACCCCCATCACCTTAATTCTGCCTTAACCTTTAGGCTCTGGCTAAATGTGCTTAAGTAAGTCTTTGTCACGTTCCACTGGAGCATGTTTGCATTGATTATGCACATTTATATCCTTGCATCATGGCAATTCACCTGTGCACACTAGCCCCTACCAGAGTGATTTATTACCAGCTAAATTGTTGCTAGCAGAAACCTGTTTATCACTGTCACACATGCAAGCAGCAGATATGAGTATCTGTATGATCAGCCTGTGTGTTTGTGTGTACGTGTGCATGTGTGTGCACGTGAAGCTGTGGAACCTGGGAGTGGATATGCATGAAAACTCATGGGCATTTCTGATTAACCCTGTCAAACTCACCCCTGTCCCCTAACACCCATCGTTGCTGTCCAGCTTCATGCCATTTCCAGCACAAATATTAGCAGTTATAGAAATCTCTGTTGGTCCTGATGTAACTTTATTGATCCCTTTCAACCTTCATCCATATAATGTCATTGAAGAGGTTCTTACGGAAACAAGAACATTAATCAGCACCCTAGTTAATTAAGGACATTGGAAACCTTCAGAAATGATGGAAGGACCCTGGAAAATAGGGACACTTTGACTTTCAGCAAACATGTTTCCTCTATGTTCTTCTGGCACTTTCCTTTTTCAGATTTTAATGGGATTGGACAACTCAGAGTATTGTTTAATTCCCTAGAGAAAATGATCCTTTACTGTCATATGTCTCTTACTGCTTTTTCATTAGCAAACAAAAGGGTGAAAAATGACACAGCAATCATTTGTTTCATATCAAATATTAAACAAAGATATTACATAAAACATTAAAGGTATTGCTGTCTTAATATTTAATGAACCAGATTTTCCACTGGAATTTAGAATCATAGAATCATAGGACAGTTTGAGTTGGAAGAGATCTTAAAAATCATCTGATTCCTGAACTATCAAAAACTATGGAGAACAGGAGCCTGGATGTGCTGTTTCTTATCTTCATTTTCTTTTGCTTCACCAGCAAACTACCTCTTAAAATCTTGTGCTTAGGTTAACATAGCTGTTTCACCTTCTGATGTGATCCTAGCTTGTCAGTGATCCTCAGCTGAACTGGTAGTGCCAGACCAGTGAGCACAACACAAAATCACACAGCTGGTATAATCTGGCACCTGGTCAGCAGTCCCAGCTGAGTGGTGGAGGATCTGCTCTCCTGATCTGAGAAACCATCCCTGAGCTGTTTTGCTGCATGATAACAGGGTGTGAATGAAGGAACCCTGCAGGGCAGGGGGTGAGGCTGTTGCTTTGACTTGTAGTTTTTCAGTGACCAAAAACAAACCTGCCATTACATGTAGAACAAAGTAATGACCAGGATCTGGATTGAGACCTTCTTGAAATCTGTGAGGAGTCTGGATCAATTTGATCTGGATCTATTTGATAAATGTGTCCCCATAGTACACTTGGCAGTGGCTTGAAGTAAATAAAATACATTTAATGTGTATCCAAGGGAGTTCAGCCCAGCAGCCTATCTCTCTAGCCCTAATCCTCTGCTTCCAGAGTGAAATGCAGAGATTTATTTGTTCCAAGTTTGAAATTACTATATCACATCCATTTTGTTCCAAAAGTAATTGAGTTTTAACTGGTTTTAATGGAAAGACTGACAAACTATGCTGACAATTTCTTATAGCTCCAGAACTGATGAAGTTTTTTGAAAAACTAACACTGAGTTTTATGAGATTTGGAAAAATTATCCAAAATTCAAGTAAGAAAGTCAATATTTCATATCTAGCTTGATACTGTTTCAGATATTTTTAAAACCAGTTAATGGATATTTTCTGTTGGTGAGGTTTTTTTTGTTGGTGGTTGAGATTTATTTTTTTTTCTGGGTGGGGGGGAGAGGGATAATGTTTGGTTTGGTTTTGGTTTGAGTTTTGTTGTTCAAAATGGCTTTTTCAAAGGTCTAGAGAATTATCAAAAGTTGGGCAATTGAGACTGATGGTCTTCTTCTGAGTGCTCCATAACTCATGAGTTAAAGCTGAGCACTTTTTTTCAGTTGTCCATATATGTATCGTACATAAGCTTACAAGAACTTTATTTCTGGAAATTCTTAAAAAAATAAGTTCTCTGCCAATAAGCATAAAAGAAAAATTCCCAAACTTGTTGTCTAACAATGTAGGAAGGTATTTAAAACCATCCAAGAGTAGATTCTGCTTGGTTACATTTAGGTATATTTGTTGGACAGAGAGGATCTTCTTCTGAATGCAGAGGACTTCAAAGAAACATAAAATATCTGAAAATTAAGTATTTTTAGATACCTAACTTATGCAGATTAGGTTCCATTACAGACCACTACATACAGATAAATTGCTTTTATTTGATTCTTGAGGGAATAAATTCTCTCAACTTTAATCTTTTTATCTTAAGAACTTATTTTGAATTTGCTTTGTTCTTGGCATAAAGGAGCTGAGATTGGAGAGCCTTTCAGCTGAGTTTGCAATAGCCATGTTTTTACTTAAGAATTAATATTGACTGGCTAAAGACGGATGATTTATTGTGTAATTCTGTAATTATTTCTTTTTTCTGCATTGGGTAATTTGTGCTACGGAATTAGAAAGATGCTGCATTAGCAGCTAATGGATTTTTGTGTTAAAAAAATATTTTGTTATAAAAAGTATTCAGAAGCCCTCAAAGAAGGAAATAGGTACCTTCCATTCTGCAAATAGGGATATATTGCAATAAAAATCACTGAAAATATGGCATTGAAAAGATTTATTTTTTTTAAATCTTTTTCTAAGTGAATTAGCCAACCTAACTGAACTTTGATAGAAAATTAAATATTTCTTGGGTAATAGTCCAAAACAGATTCAAAGACTTTAAAGTTTCCATGTTATGACTCTGGGGAATCACAGAGTCATTAAGGTTGGAAAAGATCTCCAAATCCAACCTCATGAGTACCACCATGCTCACTAAACCCTGTTATCTAGACCCCATTAGAGACTCTACCATGAGGTCGAGTCCTGAAGACACAATTTGGTCTACCCTACCCTCACAGAAGCTTCTGAACAGCAGGTTCATTTAGTGGTCAGTTATCAGTGTAAATTCTATAGTTCATATGCAGATATCTAGAATCATAAATCCAGACCAGTTGCAACATCAGTACGTGGTTTTTGAACGCTTGTTTATTCTGGAGTATCAGTGGAAGATCTGAAATGTCACTAGCCATGCTAACTAAACACCCAGTAACAACACCGAGAGCTTGAACACCTCTGTAATTTGAATCTGGTACTAAGTTAAACATTTGACTTAGTCAAGTTTTCTCATTGTCTTTCAGGCCATGTTTTGGCCTGAAAATTGCCGTTTTCTCAATTTCTCTTTTAAGAGAAGTTATCTATTTCTAGCCAGGTCTGTGGTCTAAAATTTATCTTCATGATAACCCTTGATATGTAAACAGTAATTCAGTGAGAGAATAAAGTCCCTTTTCTGGCATGGTTTTTAACAGTGTATAGCTGGTTTTCTGGTCCTATTACATTCTTGCAGAATGAGGACGATATTAGAGGACAAATACTAAATAAAATGAAAAAATGGTGGTTTTATTATTCTATAGCTTGCAATAATTTCCTGGTACGAAGTGACTGAACATGTTTATTTAGAAAAAGTAGATGTGTTTTCTGGGAGTGGATAGATGAGGTGTCTCTCTAATTTTTGGTACATTATTCAATTTTGTCTTTGTTTTGTCTTGTACTAAGGGTATCCATATAAGTTCCTTCCTATATCACAGGAATGACAGCCAGTAAGATGCCACTAAACGTTGCAACAGTTAAGTGATTAAATTAAAGTTCTTTAATTTAAAGTGTTATTATCTAGACTCAGGATAGAGAGAGAATGGGCTCTGTTGATGCAGTGTGGATGTGGAATTTTAGGTGGAATTTTAGCACCAGTGTATAGAGGGAGTGATATAAGGAGGCCATTACTTACTTTGGGAAGGACAATCTTTTGCCAGTAATAGCTGTTACTCAGGAAACAGACACCACCTGCCTTGAAACTGTGATAAAAAATTTGTTGGACTCTAGCTCTCAGAGGTAGTGGGCTGTAAAATATCAGTAAATCAAATTATTAACATTCTATTACTAACCAGAGCTATTTAAGAATTTGTCTGAAGATGGCAAAGCATCTAGAAAATGTGAGGAAGAGTAAAGCACTAAATAACAGAAGATTAATTTAAAATAGAATAAACTCAGGATAGCATTTGCCATCAGGAATCTGGAGCCAAAGGAAAATACCATACCTGATGGCCTTTGATGTAGCCCACTGGAGCCCCGCTAGCTCAATTGGTTCTCCGGTGCCATGCCACAGGTGGGGAACTGCTGTGGTGTGAGATTGCACTGACAGCAGAAACTTTAGAGCTGCTTGCTCAGTTTGAGATCACTAACCATTGTCAGGGATTGGGCAAAGGAGCAGGAGGAGGCTCTCTGAAACAGAGGTTCCAACTGGAGGTTTATTAAAGTCGAAGGGGACAGAAACAGAAGAGCCCGAGCACTGCTGTGCCTGATTTTAAATACTGTTGCAAATCAGTGGGTGGATACAAACAAACAACTGGTGAGGAATCCTTAGTGCAGGTGTGAGAAGATTACAACATTTCCTTGGGGACAGCCTGGGCAGTTGAGAGGAAAGGGTAGGTCATATGGTCCAAAGGGGTGTCAAGGTTTAGGGGATTTCCAAAGGAGTGGCACAATCAGGGACTGGATTGACACGGAAGGTTCAGGAACAGTGGGCAGGGTTACAGTGACAGGGCAGAGAAGGAGCTGGAACAAAAGGCAGAGAATACATTAAGAGACAGCTCAGGGGGTAACCTAGGGTAAACCAACTGTGGGGAAAACACAGGGAACATAGGGATAAATCATTAACTACAAAACTGTGAACAACAAACTATTAAAACAAACAAAGGCCACAACATCTCACCCTTTCTTTTTCAAAAAGAGTGGTCAGGTCAGCATTTGGAATTGGAGTATAAATTGGGAAACCATGGGGAAGGAAGTTGGGGGATTGGGGATTCAGTCACATTAATGTCAGGGGTGGGAGATGTGATTTGTTTGGCAGCAGATAGGCAACATTTCTTTAAAATAGAAAACATAACTAAAACAATAATGATGACAAAATAACCGAAGAAATATTTTTGACAATGGAAGCACTCCGAGAGTCCCCATCCTGTGAAGATGTTCCCCAGCCAATATTCAGACTCCTGCTTGATGTTTATGATGAGTTCTTTCAGTTTCTGAAGGGATGCATGAATGTCCAGACTTCTTGATGTTAAGTTGAAACAGCAGAGAGCCTCAAATTCTGAGCACTCATGATTGTGAAGCAGCAGTAGGAAATCAATCACTGCCCAATTTTGGAGGGTGGCCTGACTAGTTATCTCTTCATCTGACAGGAGGTCGCTGTTTGTGGTTGACGTTAAATTGGCTTGTTTCACTATCCAACATTCAAGATGTCTTTTGCTGCTCATAACCTAGGGTAAAAAGGTGGACAAAGCAGTTCTTTTGGGGTATAACCAATGGATAATTTCAGAATCACAATTTTCATCCAATTCGTTAAATCTTCTTTTTTGAACAGACAAATTATTCTTTACTTTCCAATCATCAATTTGCGTTTTGTTGGAGGTGAACAGTGACAACTGACCGAGTGCACATGGGTCTCCAAGCAGGCAAGAGAGGATGCTGGCCCAAGCACAGTCTTCACAAATTAAAAATAGACCTTTCTCCAATTTACGAGGGGTAGCCATTTTTGTTTGAGGCCATTTCAACATGATTTATATACTTATGGTTTGAAACTGCTTTTTGTATTGTTTAACAGAAATGTACTGGTTTTTATGATATAGATCATAATTAAAATGAATGCAAAAGGGAGCAGGGGAAGAACCTAAAAGCTTGAATTCCTGGGGTTTCTTGTCAATTATCAGGGTTTTTTCCCAACGTTGCCATAGGGCAAGAGGGTTTTTGATAGTAGGATGTGGAGCCACGCATTCATATAAAACAAAGAAACAAAAGTTTCTGCATAGGGTTGTCAAACTTCAGGGTATTCGTGGGCTTTAACAGGATTGCCATTAGGCAGGAGGCCACTGAGTCTCCTGCTGCTGCTGTAGATAGGTAGATGTGATCTTGCCTGAGGGTCTCTGCCAGGGCCAACCCAGACATTCTTTCTGGGCTGCAGGACAATCCATGCCAGCAGGGCTGGGGACAGGATGGAGAGGATGATGAAGACCTGGATTACAGCTGATATTTTGTGAATGGCTTCTCTCTGGGAAAATAATAAATTAACATAAGTCATTGAACTTCTCAATATCTTTAACAAATATATTAAGAAGAGGAAAATCAGGATAGAAAGGGGAATCTGGACTTTGTTTTCCACCAAGGAGATGTTGTCTGCCCCCTTGGCTAGCTGCTGACACTTCTTTCTCCCTGTCTGGTGATCTGCTGGGATGCCTGGGGTCATATGGTTTCACCCATTTATGTGGGATCCACTGCATTCCCAGGGGTGTGGATACACAAGTGTATCCACGACCCCATGTCACTAGCTTGCTGAGCTAACACAAGCAGATGTTCTTAGAGCTTGAAATTGCCATGAGGGGAGAACTGCCTGCCACTGGGGGGTTCATATTCTCAAATGAGCAGTTTAAAAATTTGATGATGAAGAGGGTTTTACACAATCACCCCTGTGGTGATAGCCCTCTTTTGCTCTTCCATTGATGCTCCAAGACCTGTTTGAGCAACTGATGGGCTCGCTCAACAACAGCTTGACCAGCGGTGGAAGTGAGGGATGACATATTTATGCTAAACTCCCTAGATCTGCAGTAACTCATTGAAGGCCTTGAAAATATAGGCAGGACCATTAATCTGTTTTGATTTCTTAAGGAACTCCAGCACTGAAAAGGCTAGCAGCAGATGTTTAATTGCATGTTCACCTTTTTCTCCGGTGTGGACAGAGGCATAGGTTGCTCCAGAAAAGGTATCAATGGAGACATGCACATATTTCACTTGGCCAAATTTTGGGGCATGTATAATGTCAGTTTGACATACTACACAGCTTTACAGTCCTTGGGGAGTGACCCCAGCACCCAATGATGGCATGGTTGAGTGCTGGCAGTGGGGACACGTGGCCACAATGACTCTGGCCTGCTCCCACCTTAGGCGGAATTGCTTGATCAGACCAGTCACATTCTGATGGAAAATTTGATGGCTCAGCTTTGCTTGGTGGAAAACGTCAGGAAGCCTTGCTAATTTGCTGCTTGTGGTGGCTAAGGAATCCACTTGCTGATTCCTTTCTGCCATTGGGCCAGGCAGATTGGTATGTGACCTCACCTGCATGATAAAGTAAGGATGCTCATGATGGGATACGGCATAAATTAATTCTGGGAACAAATCAAAGACATTTTTGTTTGACACATCTTTGAGGATGATGTTTTCTGCCCTTGGCACCACACTTACTGCATATTCCAAATCGGTGACCAGATTGAAAGGTTCTGAGAACCTCTCAAAGGCTCTAACTGCTGCAGCCACCTCAGCAATCTGAGGAGAACCCTCAACATACTCCACATCCATCTCCCACTGCTGAGTTTGAGTATCCTTCCAGGTCATTACTGACCTGGGGAATGCTCCGGACACATCAGTGTAAACTGTTAGGGCCTTGAGCACTGCTCGGCTCCTTTCTTCCTTTGGACCCAATTGGAATTTTGATCCAAACAATTTTGGGCCGGGGCGTGGACAGAAATTTGTCCACTGTAATTGTCCAGTGCAATTTGCAAAATCTCATTATTTTTCAAGAGGTGCTCAAACATCTCTTTTGTGAGCTTCTCTGGAGATGTCTCGTTCCCAGAGAGGTTAATCAGCAGGTGAACTCATGTTAAGCCACAACTGGCCAGTTCCCAAAACCTCACCTTGGATTTCCTGATCAGTTGCACCATAAATTCCTTTGGATTTGTGATGTTTTTGGACCAATGGTGACTGAGGAAGACCCACTCTATGATTAAAAGAGGGTCCCTCTGGTCCTGGTCCCACTGGAAGACAAGTCCATGGAAATGTGGCAACTTCCCCAACACAATAAATTTGAATGGCAGATTCGGTTTGCACCGGTGTGATTGTCTCTCTGCCAGTTCAGCCTCCACCTTTTCTAGGGCAAACTTCGTCTCTGGGGTCAGGGACCTTGGAGAACTTAGCTCCTCTCTTCCCTTCAAAAAATTGAAAAGAGGGGCTAGGTCATCTGTGGTAATGCCTAGCCAAGGTCTGACCCAATTTAAAGTCTCACAGAGGAAGTGCAGACCCGCTAAGTCACTGTTGAAAGCCAATTTTTAAGGAACAATGGTCTTCACAGTGATCTCCAGGCCCAGATATTTCCAAGTGGGCATTCTTTGAACCTTTTCTTCCTGTAAGGAAAAACCTGCAGATGTCAACTTGACCACTTGATCAAGTGTGTACTGAAGTACATTATCATTGGGGGCACACAGAAGCACATCATCCATGTAGTAAAGGATGATGGCATCCCCCATTGTGGCATGCACAGGGGACAACAGCAAGGCGACGTGCCACTGGCAAATGGTAGGTGAGTTCTTCATACCTAGAGGAAGAACTCACCAGTTGAATCTCCTCACTGTGGCTTCTTGGTTGGCAGTTGGTACTGAGAAGGCAAACCATGGGACGTCAGCAGGGCTTAGAGAAATTTTGAAGCAACAGTCTTTGATGTCAATAATTGCCAAATTCCAGTTTAGGAGGGGGCATCACTGGAGAAGGCATTCTTGATTGGAGGGCCCCCATGTCAACAATTACCTTGTTGATTTCTCGAAGGTTGTGGACGATCTGCCATTTGTCTTTCCCATGCTTCTTGATGACAAAGACTAAGGAGTTCTAGGGGCTAAAAGTGGGCTTGATATTTCCTTGAGCCACTTGGAGCTCATTGAGCAGCTTTACTTTTTCTTTGCTGAGTGGCCACTGATCCACCCATATGCATGAATCAGGGGTCCAATCAAACTTCTGGGTAGGACACTCCACAGTCACTGCCATAAAATTCCTGAGGGATTTTCAGGATCTCAATTTGAACCCCTCATTGTTACATGGTGTCCTGTCCCCACAATGAGAGCAACAAATATAATCAGCAATGAATGGATATAAAGAAGCCAGTTGTCCATCCAGCCCCTCAATTTGTACAAGATTCTTTGAAATTCTTGCCAATTGGGCACCCCCTATGCCCTGCATCTTGCCTGCCGTGGGTTGCAATTCCCATTGTGACATCCATCTCCTTTTGGGGATGATCATAACATCCGCCCCTGTGTCCAACCAGCCCATCATTCCAAGGGTCTCATCACTCTTTCTGATGTGACAAGAAATGATTGCCTTGTCTTCACCCACCCATTCTGCCCAGTAGACTTCAGATGTATGTTCATCTACTGGGACACCAGATGATATGGGGATGGCTTGGGCGATGACCTGGTTCTTGGCCATGTAGAAGGTGGATGGATGCCAGGAGAATGAGTTCTTCTGGATCACCTGGGAGGGTGACCGGAGAGACCTCAATCTCTGAGGGTGTGTATTTTTTGTCTCCAATAAGAAAATACTTACAGTTGTGTCTCAGAGGCTTCAATCTTCCACCCAGTGGATCCACAGCAATTACTTTCCAATGCCAGGACCTGAAAAAATGATGTTTTATACATGCTAGTAAGTGCAGCAATTGAGGAGACCATATTTTATACTCTCCTGGTGATGCATGTCCATGTGATGAAAAGAAGTGTCAGTCTGGTGAAAGGTGTCACATCTGGTTTTCGAATCAAGTCTTATTCCCCCCATCCCTGCGAAACCTGCTCAATTTTTTGTCTGTGCACAGAGCAGGTTCACGCTACTACCTTGGTTTTTTCTTTTGATAGTTGGCTCCCTTCCCTCAATGTTCGATTGCCCTAGTCTGCAGGGATTCGGTGTGAGGGAAAACCTAGCATCGTGCCCCATTTGGTCACAGTGATAACACCTGGGTGGTTCTCATTGCACTGGAAGTGGATGAGAGCCAGCAGCTACTATCTTCTCTGTCATCTAATGTCTTTTATGTTCTGGGTTTGCAAATGTAGCAGCCCTTTTTGTACATGCCTCGATAATTGCTGATAGTGTGGGTGGTGGATCCAAAGGCATTTCTAGAATGATACTTTGACGCTCTTGATTGGCATTGGTTTTTGCCAATTCTGATAACATATTGGAGTGTCAATAAGGATTCTTTGCTTGTCTTTCAATTTGCAATTTCAATAAATTAATAAAACTAACAAATAGTTCAGCTGCCTGCTGTTTAATATTAGTGAAACTGATCTGGGGCTTGCAGGTTGGTAATAAATTAAAAGCTTTCTCCACAACTCTCTTTATTCACTCAAGGTTGGTCTTAGAGCTTTGGCTTGGTATTTGGTTCAGCCCATTCTCCCTCACTACTCAGGTGCTCCATTGATATTATGTTTCCAAAGGCGTCAAGCAAGCTTTCTGAACTTTGTAAGGTCTCAGAGCAAATGGCCCACAATGATCTTTTCCATGCCTCCTCCCACAATATATACTCACCTGGGGAGAGGAAGACTGCAAACAAATCCCTGAGGTTGTATGGGACGAAAAGATTGGAGGAGAGGGTGGCTTTCAGCAAGCCTTTGAAGTACTCGCTTCTCCTACCAAACTCTTTCTAAGCTTTACAAAGTTCTTTTTTATTTTTTATTTTTATAGGAAATGGGCTCCCATTCTAGGAGCACACTTCCCCAATCACAAAAGGTAATGGCAATGTCAGTGGGAATGGCATCCCATTCCTGGTTCTGGTTTCCAGACTCATCACATCTGGTTGTGATGGCATGGGAACTGGACATAGGGGCATAGGAACTGGAAGTCAGAAGGGCGTGGGAACTGTCAGAGGAGGAAAAGGAGGGGTTAGAGGTGGAGCAGCAGCATGAAGGGGGGGTGAACTTTCACAAGAGCCTTGGGAGGTGAAGCCATGGTGGAGAACGAGGGGTCTGAGGGGAAGGAAAGGGAGGGTATGAGGAAAGGAAGCGGTTGGGCAGAAGAGGAAAGAAAAGATTGTGGGAAGGAGGAGCAGAAGAGAGGGGCACCGCTGTTTTGTGCCCTCCAGGAGCCATTTTGTGGGTAGTGGGTGTTCTGATTTGAAAAGCAAAACCAGTGAGAGACTCCAAGTCAGAAATACAACTTACAAGAAAAAGGAAAATAAAACATAGAGGAAAACAAAATACATGCAATAATACAAAGGAAAAACAAAATCACTGACAGAGTCAGAATACAACCTAACACCCTATTGGTCAGGGTGTTGGCAGCAGTTCAGTTGCAATGGTGGCTGCAGCCCTCCTGGAGTAGCTCTGTTGGAGCAGTGATCCTGGAAAAAGGTGCAGCCTCTGCTGAAGGTGCAGTGGTGATGGATGGGCCTGTTCTTCCTCTGAGAGTCCAGTGGAAAAAAGGCTGACTTCGTGTCCCAAATCTCAGGTTTATATCCAGGTAGAAGGGCTTGGCTCCTCCCCTTGGATGGAGCATTTCCCAATGGGATGATGTGAGTTTATCAGTGACTCAATGGCCCATGAGCAGAAGACCTATCCCTGCAGGGAGGATGGGCCATGGAAGAGATAAGGAAACTGCTCTGGATGGTTTCTTATCAGCTGGCTTATCAACAGAAGATCACATCACTACCCCCCATCCCAGTTCTAAGGGATGGTAATAGAATAACACACCCCTGATTATATTTTACACTGCAACCCATGACAGTGGGAAAGAGAAGGAATACAAGGTGGAACCTCCAACCTTACTAACTTGAGGGTTTGAATTGGGGTAGAGAGTCAATGAGAAGAGGTGCAGGGCTAGAGTGCTGAGGGAGACACAGAGAGCCAGAGAGACTGTGGCAAGCCTGGCTACCCTACACAGTGCAGTCTCCTCTGTGTGACTCCCTTGCCTTAGGGTGAGAAGGTCATGGAGATGGGGAAGGGGCAACTGGGATAAATTCATGTAGTTGTTTCTCTACTCCCTCTTTTCAATTAAAGTGAGCAGAATTAAAACAAATACAGGAAAAAATTTGGGCTCTGACATGTCCCCATGATTCATCAAATCAGTCAATTTCAGTCCAACTCCATCCCCAAAAGGGACAGAGGTCACATTCAAAGGGGATACCTGGGGGAAGTGGAGAAATTACCATTGCACAAATCTTTTTAACAAACCCTTGGAAACATGTTTCCCCCAACCTTCAGTATTTCTGAAACTTGGATATAAATTCCCCTTTGCTGAGTGGACAATTTGGCACCCATTTGTGCACAAAGATGTTACATCTGCTCAGCAGCTCCATCCACAGCCGCAGCAAAATCATAACTCAAAGAAATAAAATAAGGGTCCGGAAACAACCCAGGAAGGGACACATAACAGCAGCCAACTCCCCCTGTGGCTTTTAGGACATCGTTCCTTCACAAGGCTATGGGTTCCCCCAATTACACCAGATGAACCCCCACTTGGAGGATACTCACCACTGCTGGTCTGGACAAGGGTGCTGTGACCATGGTCCCAATCCCGAAGATGATCCTTAGTGACTCAGGGGTTGTTGCCTTCATCCCCAGGAGTGCCACCGAATGGAACTCAAGTCTGCACCCACTGGGGTAGCAGATGTGCAAAGAGTTTGTACATGCCATAAGGTGGTGTTCACTCCTTCATGGGGTCTTGGACCCTCAGGGAGGCTCACATTGGGTGCCAGCTAACATGGCCCACCAGAGCCCAGCTAGCTCAGTTGGTTCTCTGAGGCCTAACAGGAGTGGGAGATTGCTATGGTATAAGATTGTACCAATGGCAGAACCTTTAGAGCTGCTTGCTCTGTGGTGCAGGATCACTAACCATCGTCAAGGATCAGACAAAGAAGGTGGCTCTTCTGTTTTTGACATCTTCAGCCTTAATAAACCTCCCATTGGAACCTCAGCTTCAGAGAGTCTCCTCTGAGTTTTAGGTATACGTGGCCATAGTTTTGTAGGAGTGTCCCAGGTACAGAGACAATGAGAAAGCATTTTCAATGCTGTTCATTAAATGCCATTTTATGTCACAAGCCATGTGTGCAGTGGGGAAAGTTTCCAGTATGGTCAGCTGGCATTGAAAGTGAAATCTTTTTTCTTACCCCATTTGTGGAAGAGGAGTGGTGTTGTGCCCCTTTAAAATCAGAGAATGGAAATACAGAGGGTGTTCTTCTCTCTGCTGCTCCCAAAGGAGGTCCTCGACTCGCATCCTGACAAGTTGTACTTCACAAGTGGGCACTGTGATTTAAGGTCAGCATAGCCTGGGAAACTGGATTTCCTTTAACAATCCCAGGCTGTGGGCTTGCACAGGAAGAGAATGTGGTACCACCACCAGCAGCTGCCACAGGTACTGCTTGGCACCCCTTGCTCTTTTCACCAGCCACCAGGGAATTGTTTGCATCTCCGTTGGCCACTGGCACATGGATCCACATCGGCATCTCATCAAAGTGAATTCTTTCAAACAAAATAGCTTTGGGCCTTGTTTTACCCAGATCCCCATTGTTATGTCTGTCTGGAAAAGAGCATTAAGCCAGAGAAGTTCATTTGCTACAGTCTTTTCTTTGTTCTCTGGGGCTACAAGGAATTGCCTGTAAGTGTGAGTGGGCAGTCACTTTGTCTTAGTTCCTGGGTGACACCTTGCTTTCGTTGGTCAAACCATTCTCCCTTTTGTAAATTCTTTTTATTGTTGTGTTCATTGTTTGTTTGTTTTTTTTTCCCTTTTTATGTTAAATTGTAGTTCTAACATTTTTTTTAACCTCTCATACTTATTTGGGTTTTTTCTCCTTCACAGTCTTAATCTTCTCACTCTAAGAGCATTAGAAGTGGTTTCTCAAAGTAGTTTACAATGATTAAAGAATTAATATTGACATGTGTTTTTTAAGCTGAAAAATGTCAATACATGTAAAATGAAAGAGAAGCATCCACAAATGATGTGTCTAACACAATACAGACAATTTTTGGGAAGAGAAAACCCAAAATATCTATCACTTTCACAAGTTGTAGTCTTTATTGCTAAGGCAGAGAATAGCCACAGTCTAGATAACTTAGAAGAAGATAGAGAGGGAATAGACGCTTCTTAATTTGAAAAAAAAATTCATTGTGTATTTCACTTATCAAAAAAATACAGATGGCTGTTTCATTTCAGCTTTTTTGCATCTTTATTTAAACTAGAGAAGGTATATTGTTTAAAAAAGAACATGCTCATCTATTTCTTTATTTATGAATGGAAACATCCAAAATGAGAAAATAACTTGACAAATGTCAGACGAAAGAACAGTATGACATTTCTGAAGCAAATATTATAACACAAAGACATGGATCAGGAACCAATAGGCCAGAGAACTTCTCAGATGAGTGTTCCTGGAATGACTGGACAGTCTTTATAATGTTGGGATTGTTTTGTTATTCCCAGAAATAATATTCCAGGGAATGCCATGAATGTACAATTCATTCTACTTCTTTGACAAGCAATATCTTTTTCTTTCTTTCNCTTTCTTTCTTTCTTTCTTTCCTTTCTTTCTTTCTTTCTTTCTTCCTTTCTTCCTTTCTTTCCTTTCTTTCCTTTCTTCCTTTCCTTTCTTTCCTTTCTTTCTTCCTTTCTTTTCTTTCTTTCCTTTCTTTCTTTCTTTCTTCCTTTATTTCTTTTATTTCCTTTCTTTCTTTCTTTGTTCTTTCTCAAACTTCATTACTTTATGTGTTCCTTCCTCCACTCTCTTCCCCTAACTTTATGTACTGTGCACAATGTCTCATGATCTGGAACATCTCTTTGGTCACTTTGGGCCACCTGTCCTCGCTGTGTCTCCTCCAAATCTCTTAAACATTCCCAGTGTCCTCCCTCTCCTGATAGTAAAAAAAGTAGAAAAGCCTTATCTGTGTAATCCTGCTCAGCAATAACAACAACATGTCTGTTATCCATGCTTTGTTCAGCACAAATCCAGAAGACAGCCCCCTACCAGCCATTGGGAAGAAAATTAGCTCTACCCCAGGCAAAACTAGAACAATTCAGTAAGGACAGGAAAGGCATTTCACTGCACTACAAAAGCCTTATGTTTGTGGAATCAGAAATAAAAGATTTTTCAGTAGTAAACCCATCTAGGTAATTACTCATCTGATTAGTCTCCAGTTGAGGACAGCATACATACATTTGGATGATGTTCTTTTCCACTTATGTATTAGTTATTGAGTTGAATACAAGAGTAATTCACTGAATCTTACTGAAGATGTTGACGTAGATGCTGCTTTGGCTTCTTGAAAGGAAGTCCAAACACAGAAACAAATTACAGGGAATAACCCTAATGATGGCAAGACTAAAACAAGTAACATGAAAAAAATGGAGGAGTGTGCTAACTTGCTAAGATTCTATCTGAATAAGAGTTTTAAAATTGAGTGAAAGTATATATCAATTCTTGTCAGTTCTCCTCTTCCCCCTTGCTTAAGTTTTAAGGAAGATAACCTAGCAAAGTTTTGATATGGAAGAGTTCCTTTGGCCTCTGTTTGTCCTCAGAAATGTTTAGTGTTGCAAGACCTGTCCTTTCTTCCCTTTCTCCTTTGTTTGTTTAAGAAGGTTTCATTGGATTTCTTGCGTATCATGTCGCTTGGGTTTACAAAATATTGGCATAGCTTTATAATAAGTAGCAAATCATTATTACGTGCTTTGGTGTTCATTGTAATACAATTAATCATCATAAATTTGCTTTGGTATATTCAAGTGGACGAAACAGCTAATTTCAAAGACAGCTTAGTTCAGAAAACCATCTAATTTATTATTATACTCTCACCTTTAAGGGCACAGAAAATGTTTTTTTGCACGAGGTACATTGAGTAGGCATTATTAGATACATGATGGACAGGATGGAGGAACTAATCAGTCTAGCATTCAGTTTCATATTATTGTTAATTTATTTACCAGGAAAGAGTAAGTAATGAGACCATTTAAGTTGCTTACACTAGAGCTATACAAACCTTCCTAGAAAAATGGAAGGGAAAGGTATGTTTGGCATTCCAATCAGACTTGGTTTAATGGCCTCCTACACAGCTTCATTTATTTGTTTATTTGTTTGTTACTTTTGCAGAAGTCTCATGGGAAATTTAATGGAGAATAAAAAACACGTTCTCACTGCCAGCTCTGTACCACCTGTATAGCAGCTGCTCCTGTACATGAAAGGGTTACACATATATGGCTGTGGCTTACATCACATTATGAGATCTGTCAAGAGATGCAGAAAATCCAGATGGACTCTTGACTTCAATAATTATCATATAGTGATTATGTTTTTAACCATAGATTTCAGAGGAATCAGCTTAATTTATCCACAATGTAATATTAAAAAAAAAAAAATGTGGACAAAAGTGTTTTAATGACCTAAATTTTTTTTAATACAATATCTCATCTTTGCACATCAACAAAACCCCAGGGCAGGATTTGTAATGCATCCTGGTTGTCTTTCTGTAAAGCTTATTCTGAGGATGCAGACCTGAATTTGCCCCTCTGATTTCCCTGCAAAATTGATATTCATGTAAATCTCCCTATGTTTCAATAATTCCTAAGTATTGCAGAATCTGTCATTTTTAAACAATTTTCTTTTAAAGGAAGAAAATTATGGTTTTACTGAAATAAAACCAAGATCCTGGGCAAACTTAACTTTTAGTTGTGAGGTTTGATTGTTCATTTGATTGCTGTTTTATTTTTTTTGGGTTTTTTTCATATTTTTGATGTGACGGTTCTGAGGATGTTTATTAATGGTCTGGCTTTTGTAGTCACATATTTTTATTTAGTCTCCATGACTGAGTGGACATTGACAAGGCCTTTGTATCTGTTCTGTTCCACATGTGTAGTGTAGCATTAGCCACAATTCTTTACTTCTATGAATGTTGTAAGGTAATTACAGATTTTCAGACATGGCAAGAACTGTGTAATGATCCTTGGCTGTCCACTCAACTAGTAGCCATGTAGCTAATAGGAAAAATAAAACCATTAAATTAAGAACTGAGGAGGCTAGACTTTTCTCCAAGTTTAAAAAAAAAACAACAACATAATAAAAACAAAAAAAAACAAGTAGAAAGCTTGCAGAGAGAGACCTGAGACATGGAGATGGAAAAGACACCATCAGTACTGACATCTATCTTATAAAACAAAGCAAAACAAAGCAACCAATTAATCAATTAATCAGTCAAGATGTAACTCTGCAGAGAAACGCTAAACCCAGGATTATTCTCAAGGTTAGTCTCCCTCATGCCAATGATTTATCCCTGTATGTAAAATTGACCTGAATTTGAGTCTTCAGTTTTTTTGCATCCTTTTGACAGCCGATGATTTATGCACATTAAACTAAATGTTTAAGAATATGACAATCACCATACAGGATCAGGATTCCAGGCATTAGCTGCAACACATGCTTTGCAAACTGAGTATCTATCTGCTTATATTTTGGCAAATTCTGCATGGTTAAACAGTCTTATTTGAAGCAAATAACAGCAGAGAAGAGGGTAATAGTCTAGATATATTGGAAGGAGGGAGAAAAATT
>VZTB01003971.1:10580-51057 GCA_013397245.1 Thryothorus ludovicianus | reverse complement strand
TGGACTTTTGATTAAATTCACTCATGATGAGAACATTTATGATGGTAACATATATTAGATTGGCCAGGAACATTTATTTATCTCACTTATACTACCTAGGGAAGGGTTGTTTGTTTCAGATTTTGTGTGTTTTCATCAAAATTTTGCAGTTTAGATTTACAGTAATAATAAAGAAAAATAAAGAAAATAAAAATAATAAATAATAGTAAAAAACCCACAAACCTTGAATGAAGCAAAAGAAAGAGAGAAGATAAATATCAGGATACACATCATGTCNAAATATTTGTCTAAGAGAGGTGGACAAATGGGCTCCGGAAGGGAAATCTTCCCCTCCCTTTTCATGGACTTGAATAGCTCTGTTGTGTGTGCATATGTGTGTTTTATATATAAATAAATAAATAAATATATAGTAACTGAAGTTAAACAAAATATTTCTTATGCTGGTCATGTGGCGAAGGAAGAAAATCTCAGTTAAGAAAAGGTTGAATTCCAAATCATACTGAAAATTTATAGCAAAACCTGGAAAGTTAGGACATGTAGTACCATACTCCTGTCAGGGTCTAAATTTTGGGTACCTAAACTTACATTTTTCTAGCTGTGATTTATTTCTGAGTCTGCCTTCAGAGGTTCAAGAGACAGAAAGCAAAAGCTGCGCATGTAAACAGTAGGCTGACTTCCCAACTTTGGAATTAGAAACTTTTTTCAGGCTCATCTGCCACTAGCATGAAGCTCTCATTTGTGGAATCATGTCCATCTTTCCACAATTAATCTGACAGTCTGAAGTATTATCACAAACACACACTAACCGTTTCCATTTTCTTAAGAAGTGGGTTATAACTGGAAGATTTGTTAAGATTCAAGCCGCTTCCACCAGGTTATTGATTATCATAAGAAAAGTCATTAGCATTATTGAATCCTCTTTGTTATGACAGTAATCAGCAGCTCCTTCCTGGATTACTGGGAGCATTTTTGAAAGGTTTATGGCTTACTACTGATGTAGATAAATGTTTTTAGAATCCATGGTTTTGCCTTTCATGAATAAAAAGGTGATTGAACAAAGACTGCATTCATCATTCTGTTTATCGCCCTGAAACAACAAGTGTAATTTATAAACCAATAATACTTTTTTGTAGTGTTATACACATGTTCTAAAAGAATGGATCAAATTAATGCAGGCCCAGAAAACAACGCCACCACAAGACTAATACATCCAAACCCTTAAGGGATTTGAAAGAATCCAACCAGCACGGTGACTTTGATAAGTGCTTTGTGGTTTGTTTTTTTTCATTTTCATTTGTTTCTTTTTTCCCTCTTATTTTAGAAATAAAATGACAAATATCTTATAACATTACAGCAATTCTCTTAACATTAACATAGGCAATAAATGCTTATCCCTAACTCGTATTTTCAAGTGACCCTTGGGGATGTATATGTATTAGGGAGTCTCTCTAAAGAGGTGTATGGTTGTGTAACTTTGTAGCTTGTCTGTATGCGAAGAAATATGTAGAAAAAAAATATAATGTCGCCTCTGAAATCCCATGAGAAACATCATTAGGTACATCCTCCTGCTCCAGAAAGGGGGACTCTGTTTTCTACTTAGCCTCTCTGAAAACTTTCTGAGCTAGAAATCAGACTTGCATCCTTTGTTTTGCCAAAAAAGGGATCATGAGGTCCCCAACACAAAGTGTCCAATATATCTTACACTTCTATCACCTTGGACTTCAATCCTCAAGTAAGGAATTGTTAATTTATACATAACAGTCACTGAGGGCAAACACCTGAAAGAAAGAGCACTGAGAGATGCAATGCAAAGAAGTTGAACCAGAACAGCCCAGGATGGCAGCTATCCTCTATCCCAGAGCAAAAGGTTCAGGGCTTTTCTTCTGGCATCAAGAATTAAACTGCTCATGTTAGAATTACATTCTTTGACTTTTAAGAACTATTCATCCATTTGCACATTTGATTATTCTCATTTCTTATAAATTAGTTTTTTTTTTCCAGTGCTGAAATATATTAATTTCTGTTCTCTATTTGTTAGTTTCTGTGTAATGCTTCGGTTGGTAAGAAAGGTTCCTGAGTAACTTACACTTTTCTTTGTATAAATAATTTCAGACAAAGGTGAAGCCTCTGTCTTGGTTTTGCCAAGATGGTCAAACTAAGCTGCTAATGTCTCAGTCTGAAAAACTCTTTCTCAGCCCATAAATGCTGTCTGACTCTCTCTTTGCTACAGATGGAAAATGTTGTATTTTATCTGCAGTATCTTATGACATAGATGCATCCACCTCCCTAATTCCAAATATAGAACAGAAACATATACTATTTGTTCTTTTTCTAAGTCCCTATTTATATTTCTACCATCTGCAACTAGCAGACGTTCTTTTTTGTTCATATTTTAAAATAATTTTTTCTTTCATATTTGCTATTACTAAACAGGGTTATTATTTTATTTTTCTCATCTGATTTATACATTATTAAGCTGGAAAACCATATTTCTTATCATTTATTTCCTGATTTCCATAGCTTTTATATTGAAACCCTAAAAAGACTTAAAACTCAGACTTTCAGACCTTGTGTTAAATGACAACATCATAAATATTTTCACTTTTTATGTATTTTGAAATTTGAAATGGATAATGTGGAATATGCTTAAATAATGACAACATTTTTGTATATATTTCAGATTTGAAATTTTAGAAATAATTATTTTAAAAATTTTCCCAGTATTGGGGTATTTAAAAAAGATAACCTAAAAAAAAAAAGAATCAGTGTAGAAATATCATATGCTTAATATCGTATGCTTTAGTGCCTAGATGATTGAAGACTGATAATGCCAAGGTCAAGAAATCAGGTTTTTATAATCTGTTATGTTAAGATCCTGCATTTAATTAACGTAAGTAAAACATTTCTTCTTCTATTGTAAAACATCTTTGTCTTGAGTTCTTCATTGCACATTATTTCAGACATTTGAGGATAGTAACAATGACTGTTTTAAGATTTTTTAAATTTAGGTGCAAATTAAATACCAGAATTAGGTATCCTAAGTACCATTCTCAGATGTTTCCCCTAATGGATGCACAGCTAAAAGGTTGTGTTCCTTTCATAACTTTTTGTAAAGGGATTTGTCATAATAAGGAGCCTACAGGCTGGCTTTAATTTTTAAGTATGTGCCAGTTGATTGTCATAGTATCATTTTCCCTCATTTATGTTGCTTTAAAACCCTCTTGATAATCCTAGAAAATCTATTAATTGCTAATGCTATCCTGTGTAATGAGATTACCCTAAGAAGTATTTTGAAAGAATAAGAGGCAGCAAAAAGGCTTTCAAAAATGTATCTCAGAAGGCTGCACCAAACCTGTGCCAATAAATGTAAGATTTCCCCAATTCAAGTTAATTAAACCAGTTTTGGCTAACATAGGGCAATCTTTAATTAAAATAATTTTGCTACATCAGTGTCTCCCTCTTTCATGATGAATTAAAGATTAAAATATATGCCTATCTACCAAGATTCAAATACAAAGCCTGTCCATTGGCAATAATGAAGTTCATGTTTACTCCTCTAGCAAAAAGACATTGTGTTTTCCTGATCCATTCTGAAATACCTGAGAATATAGTCGTGCTTTAGAAAGCATATAAAGACTATGCAGCACAAAAATGTTCACTTAATGTTTGGAGTTTTAGATACTTTTGTGCTCAAATGAAGACTCATCCTCTCCAAAGCCATATGGGGAATGATTCAACTCATTCACGTTCACTGGATAAAAATTTTTAGCATCTCAGAATTAGTTGTCCTAGCTCCAGTTATAGCTAATAGAGAGAATTTGACATATGTATGGATTGATTCACTCAATAGGAGTTTGTGTGGAAACATTCTCATCACTGTTAGAACTTAAACAGTTAGTTTGGACCAATCCTCATTTTTGGACAGTTAAACTAGATAAGGTCAATGCCGTCTCCAACAATTCCAGCTTTCCTAATAGCATAATGCAATTCTTTTCCTCTATTGAAGCATATATGCCTAAGAGTCTGAAAGTGCAGCAAATAATTACATTGTGAAACTCCTTGCTTCAGGATGCAGGAGTTATTGCAATTTTATATGTATTACAGAAATGATTGGATATGGTCATGGAAGCGAAATTCAATGAAATCCGTTCGATGCAAAGGAAGAAGCTCTAGGGAAGAAAATGGAGGGGGCTTTTTTTGGGATTGTTTGGTTGAGTGTTTGGTTGTAGGCTTTTTGTTTGCTTTGATATTTTTTCTAAAAATCATTTCAGTGATATGAAACTTCTGCGCTGTATCAAAAAAAATATAATTTACTTATAATTAGGGTCTTTGTTGGGGCCTGACTGCATGAGTGAGAAGGGAAACTAAGATGAAGCAGTTGCTTGGTCTGTTCCCATGTAATTATTTATATATTTTAAGTTCAGGTATGATTCAAGTAGTGCTAATAATTTTAAATTAGAATTCATAGGCCAGTGGTTTCTACATGAGTTTAAAAAAGTAAAAGTACTTTCAATATCCTTCATCACTGGAAACCAGAAGGTGAAACTAATTTTTGATTGACAAGGTGCAAAATGTACAATACACAAGACTGTTTATAATATGACAGTCTTTGTTTCAGAAAATAAAAATACAGTAGTAAATATCAATGGAAGTATTTTTCAAAATCTGGTTTTATTTTCTATTTCAGATATTGTAAAGGACATCACAACTTCCAATCATTTGGGATAGTTCAAAGCAAAATCAACAAACCTTGCACAATTAGTTTGAGAGGAAGGTTTGCTCCCATTTAAGACTTGGTCAAATAAGAGAATAATCAGGCACTGATATAAGTATTTAAAACAAGAATTATGTTTTAAACAGAAAAAAAAGAAAAAAAAAAAGAAAAAGAGGGAAAAGATCTGAAATTTGTTTTCATCCTACTGTAAAATAAAACTTTTTGATTTATTATTAACCCCACTCCCCCAAAAAAGAAAAAAGATCAAACCCACAACAAAGAAATTACTAAAAAAGCAATCAAACTGAAATAAAAGAAAAACTATGTATATGCATTCATGGAAGACATGGAACAATTTTGATAAAATTCTCTTGCTGTTTCTTGTCACTGGCATAAATCACTTTCCTTCCTGTTGAAGATATTCAATTGTATCTACTTTTTTTTGCCTCAAAAAATCATATGTTGGACATAATTTTTTTCTAAACAATACCATGGACACTGCTCCATTTTGTCCTATTGTGCTTTATCAGGAGGTGTGGAGTACAAATAACACCTGATACTTCATGTTGCATATAAAGATATTTATTTAAATCTGGATAGATCTTGCCGTTGAATCAACTTTTTGGACAACACTTATTAACCAATTTTCTGAGCATATGTTCATGTATCTTTAATTCGTTAGTCAAAAGCAACATGTATGAATAAGGAGAGTAACTGTAAAAATAATAAAAAAAATAATTTGCTTTCTGTTCTTTTGGTAAATTAATGAGAGTGCAGTTTATTTCATGGTTTTGCTGGGTCTGTATCAGCAAATAAATGAAATGTTGACATGATCTGGTTAGTCAGATGAGCAATGCACTTAATCATAGATCCTGAAGTCAAAAACTCTGAAGTACACTCTACCCTAACTACATCTTTACAGCCCATTGATATTAAGATATTTTAGATCCACTGTGAATTAAAGGATATACACAAATAGTTTTTTTTTTAAATAATAATAAAAAAAGCAAGTAAGTTCTTATGTCTTGTGACTATCTTGCAAAATGAGTACTTATTTTCAAGGACTAATATGTTTTGGTTTTGATTGTTTGTTTGCTTATAAATGTAATTTTCGGCTTCTACTGATGTGTTTTAAATCCTGTCTTATTTACCCAATAAAGTTTACTGCTTCAATTTGTCTACATATATGATTATTATTTTTGTTAATTTTTAGTTCATTATGAACCTGATGCAATGATATTTAAATCAGTTGGATTTGGGAAAAGAAATATTTTCCCTGCACAACTAGAAGTAATTCCCATTGCCACCAAATATTTGAATTTAAAGTATTGTCAATGATTGAATTACAGCATCATATCTCTTTTAAAGTTAGTTTTGAAGAAAAGATATTTCAGCAAAATTGTTAATCTCCAAATCACTACAACATAGGCACAAAAACTATTCTTTTTAAACACTATGCAACCAGTTTACTCTCTGACTTCTCATATGATTAAATCACCCAGCAGAAAGCTTTCACTTGCATAAACTTTATGCTTAGAAATGCATATGTGTTTTTAAATGAATAAAGAAAAAGAGGAACAGATTTTTCCAATGAGAGCTATTAATATTTTATGTCTTGCTGAAGTGCTGCTTCCTTTTCTCTTTCTTCTTGACACCAGAGAGGCTATTAGCTCTTTATTTTTATGTCTCCCTTTTTCTGACCCCTACCGTGCCCCACAACCCAAATAATAACAACAACAACTTCAATCTGCCTCTCCCTGGTTGGGACACCGTACTTGCTATCTTTCCACTTTATTAACTTAAGCATTAGCTTTTTGAAGCGAGTAAAATTATAAATGACATGTAATCCTATGCTGGGTGGCAGAGGGCTCCTTTCTGAAGCTGTGATTGACTGAGGTGAACGGGGAAAGGGAAAAATTTGTTCTGAGGGCTGCAAAGTGCCAAGCGATATGTCATGGCCTCTGGCAACAAGATCAGCATTGTATTTATAATCAGTGCAACATGCTGAGAGGGCAAATTAAGCTGCAGGAAGCCCAGCTGTGGCAGTGACATAAGGGGCCATACTTTACTCCATATCCTTTCACAGATGTTAACTTGTGCTGGAGCCACAGCTCCAGCAATGGATTTCGGGCCTCGCAGAATGCAGGCTCCGCTCACGGATGAGGAATCACTCTTTCTCAGCTCAAGTGGCATGGATCCTTGTATTTCACAATGCCATTTAGTTCTATAAATCCCAATGGCTGTCTACGCTTATGAAAACTGCTCCAAAAGAGGTTGATAGACCCCATTGTAAATTAGGCTCTCTCTCCAAGTTGGGCCATAGTAATAAAATGAAGGCTAGTACGAGGTCAGACCCAATAAAGCAAATGTCAAAATTATGTCAGCAGGAAAATATGGAATGGACGCATCTTCAGGACTTTAGAGATAAATATCTGCTGGTGATGCACTGCAGGGTCAGTGACTGGATCACACAGCCTTTGAAAGAAGGAGCACAGATTTTCTGTGCCAGTCCCATTCGTGCAGTTGTTAAGTCATACTGGGATGAAGCTGAACTTTGTATGTGCAGTCAGTCCATCTGTGATGATTCTGCAGCACAATACAGCTTAAATTTTTAAAATTTGTTTGTCTTTTAATCTTTACTTCAAAACCTGAGAGAATGGGAAGTGTTAGTGTTTTCCAATGCTGTTAGTACCAGGAGAAAGGGAGGCCAGAACTCCAAAAAAGCTTAAAGGAACAAAGCGAAGGAAACCCATGTTTACCCTAACCTAGAAACTTGTATGTCAGTGGTAGCTGCATGTGAAGTGACCTTAAAACTCTTTGAAAATCCCACACCTCAAAGAGATTCTTCAGCTCAACGAAAACACATTCAGGTTGGTTAATTTTACATCAATGAGTTAAGATCAAAGTCCTTTTAGCTGAGATTAGAAATATTGAAGCTTGAGATATCAGCTCCAAACTGCATCAAATCCTGCCTCTCTGAGGAGATTTGGTGTTGGACACACTGTTAAAAATATCAATTTCACCATTTGCTTGTAAAAAGAGAAAAAGAAGATGAGAGGAGAGTAGCAAAACTGTATTTGAATAAAGAAAATGACCAGAAATGCTTTAAATATTATAGAGATGACACAACCTATACAAATTTAAAAAAAAATGAATTAAAACAAAATATAAAAAATTTAAATTTATTACTAGAAATAAACGAACATAAAATAACTCAAGTTTCACTTAGATGAGGTTACAATCCAGTCTGGGTGTTTCTTATCCATCTTGGTTCAGGCATGATGTTAACATTCTAAAAATATGTTTTTTTTCTCCTGATATTAAGGTTCTCCAAGTAATGATAGTAAATCTGAAAAGAATTCAAGTGTTTTATCATATTAAGTACTACTTCTAGTGAAAATATACAAAAAATTATCTTAAATTTTTTTAAATTAATTGCAAACTTTTATTCTTTCAAGTGCATCAGCAAAGCATCTCTAAATTACATGAATTACAGATTTCAGAGGAAAAAAAATGAAGCTATCAACATTTTTTTTTGCAAAAAAGTACATTCCAACTTTTCTTGTGCAAATATCTGATTTTGTCTCAATCCTTTACCTCTGTATATTCTTAAGCCTAAATCTTATGTAGGTGGAGATTGGTGACTGTCTCGGCCACAATGGTCCCAAAATAATCAAGTTTAAAATATCTGTTGACACTATGAAAATTGCCAGCCAAACCTTTCCATTACAATGTTCCTAGAGTCTTCAGTAACTCTTAATTTTTAGAAATTTCCTAAATTTTATAATAATTCAACTGAGTTCATAGCTGTTAACTTTCTGTAAATCAAAACTTTCATGTTCCTGCAGGATACGTATATTTTTGAGGCTCCAAAACATGGTATGATACTTGAACTCGTCCTTTTTGTTCTATTCTTTGTCTCACGAGGACTTCGTGAACATGTGTTTGAGTATCTGAAACATTTACACCAAACTAACTTAAGCATGGCTCATTGTTGAAGGTGTCAGGGTATATTTCCTTAAAGTATTCATCACACAACACCTTGGCTACACCAAAATCTAATTGTGCAGATTCTAATTTATCTGCTTTCCATGCACTCTCTGGGATCAAAATGCACCTGGAAGTTTAATCATACCTGAATTTCAATAACTTAGGTAAGGCAATGTCGCCTTGCATGTCAAGCACATCAAAAAAAATAAAGAACTTGTCATAGGCATCCATTAATTTTTTCACATTACATTTAGCTACCATCTAAAGTATTTACATATTAGCAGATAGGTTTATGTATTCATCTCTACAATGGTTCTAAGAGGCTCCAAGAAACTGTGGCCCGGATTTATTTATTTTACCTGATTTTATAGAATCATGGACTCATAGAATATGCTAAGTTGGAAAGCACCAATGAAGATCATCAAGTCTGACTCCTGCCTCTGCACAGGACACCACAAGGGTCACATCCTGTGCCTGAGAGCATTGTCCAAACATTTCTTGAATTCCAACAGGCTTGGTGCTGCACCCATTTCCCTGAGGATCCTGTTCCGAGGCCCAGCCACCTGCTGGGTATAGAACCTTTTCCTGATATCCATCCTAAACCTCCCCTGACTCAGACTCAGGTTGTCTCCTGAAGCCCTGTCACTGATCACCACAGAAAAATGATCAGTTCTTGCCCCTTTGCTTTTCTTTGGGAAGAAGAGGAAGACCACAGCGAGGTCTGCCCTCAGTCTCTTCTTCTCCAGGCTGGACAAACCAAGTGGCCTCAGCTGCTCCTTGTACGGCTTCCCCTCAAGGCTCTCACCATCCCTGTGGCTCTGTGCATTTACTCAAGGCACTAAAATAACAGCGTGGCCACCTTGGGCTCTATCTTCAGCACAGAGCAAGAACAGGTGTTTCCAGGCAGTTCTGTAGCTCAGAGATAAATCTCTCTCTGGACTTGCCTTTTTTTCTCCATCAGCTATTAATTACAGTGGTAATTGTAATTATGCAATAGGGCAGAATTTTCTGGACTGAGATGACATGACTAAGAAATGTGTGGCACAGCTCAAGGTGAAAATAACCCTGCCTAGCACTTCATATGCTTGTTGTCTTCTTCTCTAGTTTCCTGTTCTCACACACTCTGTTTATTTTTTAAGTTGTATTGGGTTTTTCAGTAACTGAAACTAAACAGTATTTAAAGCCATGAAGACAGTTTTCCATATGATATTTTCTGCTTTGAGACATCCCATAATAGTCCCCAACATTGTTCCATAAATAAATCAAAAACAAATGAACACCATTCAATAAATTTTTATCTCTGTGTTTTAGAATAAATTCAATAAATATATCCATATTAAAAATCTATTAAGAAATTGTAGAGAGTGATGTTGTGCAAATATTAACATGAATAAATATACCAAAAAGGGATAGCAATCAACATAAAAAAAAATTCAAAAGGAAGATGTTTCTTGATGGCATGTGTTTTGATCAATATTATTTATTTTAAATAATGCCCTTATTTGATGAACTGAAATGAAGTAGTCAACTTACAATGATATTTCCATTCAAAATAACCTTCAGGAAAAGCCATATATTTTTCAAACACAATAAAAATAGTTGTAAAAATATTGACATATATTCCCCTTGGATTGTTTAATTTTAAGGATTTTTTGACATTTTTATTTTTACAATTCCTGTCTGAATAATTCAATGTTTATTCATTCAGTGATAATATTTAAGTTGTGCCATGTCTTGGAATGGAGAATCATTTTTCAATGTTGGCATTTTTGCATAAAAGAAGAAAAGACAAATAACTTTTTCATTTTTTTGGATGGGGGAGTATGTTTAAAGGAGAAATGATTGAATCAGGAGGCTAAGTTATGTAAAGGAAACCAGGGTTTCTCTTATGTTGTGACAAACTATTGAGAGTCAAAATATATTTGATAGCAATAAGGACTGGTTTTGATATTGACTGTGCAGGCCATGAATCTTAATATTAATGCTGTCAATAGACATGTTCTGGTGACAGTTTCAGATTTTTATTTTATTTTATTTTTTAAATTGTGTAATTTCTAAGGAATCAGAATAGCTCCTGAAGCCCAAGACATCAAGGCATTTTGTGGATTAATTTTAGCAGTTCAAAGAAATATAGATATTTATTCATTGTTGAAGTATATCAGAAGTGGTGGATTCATTTGGAATAATTAATTTAGTCATTGACAAACTTCAAAATTTTTGAAGGTGCCCACAAATTACTGGTATACCTGGTGCTTTTGTGTTTTTTTCTCCCTTTTAAAAGAGCACTTTTATTCTTTTAGGCGCAAAATTAGACAGTTTCACTTTAGCCACAAAATAAAATGATAAGATAGACTGTCGCTAGCTCCACATATATGCATATAGGTTATATAATTATTTTGTCTATAGTCCAGAGTTAAGCACTAGAATGCAGTGTATGAAAAGTGCACGTATAAATAGAAAATTAGGATAAAAAGACAGTGAACGAAGAAAATTCGGAGTCTTGTGCTACAGAGACTCTAGTTATGGCTCAGAAATTTTCTCTGCACATGAACCACTGATGAGTGTGAGAACATATCCGGAAAATGTTTGTCCTAATATTATTTTTCCCTCCAGGCATCTGCAATTGGTCATTGCTGGGAGCAGAACACTGGGCCAGACATGTCTTGGTGTGACCTGCTCTGGCTTCTCCTCTGCTCATTCTTCTGCTCACTACTTGAAGGGATCAGAGATGAGACCTTTGCTCGTTCCCACCTCGGCCCCTGTGCTGTGACTGCCCACAGAGGTCTCAATTAACAACAATTTCAGGGATAATTTGAGTGATGGGATCCCTGACGGCTGAATTCTCTACTGATCAAAGTCATCACAGCTCCATTAACTACAACACAGCAATGCCAATTTAGACCAGACATGAATAAAGCCCAGAGTTATGGAAACAGGTCTGTAATCACTGCATTCATTTAAAATAGGGTAGCAAGAGGCCATTGAGATCAGAGAACAACAACATTTGTTATCAGTTGTTGCACAGGAAGAGGTTGAGGGCTGAAGCCTTGAGCAGAAATGACATTCTCTTCAACTTACTGAAATGACAAAGAACTATAATGGGAGTGAAGAAGGAGATTCATAAAGAATAGATTGGATTTCTGTAAAAGTTTGTTTAAAATAAAATAATTATATTAATAAAATAACTAAGAAACTATTTTTTTTGTATTCCATCTTAGCTAAAACTGACTACATTTGGTAAAGGAAAATGGGTGACCAATTGGATTAAATACTTTACAGTAATTTTTTTTGTAATATTTCCCGATACACTTTTCCTAATTTCTTCTTCAAAATGTATTTTCACTTTTCAATAAGAAATAAATACAGCAAACAGCAAGTTGTGTGTTTTTTTTTTCTTGCTTGAAAAATAATGCAGAAGGAATTGTTTTGCAGTTGAAAATTAATGTAACCCATTATGTCCAGGAAATTTCTTCAATACATTACTTGCCAAGTCTTTGGTCCTCGCGAAGAAAATTATTTTAATTTATCTCATTTTTCACAACTGAGCCAATGATTGTTTAACCTAAAGTGCCATTGTGACTAAGTAGAGAAATATCAGGGTTCTTGGTCATTTCATTGAAGCTCAGCTATTAAGTCCACTAGGTTAGCACTGAGAAACACAGAGACTGCCACATCAGAACAAAAAGTCCTAGAAAATATAACAGGGAATGAAAACATTTCATTTGGCTTTTTTTGCACTGCTTTAAAACAATAAATAAAAATTTATATATTTTCTATAAAACTCAGAAAGATGGATAAAAACAAGCTGTAGATACCTTATAATTTTCAATTAAATATTATAAATGTTTGGAGTTAATTTCTTACACATTTATGTGTTTTCTAGACCTTGTAAAAAACCATTATTATTTCTTTATTGTTATATCCTTGTCATGAAGGTCTCACAATCCTTAAGTGAAATTGTGTCCTTTATATTGACTCTGGAAACCTTATAGTATTGTTGATTTAATGTACCTGGTTAGTATTTTCAAATTTCCCTTGAGGACTTAGATAAATGCCTTCTGCAAAGTTTTGTGGCTGTGGTCCTACTGCAGGCACTCATGCTTTTGTTCAGCTTTATGTGCTTTTAGCTGTTCCACTCAAACCAATAACTCAGAGCCACAGCTCAAGTCAATTGACAATTCTTACGTGCGATTTTTGTTGGTATTCTGAATTTCACCTATGGAAATTTAAATCTCCCACCAAGATAGTTATAAAAAATTCAACTTTTCACCTATTGTATTACGATAAAAATTCAAAAGCACATATTTTAGTAATAGCACTGTGGATTCCCCAAAGCACAGAGGCAGATTTGCTCTGGAGCTGCCTTTTGACAAGCCAACTGGAAGTTACTTCACTTGCAGCAACTATACAATTTTTTCAAAAACTTTGGAACTGAGAAACCATAACATTTTCTTAATTTCTATCTGAAGAGGGACATATTTTTCTCGTGGTTTTAGTTGCATGTTTAAAACCCAAAATGATAAGAGTAGGAAAAACCTCAAAAAAACCCCTTGGTTTCAAAAAGAAACAGTTTCAAATCATCCAGTTAAATGCTCAGATTAATTCTAAAACCACTGAATAATTTCATGAGTTCCACTTGCAACCCAGCACAGAAAAGATTTGGGAATGAAAGCTTAAAAATATTTGCTATTTCTTGCATATATAAAAGGCTATTTCTTATGTATATAAAAGCCTGGAAAAAAAAAAAAAAGTACCATTGGCACTAGACTAATTTTATTAGTGTCCTAACAATGTTAAACTCAGATATTGCCAGAAAATTTTTCCAAGGGAGGGTGAAAAAGTCATCTTCAGTTTTACAAAAGGATTTTAAGTGTCTGGGAGATTTACAGGAGCATGATAGATCAACCTCAGTGTTATGAACCTCAGTGTTAGTCCTTTGCTGATCTATAGGGCACTGCCAGTATGAAGGAGACTACTTGGGCTTGCTCTGAACACCAGTTTTTCCAAAAGCCTCATACATCATGTGGAGAGAGGGAAGATATCACATGTTGCAATTCTTTTGTTTCTTCTTAACATTAGCTGAAATTAACTTTTTTTTTTTTTTGTTACCAATTAAAATAAAGCAATAAATAATAACATATAAAACAAATGAAATTCATAAAAATTAAGGTGGTTGAAAAATAGGGCAAAAATAAAGACATGAAAAGCACATGGTCATATTTCTCTCTTGTCCTCCTAGAAATAAACAGGTAAATTTTCAACAATATATAAAAGAAACATGAGATCGAGAAGAGAAGAAAATCCATGACAGTGAGAAAAAGAAAGAAAAAAGCAAATATACCTAAACATTTGATGCAGACTTTCAAGGCCAAAAAGGAATTTAACAGTCTTTCAGAGCAGAAACAATGATGAAATATGATCTTTAACCACACTAAGTCTTAGGGGTGTCTTTTTACAATAAGAGCAAGAAAATGCAAATGAATGTAAGTCAGATGAAAATCTTTGATTATACAATGCATTAGTCAGATCCACACTTAGATTACAGTGATCAGTTCTGGTCATCACATTACAACATAAAATATTGAAACACTTGACAAGGTAAAGAGACAGGAGATGAGTTTGATCTTGGGCTGTGATTATATTGTATTAATGACTTCCTATCATATTACTGGCTTCTCCATCTTATCAAGGAAACACCACTTCCTAATTGAGTAAGAATCCTGTGAAAAGAAGCAGAATTTTAGAAATTGTGTTATTATTATTATTATTATTATTTTTACTACTACTACTATCACAGCATTTTTAACATTCCTTTTCATAAGCTGTATATAGCATCATTTTTTAAAGAAAAGGACATAAAATTAGGCTGTATGTTTCAATTGGGACACTGTGATTCACTGATCAATACAGCTAAATAAGAGCAGAGCATTACATATGCAAGATATTCAGTAAAATATATCTCATGCTGAATCCCAAGAAGAAGAACCCATGCACAGACAAAATAGAAGGCAGTTTTTAAAAATGAAGACAGTGTGCCAAGAATATAATTCCATTCTGTGATATAGTTATATTGAGTGATTTGGTGACTGAAGTCTAGCTAAGTCGCACTGTGGAATGCGTAGTGGCTAATCTGTTTTTATCTGTGACCCTGCCACGTTATCATTCCTCTGATACTCATCTAGCAAGAGAAAAGAAATGCAACAGGAGGCAAGGCACACCATAAGTCAAAGGTAACCAAAAATATTTTTAGTGCCATGAGGTTTTTTTACTGCTGATAGAATTGTGCTACCCTATAAGAGGAAAAACACATATGGGACAGTCTTAGCAGAAGGAAGATGGTAACCCCATGTTTAAAAATCTGCCCTATATTAAAAGTTCACTGTGCTGTGGTTTCCCCTTGTCACAGAGTTTCTGAGTAAGAAAAACCTGAGATCTAAACCAGAAAATTAACATTCAGGGTCTTCAAATCCATTGCCCTACTTGTGGACAAACTCCTGCTTCTTTTTAGCTGTTAACATTTCAATCTTTATAGAACTTATATACATGTACTTAGACACAAATATGGTGGTCAAAAAAATAAGTAAGAACAAACAAACAAATTCACTTAATTACACTCTTCCTGTAACAAGGAAATAGGGATTAGTATTTTCCTGGGAATATAGTACTTGAAAAGTTGTAGGAAACTGAGAAATCAAAGCCCTCACTTGGCCAAAGGGGATCTCAACAACAAAACTTTTTTTCCCCTCCCAATAGAAGGGTTAAAAACTGCCATTATACTTAAAGTAATTAAGATCTGAAAAAGACATTATTGCTATTGGGCATTTTTATCATGTATTAAACTCTTCCCATTATTAACCCCTTAACTGCTTCTACTTTGCTTTTTTCCATTGCTATTTCCTACTTTGCTATTTCCCTTGTTTGAGGAAAAGGAGTTATATTCCTTTGTCTCCAACAGGAAACTTGACTTGTATCCTTTAAACAATGATTTTCTTCAACAAGAAAATTTTTGCCGTGTAACATGCTTCCCATTCTTCTTGAGGTAATTTATCAAAATAATTTGTAGTTTCATTGTTTAAATAAGATACAAACCCATCATTCCGGGAAACATAAGATACACAAAGGTTAATGTTAATCTTACGGGTATCTGTCTCTGTTCAATAGGCAATGGAAAAGCCTATTGAAAAAGAACCTCCAGAGGGTGATTTGGAATGCTGTCTGGACTCTGAATTGTCCCGCAGGGAGATGTAGCTCTCACCATCATTGTATAAGAAGAGTAGGGATTAGCATTACAAGTCTATGTGAATAGCCTATGTCATCTCCAGAAATGGGGAGAAAAAGAAAGGAAAAGGACTAAAATAGAAAAATAAAATTGAGGAAAAAAGCCTAAAAAGAAGAAGCCACCTGTTCCTTGCTCCACATATTATGATCAAATGGATACAGCAATCCTTCTCTCTATGCCTTATATTCAAAGATACTTGGACTGCAAAATCAAGCAGAGATCACCTGTAGATGATTTAACTAACTGAACTACCTCTTGTAGCAGTGAGGAGTTTGATTTTCTAGGACCACCTGAGGAACTAGGATATTCACTGGCTAAAGTGGGTTTCTCTTTAGTTCTGAAGGCCGTAGCCCAGGATGCAGTGACACCACACACAATAATGAATCACGAATGGAAAGTTGTCTTACTCACAGGGGTTGATCCCTTACAGCCAAAAAATTACCCTTGTCATGTAAGAGCGCAAGAAGCACAGATTTATCAAGGAGTTAAGAGTATTTTAGCCTTTTGCATGGGAACCCTCAATTTTGAGCAAGGTGAAAAACCTCATCTGTTTTGAAATTTCATCAAATCTTAATGCACTCAGCACTTGTGAAGTCACTGCATTAAGCCCTTTGTTTATTATAACTGGACATGGAAGATTATTTTATACTCCTAATTTTTTATTACTTTGATCTTTGTACATTAGAGTCATGACTGTTGTCATTGTTTATTTGCTTGTTTTTTGTCTCCTTCACACTGAATTCCATTGGAGTTTAAGAATAACTGTGGGGAAAAAAAAACAACCAACCAACCACATTCTCTGGAAATATCATATTTCACATACTATTTCTGAGGGTGATATATTTGGAGGTTCTTTTCTGGGAAAAAAATCATAATTCATAATTTTACCCTGAAAATAGGAAAAGATCCCTACAAAGGTGGAGAAAGAATAGACAACAAACAGTTCACTGGATGTTTAAATTCATTCTCAAGCATAATAATTCTTTCAGATTCAATTTATTGTCACCTCTATTTTTTTGAGGTATATAGGACTAGGCTGCAAAAGCAGTATTTGAACTGACAGAAAAGTGTGTTCAGGGGGAAGGAAGAGTAAACATTCCTGATTGTCCTACTGAGGATTGCTGCACTTTCATGTGGAATTGCAGCAGATACTCTGCCAGCATTACACCAGTGAGGAGCCACCCAGGCCCCAGCCTGAACTTGCTCATCACATGAAGAAAGTTGTTCAAGCAGGAAGCAGCCACAAAGCTCCATGAAGGAACTTTCTGCCTCAGAGTGGCAGGCAACATGAAATAGTCATGCCCATCCAAGCTTCCATGATTTCTGCAATTCCTTCCCAGGCATTCTGCAGAATGCTGCCCCGCAAAGTAGAGAGTTACAGGTCCCCAAAGCTTTGAGGCAGCCCATGGCACCTAGATTCAGTCTCTGTGAGCTGTCTCCTGTTGCTTTATTTCTGTCAAGTGCCCCACTGCAGGCGTTTGACTCATGCGCTGATGCTGCAAGGCACAACTGGATAGAATACAATCCAATAAAACAACAAAACAAACTGAAGAAAACAGCAGCGGGAGAATAAATATTCCATGGAACTTGTGCCAAGGTTACATGTTTAACAGTTTTCCACTTTATTGTCAATTATTTGAATCTCATAGAGTGAGGGCAGACATTTTTATAGCACTTTCTGTTTAGCATTGGACATTTGAAGTGGCACAGCAGAAAGGAAGGTGAGTTTTTAGCTATAAATTGTGTTTTGCAATATGAAAGCTGCATAATAATGAATGATATAAGTTTTTTCGATTTCCATTTTTCTTCCTTACCCAAGAAAGGACCAAATCATTCTGAAAACACATTAGAAGTCAATGACAAAGTAATAGAAAATGCTGACATTTGGAAATATCTTTCCGAGAAAGTTCTCTAAGTGCTAGTTTTCAGAATCTATTCCACCCATGTAGATAAACCTGGAGGCAAGGAGCACAGGTGATGTCCTTCATACTGATTGAAAAATCGAATCTCATTAATATGAAAAGACCAGTGGCTAAATTTTTTTTCATCACCAGAATGCTAGTATTCTTTCAGACTGTTATTTACTATTATTATTATTATTATTGTTATTGTTATTACTACTACTACTACTACTAGTAATAACTATCAGTTATATCTTCAAATTTATACAGTGTCTTTTCTCTAAGAAGGTCCCAGCGCCTAGACGCCAAAAATCACTTTCCTAATCATGGAGATGCAGCCTTGATTCTTATCTGTGACCTGTGATTCTGCACAGCAAACAAGGAGACAAATCCCATGAATACTAAAGCATCTTGTGCAATTTAATTTGCTCATGTGAGCAAAAATCTTAACTTTCTTACGCATAGTGGAACAGCACAGCCTAACTTGGAGTACAGAAATTTCATGATAGCAATGATGAATCTTCCTGATAAAAAGTTAAGCTTGCGCTTAAATATATATCTACTTAGGCTGAGTTTTATTATGAGAAGTTGAGCTGATGAGTCATTCTTGTGTCCTCCCCATGTATTATGGAATGAGGGAAGTATTTCCAGAATATTCATAGCCTAAGGCAAATTCTTATGAGATCCGGCATGAGGAACACACTGTAGTCTCCACTGAATGTGTAGGAAAGCAAACAAAATTAATTATTCACACAGCTTTTAATACTATAAAATCAGTGAAATGGATGTTGCCTCAGTCAACAACATAATGTTCAGAACCCATTTTAATGACTGCAGATCATACGTAGGATACCACATGGACACACACACATGTGTCTATGGGTATGCATACGTCTATTTATGCTGATATTTACAGCAGTTATAAACAGCTGTGCCTAAAAGAAGACTGTTCACACAAATTACTAAATTTGGAAAACCTGAAACTTGTTCCAAGTTTCCTGTATGGTGAAAAAGAAAATATAAATTATTGATTAATGAGGAAAAATAGAAGGAAAAGGAGAAGGAGAAGGAGAAGGAGAAGGAGAAGGAGAAGGAGAAGGAGAAGGAGAAGGAGAAGGAGAAGGAGAAGGAGAAGGAGAAGGAGAAGGAGAAGGAGAAGGAAAAGGAAAAGGAGAAGGAAAAGGAAAAGGAAAAGGAAAAGGAAAAGGAAAAGGAAAAGGAAAAGGAAAAGGAAAAGGAAAAGGAAAAGGAAAAGGAAAAGGAAAAGGAACCACAAAGTGACAAGGAAAATAAATATTTGTATTTACAGATATCCATTTGTTAGCCAGGTATAATTGGCTGAGGTATTAAGCACAGACAGCTGAAGTGAATGTGTAACCTTTTCAGAACTTATATTTTATAATGAAGGATTTTTTTTTTTTATTACTGTCTGTATCAGGGCTGTTGCCATTGCTCAAGGAAAGGTATGCGCTTTATGAAAGAAAAACTCCAGCACAATAAGGAACTTGAAACTGTATGTTGTTTTCATTGAACTCTGAACTTGAAGTTTTATACTGACATGGCTGTAGTGGTCACATGAACACACCATTTTGTAGAAATATTAGAACACAGGAAGAAACACTGAAAACACCTCTTTGCCTGAAGGAAAAGGGCAAGATGCATGCAGGTTTGCTCTTTTTGGAAAAAAATAAAATAAAGCAAAGCATAAACAGAAGTAAAAGTACTTTGCTAAAATAACATGCAATTTAAAAACATATTTTAAAAACAGAAAGTTCAATCTTCTGGATTTTTTACTGTTAGACAAGATTTCCAATGCATATTTTTATTTAAGGATTTGTTTTATGTAGATAGATACAGTTAGACATAGAAGCATACATCTCTAGTAGTAAAGTAGAAAAGAGAAGTAACTGATTAAGTTAATAATCATCTCCTAAAGTTGACATTTTTTTTTTAACACAATGTAGATCAGTGGACAATTCTTATAGGAGCTGTTTTTAGTAGTTTAGAAACAATTTTTTCTTTAAAGAAAATATCACCCCCAGAAAGGTTAGGGGAAGGGATTGGGGACGATTAGGTTACAGTCAGATGCAGGATAGCATTTATAGGTATATTTGTATAGTAAGCTGACACAGAACCCTGAAATAGCCTATTTGAGGTTACCATAGGTAGTCTGCCTGAATCACCACTGTGAGCCCCCAGTAACCCAAAGAAAGCAACAGTTCAAAACATTTTTATAATATACCTGCACTACTAATGCAAGAACATCCAGGATGGATCTTAGGCCTTGATGCCAAGGGGAATGGAACAACCATCATGTGAAAGGTTCCATAATGCTTCAGAGCAGGGTGTAATGATGGCAATGCTTACTGGGAGGGAATTTCATGGAGGAAACTGTCCCATAAGCTTTAAACTAAATTCACACATTTGTGGATCTGTCACTCTTTAATTTACTACAGCTGGCTTAGAATTCAAGACTGTTCTATTGATATAGCAGAAACGGGAAGAGCTCCTTCCTGGCTTCATCGTGACCTGGATTTCATTCAAGAAAAAGCCTTCATGTGAGATTTGGAATGAAAAATAATTCATACTGCAAGGGGAGTGAGAGAGACCCACAGGTTCTAGAAATTCATCTCTTTTTTAACAGACCTCTCCATAGTAAGTGCAGATCATTGTGATTAAGGATATGTAGAAGACAAAGAGAAATAGAGGCTTAGAGTCTCGGTGCTTGTTTTGGTGTCCTAAGAAAGCTGAGAAGGAAGAAGAGCAAATCAAACAAAGAGATTGAGAAGCTACAGAAAGCAGGAAACTGATTTGAGATGCTGTGTCAGATTTCTCCCTCATTCCTGGCCATCTCCTGACAGAGCTGTCATGGAGGGGCTGCCCCTAGGAAGCGGCACAACCCAGGGTGCAGCTGTAAAACACACGGGCTTTACTGTAGGGCTGGTGTGGTGTCAAAGAGTGGGGCAAGAATGAGAGAGGGGCCTCCTGTGTGAATTCCCAGAGGTTTTATTCCAGGAGGGGGCAGTGACAGAAGAGCCCCAAACAGCGATGTGCAGTGGATTTTAAACCAGGGAGGTCTCAGGGCCAGATGCAAATCATTGACCAATAGGGCAGAAATAGGGGAGATGTAACAGGTGGGATTCACCATACAACATCCAATAAAGGAATACTTGGGAAGGACAAGGCTCACCTGGGCCAATGGGGTGCAACCAGCGATTGGCCCATGGGGGATTGATGGGGAAGCTTCTAGAAAACAAAGGGTGGGAGGACACAATGAAGGGCAGTGTAGGGGTGGACACAAACTTAAGGACACACCGATTTGGGGAAAAACATGGGGGAATATGAGGTTGAACCATTAACAGTTAAAACTATTAATTATCAAAAGAAACACACTCTGCAATATTGATTTGATGAAGTGTTTTGTCAGAATGGGATATTTGCTGATCAGCTCATGTCATGATTAACCACAACAACCACAGAGAGCACTACGGGCTGAGGGCAGAGTGGTTGGAAAAAGAGGCAGAAGGAAAGGAATTGGAGGTGCTGGTCAACAGTGGCTGGACATGAGCCAGGCTGTGCCCAGGTGGCCCAGAAGGCCAATGGCACTGGGCTTGTGNGGCACTGGGGTTGTGTCAGCAATGGTGTGGCCAGCAGGACCAGGGCAGTGGTCATCCCCCTGAGCTGGGCACTGGTGAGGCCACACCTGGAATCTTGTGTTCAGCTTTGGGCCTCTCACTAGAAGAAAGACATTGAGGGGCTGGAGCGAGTCCAGAGAAGCGGGATAGAGCTGTGCAAGACTCTGGAGCACAGATTTGATGAGAAGCAGCTGAGGAAGCTGCATGGTCTCAGCTTGGAGAAAAGGAGGCTCAGGAGTGACCTTCTCACTCCCCACAACTCCCTGACAGGAGGGTGCAGCCAGGTGGGAGTGGGCCTCTGCTCCCAGCAATGATGGCAGGACAAGAGGACAGTGCCTCAGGGGAGGTTCAAGTTGGACATCAGGATAAATTTCTTCACAGAGAAAGCTAGCAAACTTTGGAATGGATTGTCCAGGGAAGTGGTGGATTCACCCACCAAAAGTGTTCAAAGAACGATTTAGGGCTTTGATCTCTTTGACAAGTGCTGTCTTCTAGTTGACCTTGTTGATGGTGGTGAATGACTCAGTGATCATACAGGTCTTTTCCAGCCTAAATGATACTATGATACTGTGATTCTGTGATGATTTGAGGGGTAGAAAGAGCACCAAACTCACACTGAAATCTTTTTGAAGTGTGCTGTCTCTCATTAAAGTAAGATTTTTGTGACCTCTTGATAGAAAATTTACCAACAGCTGCTTTCTAACCCAGCAACTGTGCAGATAAACAAATTGCAACAAGCCAGAAGGAGTGAGAAATAGGAAGAAGAAAGGACAGTTTGCAGGCAGTGCTGAGAACAGAACATATTGTTCTGCTGATTGTTCCTTTAAGCATGCATAATCATGTACAATGATGTATTCACTTTAAGAGGATTCTCCATGTGGAAAATGTTCTTGAAAGGTTTAAACACAGTGAATGATCCAAAACTCATCGTAGTGTCATGGGAACAGGACAACTTAGAAAGCTATTGTATTAAAAAAAAAAATCAAGAGCAAAGGAGAAGTCTTGCAATTTAATGCAGATAAAGAGTCTTGACTGATGCAGTGAAGACTAAGCCATCTTTTGGACAGGGGAAAGCATCTTTCAGGATGTTCTCTTCCAGTGAGTGTCATGATAAAGGTCTGGTTAAACTGGGGTAACTGCAAGTATAAGAAGTGAAAACTTCCAGGAGGAAAGTTAACATAAAAATATATGCTATTTAGGAGACATCCTGAGGAGCAGATGTATAAGATTTCCAGTATGTATAGGTCATAAAGCTCCCTGAAAGTGACAAGTGCAGTTTAATTAAACGCCTTTCCCTTTTTCTGTCATTCTTCTCTTCTTTCCTCCCACTCTTTTTTTTTTTTTTTTAAATTCCCTCTTCCCTCTCCTCCTTTTCCCTTTTCCTTTTTTTTTTTTTTTTTTTTTATTTTCCTGTTATAATTTCTTTTTCTTTTCTTTTCTTCCTTCCTCTGTCTGAAATCAGATGGGGCAGAATTACACATGACAGTAGTAGTCCTCTGCAGAAGCCAGAGACAGCGAGAAGAGGAATGCTCTGGAATGAGTTCATGAACTGCATAAGCCAAGGATGTTCAACTGACACTCAAAAGACTGCTTTTCAAGATCAGTTGTGCTTGAGAAGGTCGTCACTTGTCTCAGGAAGAAACATGTCATATTCTTTGCACAGATTGTTTCTCCTCAGCTAGGCCAGGTTGGGAGAAATTTCGTGCAATTTCTCTGAAAGAAAAGATCATCTTGTTATTTTTAAATCAGATCTGTGGCCTGGGAAAGTATAGACCACTGGGTTTAGGCTTTATAGTAAGCAAGGTTTTAGGACATACTCTGAAGGAAAATATTAAAGATGGAAAGATAAGAAAGAAAAAATTGATGGGTTTACCAATGATAGACTGCCAAACTGGACTGATACCATTCCATGATAAGATAACTGATTTTTCTAGACAAGTGAAATTTAATAGATCTAATCTGACTGGACTTCAAGAAAACATTCAAGATGGTCCATGCTAGAAATTTTTATCAAAGCTATAGGGGATGAGGCTTAGCTGAGGAGTTAGATGAGGAGCTATAAATATGTAAGGAACTGGTGGGTGAATTATTAGGGAAGGGCAACAGAGTTCTTGATCAGATAGGCTAGAACCACTGCTCACTTTTCTTTACTTGGAAATCAGAATATGTTACTTCAGACTGCTGGTGACACAAAGACAGAGACTGTCAGCACAGAGGGGAATCAGAGTGAGGATTGAAGAAACTAGAACTAGAAAGAAACATATTAAAGCAGTGTCTTGCATTGAGACATAAATCATCTCATATGTGCTCTATGTTCAGAGTTCTAAGGAATACAGAAGAGGGAAGAAATGAGGGATAAAAACTGCATGCTTTATCCAATCAGCAGCTATGGATCACTGACAGGAACTTTTAGTAGTAATAGTAGCAGTAATAATAATACTAAATACTACTACTACTATTACTACTACTAATAATAATAATTCTATTCAAAGGAGGAATCTATCAAGTCAGATGTCGACTTCATGAAGTCCCCTCATTCTGATTTGAGTAAAAGTATTTGGAAAAATCACTCTAGGTTTGACTAGAGAAATTATTTCACTGTGGAGGATCCATTCCTTGAAATACAGTAAGGTTTAACCTGGAGAAATAAGGGCTGAATAAAAGTATATTTTTTTCTGTATATATACATCAAGGTGGAACTATTGGGGTAGTTGAGGAGAAGTTATGGAAGACAGAGACAATGTGGCTGCAAGAGAATGATTATATTAATTAATTCACAAACAGTATGGCTGAAGACTAGATTTCCATAAGGAAGATGATTGCTGAGAATAGATTTCACAAAAAGCTGGGATAATGAAAAAGTGAAGTTTCCTACCTCAAAAATAGAAACAACCAAGAAAAACCTGGTAATAAATTATCTGTTCCTTGCCTGTAATCCTTTGCTGGGACATTACACCTTCAATGTTTGGCAGCTCATGGACTCTCAGAGGAAAGAAGCTGGATAGTAGCACATTACCATGTTAGTATATGGTCAGTGTTTCTTCTGGAAGCTGAATATATGGGCTCAAAGACAAAAACTTACCCAGAGAAATTGTAACTACCTGCTTTAACTCTCCTGGCACTTCTACCACACCTGCAGAAAGGTTCTGGAAATTAAATTTTTAATTGTTACGTACTGCATATAAACAGCTGGAGTCTTTTCCTCTGCTCTCCTCTGAAGCAATGAAATCACAAGAAAAGTACATTAAGTTTGAATCATTGTCACAAGTTAAAAGAAAAACATAAAATGGAGAAGCTGAGACACAAAACTGAGATACATTCAAATGCCGTTGAAGTTGCAGGGGATGAAAAAAATCTTATAAAACTGAGATAAAAAGGACAAATAAAGGTTTGCATAATCTTTACCCCAGGGTGTAATAGCAGTGCTAGTGTTTTCAGACTATAACCTTTCCTGGGATAAGAAGCTAGTCAAACACACAGGCTCATCATTCTTTTCAGCCTTCCTGTATGACTCCAGACAGGCTCCTGGAGGTAAGGTCAACAGAGGACCCATTGAATCCTTCAGCTCCAGCACTGTGCTATCTCTGATAATTTCAAGATTCTTTCCAGGAAAGTGATTTGTAAGCCAAGTGTCAGGTCTGCTGTCTACCAGTGCAGGGACTTTATATCCAGCAAGTCAGGAAACCCATGTGCAGATCAGGCAGCAGAGGAGAGCCACGAAGACTAGTTATTTGTGTTCTCTATTTGTGTTACCCAATTATCTGTGGGCAGATTGCTGATCAGAGACCCAAAGAAATTTCTGAGAAATCCTGCTACAGGGGATTGATGGATTTCTTTTGTGCTTTTATGCCTTATACTGGTTGAACTGCTGATTTTAGTGCTAATTTTGGGGCAGATCTGTGGTCTTTTATAGGTGGGGGAGAAGCAGCCTTAAAATATAAATCTATCAGTTGTCTATTTGAAGTTAAAACAAACCAGCTGTGTGTCCTCACCTGATCTACACTGAACTTGTACTGCTGCACAAAGAAGTACAGGCACTAAGGACAGAGGAACTACCATTCTGAAATCAGGTAATTTTTCTAGGTGGCAACAACAAAACTCTTGCATGTTACCTTTTCACTAATAAGCAATCATGGAGTATAGGATCCTTAGATGAAAGAAAGCAAATTTACATCATCCACTCTGTGGAGATTCCCATCAACAATATATTATGGAACCAAGTCAGTTATGAGGTGGAAGGGTAGATCCATTGCCACTGCAGTGAAAAAAAGAAACCACAAAAAAACCCCCAAAAAACAAAACAAAACAAACAAACAAACAAAAAACCCCAAAAACCCCCAAAAAAAACCACAACAAAAAAAAACCCAAACAAAATTTCCAAACAATGCAAAGCAAAGAAACCAACAAAAAAAAAAGAAAAAAGCACAAAAAAAGAAAACACACCAAAACTTGGAGGTTCAATGAAATTAAGAGGAAGCCTAGTCTTATGATACAAGGTTTGTAACCCTTCCCAATCTCAGATTCTAGAAATTAACTAATGTTGGAAGATTCTGAATTCTTTCTGTATCTGGAGGACATGAATCATTTTCTGGTAATAGAAAGCTTTTCAGTACTAGTCTCCTTGCACTTCAACCCCTTACTCTGAAGAGCAGTAGAAGAAAAAACATTCTGCTTCATAAAGATGTTGTGTAGAGAAGTGTATAAATTATTGAGATCTGTTCTGATACAGAGAGCTCACATATGTATGTGCATATCAGAGGTAGCTAGCTAGAATTGATTGCTGCATGAATAAACATTTACAGCTTCAGCCCCTGCAACAGTTACTGTCCCCTCTCTCTCCTCTTGTCTCTAAATTTCTAAGTGGTCATGTCCTGCATGACTCTTTGCAGAATGTATGCTGGAAAGGGCAAACTCTTGCTATTCTTCTGTGCTGTATACTAAGCCCTTTCTGCCCCCATTACTGTTTGATCTTTTACAAGGTTATCCTGGTATGAATTATAGGATGTAATTAAGGAAGATAGTTTTAATCCTTCTCTTTGTAACTGTACAATCTATTTATACAAGAACTTGCTACTTGATATTGTGAATTTTGTACAGTCTAGCTGAGGGTGACCAGACCAATTTCTCTGGATAGAATAAATCCTCCTTATCTTCACCCTTCAAACTTCAAACTGAACTTGATCCAAACATCCTTTTCTCCCATTTAGAAAGAGCTTCATTCAGTTTTAAGTTTCATTTTCATATGAAAATGCTGTGAAAAAATTTTTCTCATGGTATTTTCAACCAAGATTTGAAGTAGAAAGTACTAGAAATACCATGAAGATACTCACTCCTGGACTGATCTCCAGGAAAGCTTGCCTGGATAAGTAAGAATGGAATTTAGGTGAGATTCCTGGAAGATCCCACAAATGCAAAGCTGCATTTCAAGTGGTAATTACAACGACTTGGACAAGATATAATAATAAAAGGTTACACCAGAAAACATAAATCACTGGCCTCTTAAGCAAAGCATGACAGAGATCACCGAATTTGAAAGATTTCACAGAGTGGCACAAGTTTGGCCTAGATTGCTGAGCACTGGCATTCCGCTGTGCTTCACGCCACCCTGTCCCTGAGCATTCAAAGTTAGTGACATGTTTCTGAGTTTGTAAAGTTAATCTACTCCTGCCCTATGCTGGGGTTTTATTGCACAGAAACTAAGGCACTTTGTCCTAGCCCCACCTTGACAAACAGCCTGTGTATCATCAAAGTGTGCACCCCAGTGCAGTTATTCCTTGATCCTCCAGTTTATATAGACATTGCAGTAACATTTGAACATCACTTCTAACTTCTTGGACTAACATTTAGAAGCATCATCCCCATGCCAGGCGTTATAGAGCAATGGGAAGGAAGAGCTGTGCCTCCAGATCTTCAATTTGACATAAAAGGGTAACTCTGAGACAGAGGCAGAGCACTGGGAGGTGGTTGGAAATCCTATCCTTGGCATGTTGCCCAGGCCATTTAACAACTCCATTTGCACCTATGGTCTATGTTATTCTTTTCTACCTGCACCACTGTGTAATAATGAGGGCTGGGAGTACCCAGACTTTCATCAGCTTTACTCTGCAGCCAGGGCTGCAGTTATCCCATCTCCGACAGAGTGGGGTGCAGAAGGATTTGTAAAACATACACACACTACCGTGCTACATGTTCCACTAGATCAAAGAAAATTTGTCCAGGGTATCCAGAATCTTTGACACTGGTTGACAGACTAAAACTGAAGGTTTATGCAGCAAGGGTTTGTTATCCCCCTGCTCAAGCCATGAGAGAGAACATGTACGGACAGGGCCAGGCTGGCTGGGGACTGATATGCTGCTGGTGAATGCTGAACATCTGCTGGAGGAAAGAAAGATGATGCAGTGACCTCCACATACCTAAATCCTATAGAAATGAATTCTGGGATAAGTCCAGAGAGACACTACTGGTTCTGACAGATTTATTCTGGAGGCATAGCTATATAACTGAGAGCACAAATTGGCCCGACATGTAATCAGCTTTGGGATGAAAGGCACTATTTAAATGGAAGATGCTATTATTATTATTATTGTTATTATTATTATCATTATTTCCTTTCTAGGGCAAGTGAGGCTCATAGCTTTCATCTTCAGGCAGATGGAGAGGATGGAAAGAGAGTGATCTGTTTTTCTTTAATGACAGAAAAAAAATTAAACAAGATATAAGGATCCTGTTCAAAATAAATATCAGTGAGAAAGGGGAAAAAATAAAGACCATGGAAGGGAAAAAAAAGGGAAATAAGAAACCAAGAAAAACTGAAGTAGATTTGACCTCAAAGGAGATGAAATTGAGCTAAAGTTTACTAGTGAAGTCAGGTTTCCCTTGGGGCTTAGGCTGCCATTTAAGCTATTTCTTCTCTTTTACTCTTACAGCATAATTCCTCTAATACAGTGCTATAGGTCATAAAAAACCCAACAAAACAATGACAACAAAAAAGAGAAAAAATCGGCCCAAAAAGCTCTGCTACAACTAGACTCCAGTTTCCATTTACTAGCATTTACTAGCATGAAAAACCTTCACTTGTAAAAAAGAATTTAACATTATTTTGTGGAAAAATACTACCTTATAGAAGGTGGTAACCTGGTAGTTTGAAGCAAAAGCTACTTCCTCAGTGCCCTAACTCTTGACAGATTATACTTACAAAGCTCCTGCCAACTCACTCTGTGCTTTTTTATCTGAATTCCATGCTCAAAAAAGTGCTCTCAATTTCTATAAGGTGACTTATTTTTAATGTTTCTCCACTTTTCCTCGAATCATGTTCTCTCCATCCTTTTCACTTCCACCCCCCCTTTACACAAATCCATCTCTTCTGTTGAGATGAAAGCCCACACAAACTGATGACTGGTGACTGATTGGACTCTGCTAGAGGCATAATTAAGAAGCTTTTAGACTCTACACTGATAATGAAAGAAAGGAGCAAACTGACACTAATCAAACAAACAAATAAACAAAAATACACCGGAAAACTCCACATATGTGCTTTCTCTCAGCTATGGTACTTGACAGTGCTACTTTAACAGCAGGTGCTAAGGAAGCTTCAGACAGAAGAATGATTTTTGAGTTGATGGAGCCCCTTTAAAGGTGTACAGAGACACTATATACCCCACTGTGCAGGTATCAGCTTCATTTTTCCTTACCTTGCCTGCTCTTCCACTTTGCTGCTGCCACAGTCCAATCTCTGCCAGAGCTTTTGCTAGTGAACTATCTTCAAACACTGCTATTGCCTTTAGAGGCTGAGAGGGTATGATCTGTCAGGAGCTGGAAGACAGAGTTCAGCCAGAGATGGGATTTGTTCTGTCTGAGGTTGTTGGAGAGTTTTTTTGTTATGGAAGCAACAACTCTGAATTCTTTGCATCCCAGAAGGAGCTGGGGACTAAATTAAAAGACCTGTCTATAATCACCTTTTGCTGTGTTTCAATACTTGCTGGAAAAGGAAATTTTCTGAAACATCCACGCTCTGCATGAGAAAATATTCTAACCTGTATGTCCCTGATAAGTGCCTCTAATTTGTCTCCTTTTGGGTTAACATCTTTTTTCTTTGGCCCAGATTCCCCTTTGGCATGGGCATATTAAAATCAAAAGCCTATTTATTTAAGAGCCAAAGAGCCAGCATTTCTGTTTCTCAGATATTTTCATTACTGCAGCTTTTTATGCTCCATTACTGCTACCAACGATTCCTTTATTGGTTAGGTCAACATATAGTTTCAACTGGAGGGTCAGAAATCCTGTCGTTTTGCATAGAGGACTACAAAACCATGAAGTCTTGTGCTAAGAAAGTGAGAAGGAAACAAAAAGAAAAAAAACCCATATTGCTTATCCTTCTTTCTACCTCCCTAAAAATCATGTGTTCTCATAGCATTTCAATGTAGGACCTCATAGGAAATCAGCAGACAAGAACCATTTCCCAGATCTGATATACCTGGAAACAAGGCAGATTTCAAAATCCTGAGTGTCCTTGCTGTCAGCTTGTTTGTCTGTGTAATGGGAGCAATAATATCAATAAACCTGTGATTATCCCCAGAAAGTCAGGCAGTGATGGGTCCTCTTGCTGTCAGAGCTGGTGCTGCAATAATGGGCATTCCCCTCCTTCAGCTGGAGACAGGGGAGGCTGACTGCAGGTGGAACTCTCTAGCTGCCAGCTAATGGCAATCCTGCTTGTGTACATTACCTTCTTCCTTGCAACGTTTCTATTAACCTTGGGAAAAGGGGTGAGCTGGAAGAAGGCTTAATTTGATGTCCTGTTTACAATTTACAAAGACATCAGAGTACTACCAATGCAACAAGTACAATTTTACATGTAACTGGGGTCAGACTTACAGCCAGCAAAACCACTAGTTCTGATAGGCAAAAACACAGACTAAGCACTAGGTTAATTCACCCTTCCTGAAACACAGAAAACATTTCTCATCCATCTGAGTTTTACACTGTTTAAAATCAGAAATACACTTGTTTTTTTACATCCTGCTACCTTGATTAAAAGTGAGAACCTGAAACATTCAAGTCTCTCTATCCCATAGCAAAAGGCTGGAATTAGTGTCTTCAAGATCTTCTGCCATTAGAAACTTCAGAGTAAAATGTAAATTAAGATTGGCCACACTGAAATGATTTTTTAGGGTACCATTTGGATAAGGAAACTCTAGGGCATTTGGGCAGAATTCAAGCCTTTGGCCGTAGTTCAGTGTTTAGGTTCATGCTGTATCTGATCTAACAGCTTAAGTGCAGCTAAAAACTCACACCACACAGCTGGTGATTCTGTATATGTCTGATTTGGGCAGTATCCAAGAACCTTCAGAAGTAAGTTTTCTGATCTTATCACTGAAAAAAAATCTACAAATTTTTGCGAAGAATCTTACAATAAGGCCAGCGTTTCTTCTGAAATTTCTGATATTTTGTTTTGCAATACTTTTAAAATATTTGCTGTTTTCTTTCAAGCCGGTAGTTAGCAGCCAAAACACACAAATGCTCTTGACATTCTGTGGCTGTACCTAATCAAATTTCTCATTTTGAGGCTTTGGGTAAAAGTGTTTTCTGCTGGCTGGTTTCTCTCAAATGTGACACCGATCAAGAATCATAGCTGGAGCACAGAGATTCAAAACAAAGGACAGGAGTTCCTCCCACAAAGCAGAGTTATACTTAATACCAAAACGTATTGTGGACAGTGAAAGATTTTGTGACTTCAGAGGGTAACAGGGAAAGCTATGGGAAGAAAAACATTCTGAAGACTGTGAAACATGAGATTCCATATTTGACTGCACAACTCCTGGAGCTCCAACTTATGTTATGAAAGCAATATCAGTAGTATCACCTCACTTGTTATATGGTTTATAAATATCCTTTTTTGCTATCTGACATTGGCAGAATAACAGTTGGACCCAGTGAATCTGTCTCGTACTGGTACAGAAAAGAGGGAGAGAAAAAGAATAAATTATTCCTCTGTGCATATAATCTTGGGTAAAAAGTTAACCCTGAGTGTTTGAACTGCCACCATATTCCAAAGATAAGGATAACCCCTCATTGCTTATGATTTGTGATAACAGACTGATGGAATCTCTACAGAGCTCAACCANCCCTAGGTACAAAGGTTCCTAAGTCTCTTTCAGGTGACCTACTTCCATGTGGTGGTTTGTGGTTTTCCAAAGTAACTGAATGAAATATTAGAGTTTTGATTAATATTCCTTTTAGATTTTTCTCCCTTGATTATGGAATTCAGAAAAAAAAACAACCTATGAGTAGTGAGAAAGAAGACGGTGAGGGAGAAAGGAAGTACTCTCAAGCAGCACCAAAAGAGTCAACCTCATTCCTTTGGTTCCTTTGACATCATCCCACCCAGGTTTAACTGTGTAAATTTGTGCTTGAAAGGAAAGCAGCAAACTGCTGCTTCTTGGGTCCTGTTTGCATGAACACAAAATATTCATTGTTGCTCTTTTAAGGTGACCATGTTTTACACAGGATTTTAATACAAGCATCCAACAAGGTCGAAAATAGTGACCCTTTGAAATGGAAAGATTAACATTTTTATAGATAGGAGAGGAAAATAGGCCACTTGCAGTGGAGCATGAGAATTCTATCTTGTTCTGCTTTTTTTTATGTTTTTTTTCTTTACAACAAATAAGGCATATGGATTGCAAAGAGGACACTGCCCCATTAAAAAAAAAGTCTTTTACAGTATTTTCCAATTTAATGCTGTTTGCAAGTAGCACTCAGGATCATCCAAGAAAAGTCTGACTCACTAGTTTTTCAATTTAGTTTGTTAATAGCCTGCCTTTCATAAAAGCATCAAGCACAATAACAAAAATACCTAAATCAATAGGATGATGCAGCAATGCCTTACAGAGATATTTTTGAAATAAATATATACTATTCAGCCCAGCCTGCTTGACATCAAATTTATATACTCAATAAGAAAGCATAATTAATGGTCCCAAACTGTATTTTCTTTCACCTATTTCACATCTCAAGAAGCCGACAGTTTTGTCTGAAAAGGGGAGGTGGGGGGGGTGGCAGAATGGAGAAAGTGTTCCATTCATAAATGAAATGAACCCATTAAAAATGACTTTCTCCCCAGCTCCCTACCAGTGTCTCTTGAGGACTGGTGTGTATTTTATTAAGAAACAGAAGTGTGGAATGTGCTTGCATTTCACAGGGTCCATAGCCAGGTGATTTATCATCTCTCTTTACCTTGCCAGCTGGCTGGGCATTCACTAATTTTGAGGGAACAAAGGAGACAAACTAGGAGCCCCCATTTCCTATTGATGTCAACATATCTATACTCAGGTCCACCCAATCTACCCCTCTGTCCACCATGTGGACCTACAATCAAATTTAATTAGCCATTTTGATTTTTCAGTGTAGCATCTTCTAAAAAAAATAAGCAGATTGTACCATGTGAATTGTAGAAGAAGGAAAATGTGTTGACTACCAAACTGCTTTTTGAATCAAAATTAGTTTGGTGCTTAACTGATTTGAAGGGTTTTGTGGGTCTTCCTGTTCAGTGGGGAAGAAACTGAAATGTGGAAAGTCAACTGACATTGTGTGTCTTCAAGCAGCTCAAAAAAGAACTACATCTGGTGTGAGGATGAAGCAGACAAAGCACAGCTCTTGAGTTAAGGCTGTTGACTAAAGAGCAGAAGAGGTAAAAATATCGCTGCCATATAGCTCTTCATTGTCTTTTCCACCAGGTAAGTACCCCTCCTGGAGCAAAGTCAGATAATGTGGTAAATTCCTGGCCACACCAAGACTCACTGCATGTTTCACAGGAGGTGCCACAGGCCTGTCGTGTTTCTTTAAGTTGAGCACAGAGCTGTGAGTTGGCAGGCAAAGCCACAGACTCGTCCTCCCTTGTCCCCACTCTACTGTGGAAGTTTGGGACTGAGTAGGGACAGACACTGATCTCTTCTCTCCGGTGAGCAGTGACAGGACCTGAGGGAATAGCCTGTTTTTTGTTAGGGGAGGGTTATGTTTGATATCAGGAAAAAGTTCTTCACCCAAGACTGTCTGGGCACTGGAACAGGCTCCCCATGGAAGTGGTCACAACTCTAAGCCTTAAAGAAGCATTTGGACAATCCTTGTTCTTGTTCACTAGGTTCTTTCAGTGTCCTGCGCCAGACTCAAGACCTGAGTTACCCAATAATCCTTGGGGAATTATTTTAATCTAAATTGCTTATTATTATTTTCAAATGCCAATTAATCAAACCCAATGAACAGTCTTATGGTAAGAATCTACTATAAGTCAAGGAAAATTGAGACACTTAAACATTCACTAGTCATTGGTGCAGAAATGCAAAAATTCTAAGAAGTTTCACTCNAAAAATTCTAAGAGGTTTAACTCCCAGTCCTTTCCATAAGTATGGCACCTACTTTTATCTTATGGTAAAAATTCATAGCATAATAAGATAAACTTAAGTTCTTATTCAATTTTCATACATCCTGAAAAAAAAAACAACAAAAATACCCACAGAAAAACCAAGTAGAAAACCTCAGTATTCCCAGGGGCTTGTACCTGAGGAAAAATGAAATAATCAGAAAAATAAAAGAAGGAAGGTCTTTAAGTTTTAGTCTTATATTTTATCACTGAGCAAGTGCTGATTTTTATTTTTCTTTTTCCTTTTTTCTTCTGTTTCTGCAGCATTGTCCCAATACTTGGTTGATACCAAACATAGCAACTCATTCATTATCCTGAATATCTTCTGAGCCAAACTCCACCCATAAATAGGGCTATACTGACTCATAAATCTCTGTGGCTGGATGCTTGAAAATGCATGTAGAATCCACCACTGGGTTTGGACGTAATAAATAATGAAAAATGAGTCATGGTAGTTGCCATATTTGTAATGAATTGTAGCTTTGCAAAAGAGACAATGGGAGCTATCCTGAAACTTGCAAGATTAGATACATCTACTTTAAAAAGGCTTATTTATGATAGAGTGAAATAGTCTTTGCAGAATTTTCCTTGTCACATAATGACTTAAAAACAACGCACAAAAAGTATCATAAAAATAAAATAATAATAATAATTTAAAAAGCTGTTACACCTCTGTCTCTCCTAAAGAGAATATAATTAAATTTGAGTCTTCATAATAAGCTAAATATTTTCCCTTATCAGGAATAAAAATATCCCATGGGACAATATTAAGTCTGATGAAGCTTTGGTTTTGAAGGGAAAATATTTTTATCTCCATACAAATTGGAGGTTTACATTATGCTTTTTCTTCAGATTTTATTTCTCTATTAAAAGTAGTTTATGTACATACCATCACAAGCAAAATGAAACACCTTGATAAATCAACACAGAGAGTTCAGTTTATTTATTTTTTTAAAGGCATTGTTTTCATCCCAAAAAGTCATCATCCTGAAGAACATTTCTTGAAGTCTTATGGGTTGGCTTCAGATCCAAAACTGAGCAATAATTACACAGCTAAATGAATAAGTCAGAATAATATAATACACAAAATAACTTTGACTCCTACTTTAATCTGGTTCTACTAGATATTTCCAACGAAGACTTAAAATAACAATATAAGTGTCATTAAAATGCCATCAGTTACAGTCACTAAACCATAGTATCTGATGTATTGCTTTATATTTCTATGCTGTGTCTTTCATATTGTGCAGTGGCAAGTGTTGACTTTTTAATTGCAATTGCAGTATGTCATCTAATTGGGCAATATTGCAGTAAGGAAGATGCTTTCACTGAATCCAGCTGGCATTTAATTTACACCCAGCACAAAAACAGCTGAAGTCCATGGTCTTTAGCTTGAAGAAGGAATGGGAAAAGCAGCCTTTTAGCAATCTTGTATGGTCTATGCTTTTATCTGAAAATTAAAACTCAGGCTCTTCCATTTTAAAATAAATATTTCAGAGTTTCTCCCTACCTTTGAGAAGAATTAAGGTGTTATATTTCAGAAGTTAATGTTTGTGTCAAAATATGGAGTTGTAGCTACCCTCTTTTCTTTCAGATTAGTTACACTACCTAAACCAGAAGGTGTTCCCAAAGTCAGTCGTTGAACTCTGAGAAGGCAGTACAGGGTACCTGATTTCAAGACTACAAAATCTTTAGTTAATAATCACCTAATTCAGGAACCATATAAGTTAAATCTATCTGAATTTTGAAATGCAAGGATACAATGACACTTGCCTAAACACTTGAGACAAATCACCATCCTACAAAAAAGAAAGAAGTCCTGAAATCCAAGACAGGCCAAATTTGCATGTTCTACATCAATGTGATTTTAACTTTGGGCATAACAACCAGAAGCATCCACATTCTGGGCCCTGAGCAGAAGAAGAGGCCAATAATTACAGCACTCTCAAAATGTAGAAGTACAAGAGTGCATCTTTCCTGTTTCCTGATGCAGGAGAGATGTTTAATTAATCAAGAGAAGTTTGAGATTGTTAATCAGAATTAACTAAAACACCAACTTGGAAAAAATGGTTTAAATACCTTTTTGAATGTCCTAGCTTACAATTTAGGTGGTCTTCCATATCAATGCTTGCACAAGAAACAAGATTAACTCACCTGAGACCTCTTTGAGGGATTTTTTTTTTTTTTTTATACAGACAGCAGTTCATCTCCTTCTCTAGAAAACCTAACTGTAATTTCACTGATCGTGACAGAATTCTTAACAAGTAATGTTATTGGTATGGGAAGCTAGCTGGGCATAATGTTCTTTTGCCTGAAAATTATAAATTTAAAAATAGTTTGGAAGAGATTTCCAGACATCATCTAGTCCAGCTTCTTGTTCTAAGCTGTAGTGTCCTGCCCATCCTGAAGCTGCACTGCTAGACTGACTCTAATCTATGTCAATCCATCCTTCTATGGGGAAGCAACGTCCCAAGAAAATCCTCTCTTGTGCCAAATGGTGGGGAATGATCACTTTCCCAGCACTGCAAGCTCCACTTTTTTCTGATGAAACCCAGAATGCAGTTAGTTTCATCTGCTCAAAGGCATACTTGCAGCTTGTGTTCAAGGTTTGCCCATTAGGAGCCCTCAGGTTCTGCAGTGTTGGTTTTTACCTAGTCAGCTCCCAGCTGCTACATGGGGTTATTTCCTCTCAGATATGATGGCAAGTCAGACAGGGCAGTGGCCTCAACTACAAATGGCACAGTCCCACAGTACCCAAAGAGGGTCTAGGGAGGGAAACCAGGCTGAGGTCATCTTCCAGTGATCACCAAAAAGGTTCCCAGTGCTGACACAAATCCAAGAAAAAGAAGCAGTCCAGGATCAGGATGAGAGCTGGAGACAGTAACCTGGGTCAAAAATCATGTCCCACAACAACCAGTAGTGTTCAAGACAATGAGACGTGCCTGACATCAAGCTGGGCAGTCAGGTTTGTAAGGCAGCATTCAGGAAAGGGCCTGAATTCAGGGGGCACAGACAGGCATGGGCACAGCTGCCACACAGGGCAACAGAGCTCCTGCAGCTCCAACGAGCATCAGGAGCCCTGCTTTAATGGCAAATTTAAAGAAGAGGGAGCCCCTGAAGAAGCTTCATCTAAATACTTTTTCACAATAGACTCAACCAAAATGAGAAACCTGAGTCATATCAGAGAGCTGTCCTTCAGTGTGGGTATCCAAACTAAAAGGGAGAACACACTCAGGGCGCTGGGACCGCTGAGCACGGTAATCTGCGAGGCAGCATATTTGGTGTGATTGCAAATAATTGCCCAAAGACTTCCTTGAAACTCCTGAGTAGTGTCTGATGTCTGATTTTCAGAAAGCAATTTTGAAACCTCAGAGCTTATCAGGAGAGTTTATCTGAGAAATAAATCCTTTACAATTTTTTTTTTTAATGTTTGTTAAATATCTCACCTACTGGCTATGCTTCAGGGGTGTTTTAATTAGCAAGACAGGTTTTTGCTGCGGTTTTCTTTTTACCTGTGTCTACAGGCAATTTTGAATAACAAATTATAAGAGAATATCTTCAATTTAGATAAAGTTCCTCAAATCTGTTGGCTTCTCCTTTTCCACTTTACCCTTTAATTCCAAAGTACAGGTTGGGAAGTTGACTTAAAGTTTCTCATAACTTAATTGTCTGTCTTGTATGTTATGATGGTAAGTGCAGAATGTCTTGGTGTGTTGAGTTTATAGGGCCAGGTTTTTGTAGTGGGGGGGCTATCAAGAGTGGTTTCTTCAAGAAGATGCTGGAAGCTTCCCTTGTGTCCAGTAGAGTCAATGCCAGGCAGCTCCAGGATGGATCCTGCAATGGTCAAGGCTGGACTAATTCGAAATGGTGGTTAGATCACTCTCATAATGTCTAAGGATAACAAAAGAGAAAAAGTTATTACACAACAAAGTTCTTAATTGCGGCCAAAGAGCAGGGTAAAAATGTGTGTGAGGAGCAGCCCTGCAGGCTGCACACTGAAGGAGGGGCAGGAGCTGCTCCAGGCTCTGGAGCTCAGATTCCCCTGCAGCCCCTGGAGCAGCCCATGGGGAGGCAGCTGTGCCCCTGCAGCACAGGGAGGGCACGGGGGAGCAGAGATCCAACTCAACCCCTGGAGCAGCCCAGGCTGGAGTAGGTATCCTGGTGGGATTTGTGTTCCACTGGCAGAACCGTGCTAGAGCAGCCTGTCCTTGAAGGGTTGCAGCCATGGAATTGTGAGCCATACTGGAGCAGCTGGAGAAGATCTGTTGCCCATGAGATGGACTCAGGTCAGAGCAGTTCATGAAGAACTGTCTTCTGTGGGAGGGAGCAGGGGAAGCACTCCTATCAGTAGCAGCAGCAGGAACAGCAATGATGAAATGACCATGACCCCCATTCCCGTCTCCCTGCACCACTGAGAGACAAAGTAAAACTAGGAAGGATGGAGGGATGAGGGGAAGGTGTTTTTAAGTTCTTACTTTACTTCTCATTATTGTGACCTGATTTTCTTAGTAATAAATGTAATTAATATCTCTATTTTGAGCCTGTTTTGCCCATGACAGTATTTGATGATTGATCTCTCTGGGTCCTTATCTCAGCTCACAAACCCTTTATTATATTTTTTCTCCCCTAAGCAGCCGAAAAGGGGAGTGGCAGTGCAGCTTTGGGGGTTTCATGGCATCCAGCCAAGATCAACCCATTACACCTGGGAATCAGTAATTTGCATGATGCAGTGGGATATGAATGACAAGGAACAGTCTGCAGTAGTGTTCAGTGCAGCTGAAAGTCCAAATTAGTGGCAAAACAGAATATACAATCTCAAAGACAAATTTGGAGCACTGATGATGAGAATACTCTGTTACAGAATAAACCCAAATTTGAACTAGTCAAGAGGTTCTATTGTTCCTGGTGTGATAGAGAATCCTTTCTAAGCTGAAGCTATTTAAATGTGAATCCTTAAGCCTGGCTATAATCACATAACAAGACTAATTCAAAATAACAATCAGTCTAATCTGGTGTTTAGTACAATCAACTGAGAGATTAAGGTTCCAATTTATAAATCACTTGCATATACTACCTACTTCCAGAATCCTTGAAAATTACATGCATGCCATTGCCAATTCACAAAGATCTTTAAATCCATGTATCTCCAGTGTCACAATGTCTCCCAGTACTATAGGCAACTTTCTGCTCAGTGTCTCACTCAATTCAGACTGTTGAGGTCACATAAAGATATAGAGGAAGAAAAGATACTGAGAGGAAAATACATAGAAAGTAAGGAAAATGTTTCACTACCATTTGAGAAAATACATTTTTTCTTTTTTTAGGGTTTTGAGTTTTATATTTTTTTGTTGCTTTGGGTTGTTTAATTGTTGGTTTGTTTGTTTTTGGTTTTTATTTGTTTTGTTTTTTATTTTGGTTTTGATTGTTTTGTTTTGTTACATGGACGGTACCCAGAACAGACTGGTGAAATTCCCAGAAGGGACAAAAATAGGACATCAATTTCGATAAATGACTCAGAAAATGGATTTCGCAGCTCCCATAATATAAGAAAAGTCTTGAGAATGACTGGAAAAGTTTTTCATAGCACAACTGTAAAACTCATCCCAAAATAGAAGACATTGCAGCTCTTCCAAGAACTCTAAAGCACTTCTCCATGGCTTTTATAAAGCAACTGGAGATGAGTCACATAAAATGATCTTAGCAATGTAAAAGTTAGTACTGCAAGTATACTATATCAACACTGGGAAGAACAAAACTAAATTTGGACTTATGTATTTTATCTGCATTCACAGTTCTTGTATTTGGAGCAATCAATACCAGAAAGAAATATTTAAAAAAGAAAAAAGGAAAGAAAAGGATTTATAAGATTCTTATCCTAATTATTTTTAAGCTTTCTTTTTTTTTTTTTCCTTTTTCACCTTTTTAAGTCACATTCAAAGTCAAGGTCTGTTCTCAAAAATTCAGGTGAAATATTGACTCACCATACAAAATTTGAAGCCACGTGTAATGACCCATATATTCTTAAATTCAGGTCTAGGCTTCATTCACTGTTCCCATTTCTCAGTTCCTATATTATATCTACAATCTACCTTGCCTGAAACTGAGGACAGAAAAGTGAAACAGCTAGGACCTTTGTCTTTGCAGTTGTGTGTGAGGGAGTTGGGGTCTACTTTAGGCGTTTAAGAGACTTGAAAGTTACAGTGGTCTCTAAGGAATCTTCCAATATTTAAAATATTTCAAAAATAATACAATTCCAATATAAACCTAGTACCCAATCTGAATGAAGACACAGGACTCTATTGAATAACAGACTATTCCATGGTTTGAAGGGAATTCAAGCATCATCTGATCCAGCCCATCTTGGAAAATGCAGAGTTTAACAGGATGGCCCTGCACCCTGTCCAACTGAACCTTAAAAGTATCCAGCATTGGGGAATCCATTTGGGGAGATTATTCCAAAGGCTGATTATTCTCATTATAAAATAAATTATTGGTTAACTTCTGCTTAATTACAGACCCAAAATGGATCAACTGCCACCAAAA
>VZTB01003970.1:460643-505704 GCA_013397245.1 Thryothorus ludovicianus | reverse complement strand
CACTAAACCACAGCACCCAGGGCTCTGATGAGATACTCCAAATTCTCTTCTCTGTCCTGCTTGTAAGATACACCCATGGACAGAATTCAGACTGAGACAGCCTTTTCTGGCAGGTAAGGTCACTTACCTAGAGCTATTTCAATGTATTTTGAGGGAAAACAGCAGGCTGGAGCCAACTGATAGTCTGTTCCCAATGTGTGGGATCTGACAGGTCTGAAAAAGGTATGGAAAAACTGGTAAGATTTTGTTTATATGCCAGTCAGGACAAGTCCACAAAAGCAGACCTGTCATCTATCCTTGTCTCACTGCTTTGGAGCAATTCAGTGCAGAGAAAAATTATGTAATGAGAAGATAGAAACATGCTGGAGAGGGCATATACTCTGGAATGGTTTGCCCAAAGAAATTGTGTCTGCCTCACCCTTGGAAGTGTTCAAGGCCAGGTTGGATGGGGCTCTGGCAGCCTGGTCCAGTCAAGGTGTCCCTGCCCACAGCAAGGGATATGGATCTTTGAGGACCCGTTCAACCCAGGCTATTCTGTGATTTTATGATCTTGGTGTTAACTCCTGATCATTGAAAAGCAAGATGGCAGAGAGTAATGCAAGTTCCTTGAGATCTGTTACAGAAATTATAATAAATATAATGCAAAATCAGAAGCCAGAGAAGGTTTTACTTAATCACACTTCTTTAATTAAAATGTCTGTGGTCAAGAGAAGAAACATGCTAATGTGAGCACAGCATAGAGAAAGTGTTTATAGTTTAGCATACTCTCATTTTTTCCTCTTAGGATGTTCTGTCTGTTATTCTCTAAATACCTTCTGTCCTTTCTTATTTGCATTAAGAGAAATTAAGAGAGAGATGGGAAAAAATAGCAGATATATTTTAAAAACATATCATCAGTAGCAGGATTTCATCAGTTTAGCATCAGTTTAGCAACAGTGTAGCATCAACATTCTGAACTTGTTTAAACTGTGCAAAACCAAAAATTGACAGCTTTTGGTTGCATCTTACATGTTTGCAGATAAATTCCCAAATGTATCTCATCTTCATTTCTGCCCTATTTCAATGCATGGTTGTGACTGTCTCCTCAGCTGGCAAGGCTATGACAGAGTAACTATGAGCAAAATTGTAAAAAGTTTGATTTCTCAGAACATTTAAGTCCTCTTATTCCCATCTTTCTTTCTCCGATCCATCGTTTAAAAATCCTGACTTGTGGAGCTTTTCCACTCTAAGGCGTTTTCCGTTTGCAGAGAAATCTGGCTCCACCAAGCGACAATTGTGGTGATTGCTGCTCTGCACCTGCAGCTAAAATAATACAAGTCTGGCACCAGGTCCCACAAACCAGCCAGTGCCTCAAATTGTCATTAGGGAACTTTCAACTCCAGCAATTTTAGACTGTAGGATTTCCTTTAACTCGTGTGATGCCAATGCGGACCCAGAGCATTGTCACTGATATTCTTGGTCTTTGTTGCACTGCACTGTGCCACCAGCATCCAGGTTTCTGTGTGCATCCGTAATGGGTAGCTTAAAGTTATGCATTCCATGGAGAAGTTCAGAAAAAGTGAAGTGCAAATATACGCTTTGTTGTCTGTGTTTCTCTCTTCACTATATTTATATATATATATAAATAACATTATATAAGTTACTACTGTATTATTAACACTATCAATGCTGTTATTTGGTGTTTGTGTGTATATGTATGTATATATATACATATATATATAAGCAGTGCCATGTGATGAGGATATATCTGTGACATTCCAGCTTTTTTTCTGAACTTAGACCAGCATATGCTAAAGGATTAATAATACATTCTGCCTGTAGTAGCATAAAAAACCACTTTCTGATCTATATAATAACTCTGCATGTATTTTTCTTNCAGTGCCATGTGATGAGGATATATCTGTGACATTCCAGCTTTTTTTCTGAACTTAGACCAGCATATGCTAAAGGATTAATAATACATTCAGCCTGTAGTAGCAGAAACAACACTTTCTGATCTATATAATAACTCCTGCATGTATTTTCTTATTTTGTATTTCCTCCATAAATAGATGAGAAAGTTTTGCAATAAGTTAATATTATTAACAGATGCAATATAGCATCATATCTTCATAGAGAAAAACATCAGCTTACAGCAGAGAGTCGCTTGAGCTAGAAGCATTGACTATATGGGGGGCTATGCCCAGCTGTTGGGGCAAAAAAGAGGTTTGGGAGGTGTTAGGATGAAGATAATTGCAAAATATCATAAAACCATTGCTGTGTTGGGCATGTGTTCCATTACATCCAGTGGAATCCCTCTTTTCCCCAAGTTTGTGGGACTTTTTGTGTTTAGGAGGAGGCTGGTAAATGTTTGGAGGAGTTTGGAGGAATGAACAGGGGGACAGAAAGGAGACTGAGGGAAAGAAGAAGAAAAACTGAAATGCTGGTTTGACTTTCTGTGACATTAGGAACTAAAGCAGAGGCTTTAATTAACTAATTTGCTCATCATTTTTCATATTGAAGACTAAGAGATTGCCACTCTTTATGGTATCATCATGTATTTCAAAGGGGGATCTTTATGCCGGATTAATGAAATGTGTTCCCACAGAAACTTACTTGACAGAAGGAAAGCGAATCCCAACTTTTTTGATGTAAATCAAGAATAAGTTAAACAAAATAAATTAATTTACACCACTGTAAAAGCTATGCAGTCAAAGCCCGTGATTTTGAGCTGAAGAAACAAAAAATACAGAACCTTCCAAGGACTGGGTACACATAAATGACTGCTGTTTCCACTCTCAATGCATAAGAAATTTCTCTAGTTTGAAATATGTCCTTGCCCACAGCAGAGATTTGGACTAGGTGATTTTAAAGGTCCCTTGCAACCCAAACCATTCTGTGATTCTGTATTCCTATGTTCTGTGTGAGTACATTTTATTAACCTGTATTTATATTTGAAAATTCTACACAGTACACTTGTCCTTCTGATTGCAATAGAACTTGTTTACTGCCTTAAAAATCTTGCTATTCATTAAATTGCACCTTTTTTCCTTGGAGAATTTCCACAACTTGCTGCTGAAGGTGGTGAAACACTTGGATGTGAAATCCAAGGTTGACAGCAACAGAAATGAGCCTTCTCATTTTATTTCAGAAGTCTGCCAGCAGTCTGACAATGCTGTTTCCATAATGAAAATGGCTCCAGACAAAAGTAAACAAATCTAAGTAGAAATTAGGCATTGTTTCTACAACATAATTATTGCTTTTGAAGTAATTGTGAAGCAATTGCAACCCATTATCATAAAAAGGGTACATTAATGTCAGTAAAGGGCAGATCTTTTGGATGGAGATGCCTAGCAGAACAGAAGAATTTGGAGATGGACTTTCTTATGTCTGCAGTCTATTTTCATTATCTACTAAGCAGTTCAATACAGACAACTATTATTCAGTGGTGCAATTAGTATTTATGTAACCAACAGCTGCTACAAAGTTTAAGATTCAGAAAACCCATTTAGAGAAACAGATGTGGCCTGCAGCTAAAATACCCAAACTGCAGTAGTTTAGAGGAATTCTCAATCAGTAGTACTTTTCTGAGTACTTTCTAGAGGATGTCTTAAACAGAGATTATTTGGTAACTATATGTTGGCCCATCCAAGTCTTTCTAGAAAGCTCCTAACACTCTAGTTAGTTCACATGTTCCAAATACGATCAAAATTCAATAATTTTTTTTTTAATTTATTTTTGTTGGCTTGTTTTCATTTATAAGGATGTGCAGCAAGTTTTTGTCTGGACAAAATAGTGCCAGAACTGGGAGATACCTTTTTTCCAGTGAAAAGAGGCCATTTTACAGTATGTTACCAAAAAACATGTCCATCTTAAGGGCATCACTGTTTAGAGGGTCACTGAACTCAGTATGCACTTGGTGTGTGTGGCTTGGGCCAATAAGAGACACCAGATTCAGTGGGAGAGTTGTGTAAATAGGGGGCAATTGGATTTGAGAGGCCAGAGAAGTGCACTGTAGGAATTATAATTCCAGTATTTTCCCAAGATACATCCAGGACGAAGCAACTGGAAGGACAGATTAATTGACCCCAGGAGTGTCAGTGTGAATGTTTATTTAATCTTGATTGAAAGCTGTCTCTGTGACATGCAGCTGGGAGTTCCTGTCTGGCACCTTCACAGTGTAGTCTTTCAAGATCCTTGTTGGCCTGAGTCATCCTAAGTGCATAATGATCTGTCATACCTTATGTTTTTAAATAGGAGAAACTTCTGAGCCACTTTCTGGTGTTGTCAGAAGTACTTCATCATCACAGCACAGTGGATGCACTTAATTGTCTCAGAAAGTGAAGACCCAGCAGCTCCAAAAGGCATGTGAATTGTGCACTTGCCATCTCTCAAGAGGCAAGTATTGAAGGAAAGCTACTTAGTGAAACTAAGCTGAAAATCAAGTGCATCAGGCTATCTTTAAATGCAGTCTTGGAAGAAGAGGTATTTATATATGAAAAATATATTCTTAATTAAAACCTTTACAGAAGAATTGAGTAAGGGCAATACAAAAGAGCTCAAGTAGAAAAAGATTTCCTGAATTGCCAAATGTGTTTCACGATGTACTACCTATTGGAAAAGGTTTCCTCATTCAGATATTATCTTTGTTCCCATATTCCTTTGCAAATTTGAATTATTCTCCAGTCCTTTTACTCCTGACTGGAAGAAGACAAACCTATTGCCTGGATCCAAAGTAATTTCTTGGCCTGTCCCAGTTAGCAAACCTGTTCGGGGCTGTTGTTTCACGGTGCTTTCCACAGGCATTTATTGGCTGGCTGCCGGCTCCTGCTCCCGGTCCCCTTCCACAGGAGGTGCTGGCAGCCTTCCGAGGGATGCTGAGCTCCCTGAGCTCCCTCTGCCTGGCAGCCCTGGGAGCACATTCCTGACTCCAGGCTTAGTGTCCCTGGGGAGCGCTGCGGCAGCACCTCCAGGCTTTGTTCCCTCTGTGACCTGTGCGAAGAGGGGCTGCCTTCAAAGACAGGAGCCGTAAGTGAGGGGCCAGAGGGAAAGAGTGAAGTCCCTGCTGTGCCTGAAATGGAATCCCTCCAAGCACTCCAGTTCAGGCACCCGTGCGGGGAAGCCTTGCCAAAGCCTCTGCTGCGTTTGCACTGAGCAAGCAGCTCTGGAGCGAGGAATTAATTTGGTGTGTAAAAACTTGTTTACTGGATGTGAAGAAATAGTTCTGCTTCCACAAATGCCAGTGCTCTGGCTGGGACATTTTCAGCTTTCATTTGTAGCCACGAAGTCTCTGCTTTTTAAAAAATAGCATAAGGATATCTGCAGGGGCCTCCAGAATGTGTCAGAGCGAGTCTGCCAGACCACTGTGCAGCAAAAAGGCACTTGAAATGGATGGGAAAACTGTGGGGGAAGAACTACAGCCTGCACTTGGACTGTGCATATCAGGTTTTACAGCAGAGTTAGTCCTGGACTTAACTCTGCTGACCTTGAGGGGAAGCTGGGACATCAGCAAGCCTTGTAAGGCTTGGGACATTTTGAAGTGCAGACAGAAGAGGGACATAGTGAGTGGCTAATGACCCACTGGTTTGCAGTAGCTAGCACCCCCCAGGCTTTCCTCATTGCCCTTTAAATCAAAGATCCTCTGGGGCAGTTCATTTTGGGAGCCAAGGACGGCTTCAAGTCCTGGGCTGCCCTGTGCTGAGAGCAAAGGAACACATCAGGCTGGGAATATCCACGGAGAAATCACCACGTGCCTTGAGCAGCTCCAGGCTCACAGAGCTTGGCTGCTGGTCCAAACCCAGGGCAGAAAGGACACACAGAGTCCACTTGGGGTGTGAGGTTTGGCACTCTTCTTAATTTCATTTTTATGTCAAGTTCTGTTCAAGAAATCAGTAGTGAAGCCAGTCAATCACCTGATGTTAATGATAGCTTGTCCCATTTCTAGCTGTGCTGATCTGATCAGATTTGCCTCTAGGCTTGGCTTCAGACACTCCATTATTCCCATGAGTGTGCTTTTTCCCAAACTGGTCATGATGAGAGTGTTTTCAGCTTTAGAACATACTGACAATATTCCCCATGTTTTCTTTTTTCTTGGGAAAGAAGTTGGTAATCAGGATTTTAATCAGGAGATGTCAAGACAAGAAAGGTGTCTAGGCCAGGAGAAGAGGCTGGACTAATAATACAGGTTTCAGAATTGTTTTCATGAACCAGCAACTGCAGTGCTGCACTTTTAAAGGGCTATTACAGGACTAGTTTTGCAATTGCCCTGATTTTACTGATTAAGTAAAGAATAATTTTTTTTTCTTTTTGTGAGCTTCAAAAGAGACTTGGATAATGCTCACAGCAGAGGTGTTCCACCCCTATAATCATTTTGGTGGTCCCCCTCCGGACTTGCCCCAACAGACTGATGTCTTTCCTGGATCCGTTCTACTATAAAAGTACTACACTTGCAAAAATTTGTGTCCTTTCTCAGGTAAAGTTTGTCACTTGCTTTTACAAAAAAGGCAAAGGAAGTGGAAGTGTGGATGTTCAGGAAGTTTGACTTTGCCCTTGACACAAAGCTATGATTTGTGACTAGAAGGCTGAGAGCTTGATCAGACTATGGCAGCTGTGGGGCAGAATGTTTGTATCTCCATCATTCAGAATGTTCTTCTCCATGAAATGATCAGTTCATTGTGCTGAGTTTTTTTGTGCACCTCTGCAGCACAAACAATAGCTTTTGTGCCAGGCATACCAATACATTGATGTGGGGAGTCATTTATCTTTAAAGTCTTCTTGCTTTTAAATTCAGCCTGGCTATGAGTCCTAGCACATCTGGTCTCCTGTCAGAACTTCTGTAGGTCCAGGGTGATATCAGTCCAACTCTGTCCAGGTTTTTTCATGCTGTTCCATGTTTCTTGCAGCACAGAGCTGGTGTGGACATCATGGGCTGCCTGAAAATCATGCTGTATATTTTAAATCTGCAGGCAGATAACTGTGCCCTTACCTGCCTTTGAAGTGACTGAGCAGGTCATCAGAAACCACTGGGCATGACATGATCAATGGCCAGACACGACAGGCTACCAGGAGTGAAGAGATCTGTACCTGCCCCTCCACTTCCCCTCATGAGGATGCTGAAAACCACAATGAGGTCTCCTTTCAGTCTCCTCCAGACTGCACAAACCAAGTGGCCTCAGCCACTCCTCATATGACCTCCTTCCCAGGCCCTTCACCGTCTTTGTGGCCCTACTTTTTACATTCTCTAATAGCTTAATATCTTTTTTACGCTGTAGTGCCCAAAACTGCACACCTGACTCAAGGTGAGACATACAAGGTTAAGAATATCTATATATCATTATCAGAATTACATAACTTGGATATGGATCCAGAGAGATTATGATTGAAAAGGAAAAAGTAATTAGGGTTTTCTTGTTTATTTGGGAGGAGACTAGGGTGGGGAATCGAGCATCAAAACATGGGAAAAGGGCTAATAGATGATAATGATGTAAGCACAGCTGTCCACGGGTACTTGCCCTTTATCATTACAGCCTGAAGCAGGACAATTAGCCAAGCCTGTTGTTGGGATCATACCATGCATGTCTAACTTGTTTGCAGAGCCAGGAGGCCCAGTGTGCCAGCAAGAGAACACCCAGGATGGACAAATTGAGCATCCCATCATCACCATGTTGGTATCTGTTTCAGGACTGATGGTATCAATTTCTCCCTGTCAACCTAACATCAACAATCGTGACACAAATGTTGGTTACATTCTTCTTAACAGATTGATTGCCCTGCTTCAAAATGCTGTGTGTATTTTACTGACTCATCTTGGAAAATTTCTTGTTACTCAGCCAAGACATAACAGGGAGAAAAATGACAGTCTCCAGGCAGGGGCTGTAGGATGAAGCCTGCAGTTGTCCCTTTGAGGGCTCCTCAAAGCTTCTCAGAAAAGCTCTGAGAAGATCATACAGTTTTTATGTTGTTTTCTTTGGATCTTCAGGGCTCAAGCTAATCTAAATTACTTCAAACCCCAGGCTAAGGAACTTGCCAGACTATATGGTGAACAGGTTTCAGAAATTACTTCTTCATATTTCTGATTTCAAAAGGTTTGCTAGATTAAATAGAGAAATTTTTCTCATGCCATTTTTTGTATCTTCCTAGTACATTTTAGTAGTAGAGAGTTATGAAAATTCAGAGACAGATCCTGTTCCCCACTGATAATGAGAAAAAGAAGGGGTTGATGAAGGCAGAACTGAAACTCAGGAAGTCCAAAGTACATTCTCAGGCATGGGTCTTAAGCTAAACAGCAAAAAGGGAATAACATAACTCTGCCTTCCTAGAGCACTGATGATCTAGAAATAGCACAATAATAAGAGTCATATTTACACCTTTTAGAGCAGTGTGGGGCAGCCTGATCTCTTCCACACATGTCACATTGAATGTCACCCTTTGAATACAACACTCTTGGCAATTGCCTGAGTCAGCTTTGCTTATTTGAATGAATGTCTCTGGATGGTGGATTTAGTGTAGTTCATTTTATTAAGCCTTTCAAGGCTTTCTGACAGGGTCATTAATAGTAACACACACACAGCATTGGTAGGTAGCATTGGTAGGTTTTGCATGGCTCTTATTGTGAAACACTTGTAATGATGAAACTTTTTCACCTGAAGTCCCGATGACTGAGTCTGCAGGGTGTTAATAAAATTAATTGAACAGAGTGAAAAGAATCCCAGGGAGGCCAAGACCTTTCCTTCTGGCAAGCACAGGTATTTTGCAAGTGGGCGTGCTGTTCTGACAGAGGAGCAGAAGCAATGGAGTAAAAGACCTGCTGGTTTTCAGACAAAGAACAGCCTGGTCCTCATTCTCCATTCACTTTCTTGTGTCTGCAGCAGACAGAAGTGTCTTGAACCCCTCCAATTCTGCTTTCTCAGTACCCTCCTGGCACATATGACATGGAATTGAGCCATGTGGAAGTGAAAGGTTGCTCCTGCTCTTCTACACTTGGTATTTGCTTCCACAGGTCAAGTAACGTAAATTCCACTAATATTTTCTCTGTGATTTCTTTGGCTGTTGCATTAATGGATATGAATTAACACTGAGGAAGAAATGCTTATGAGCTGTAGGTTCAGGATGTACTTCTCATTGCAGTAATTGATGTCTGAGAGTGCTGGCAAGATGAACTCTACAGTTCAGTCCAAGAATGAGTTTATTATTCAGACATTCAGAGGCCTCGATAAATTGTGGTCACAGGTTTTACCTCAGGAAAAGATTAGCCTCCTTAAGAGACTGGCATCTTCATGCCTGATGTGGGACATAACATATGGAGTTGGTGGAAGGCAAAAATATGACAGGTTGAGTGTTGATGGGAATTGAGTGTGTCAGCCCACAGCTACTCTCTGATTTCTACTAGTGTCCAAAAAGGACAGCAAAATTAATTCTCTGAAAACACCCGGAATATGAAAGAGTCATCATGAATAAATGAAGAAGAACAAGAAAACACATAGAAACTATTTTTTTTTAATTCTAGTTTCTTACGATGCCTGTAATTATGCTTTCATTCTCTCTCTCTGTTTTTATGTACCCCCACTGATTCTACTGTTCCCTCTCATCAGTAAGTTTTGAATCTTGGTGTTTTCTAGAGGAACTGAAATCTCAAGAGTGCTGGTAAAGATGCTTCAGGTTAAAGGAGAGGTTCTGTTCCCCTTACTATGGCAAAAGACAAGCTCAGTGCTTTTTCAAAAGAGAGGGTTCCATGTGGGATGGATGAATGCCCACATAGTGGAAGTGCATAATTTCAAGATTACATGGAGTCACAGCTAATCATTATCAACCTGCTCAATGCTTTTTGCACTCCCTGTTATATTCTTATTATCAAACAGGAAATATGCTCTTTAGCAGCAATGAATAAGGTCTGAGAAAATGTACGCAACTATTCTAAGGCTACTGGACTGAAAAGATGAAGATATGAGCTTCTGAGGGGGAAGAGAATGAGAATAGGAAAAGGAGATTAACAAGCTATTTAGGCCACATATTAATTTTTTTTATATACGTTCTTTCTTGATAAGGGTAATGAGGGTTATTTACATTACTCAGGGGTGCCACACAGAAGGGCTGCCAGGAAGGCTTAGAAAAAAGACAGCTTTGTGGATGAACTACAGCTCTGAAGGTTCAAACTATGAGCTGCAGGGAGTGCCAAGGGGCGTGTGATCCTGTGCAGCTATGCAGTGGTTTTCAGGGATGTGTGGCATGCAAGAGGTAGTCTGAAGAGGCCTTTGGAGTCTGAAGAGGGATTTGGATGCTTTTGAACCATGTCTTAATATTATTCTTGCTCAACTCTGTTGTTTCAGAAGGTTCAGAGAAACAGATTACCTTTGAAGAGGCTTTAAAACCAAGCTGTCAGGTGTATTTTCTTTTTTTTTCATAACTTACCCCAGCCCTCAAAGTGTTCTACATATTCTGCAGATAAGGAAGGCGGCCGAGGGATAATTCGGCAATCTTCATGCACAATAGCAGCCTCAGCAGTAAGTAATTCCTCTCTGAGGGATTTATGATTTCCTAAAGACGGGTCAACTAAATAAAGAAATACAAGAAAGTAATGGTGTGGGAAAACTTAGCTGTGTCTCTCTCAACCAGTGTCTTCTAGTTTGATCTCACTTTGCTGTTCATTTTTATATTTATATTTGACATCTTTCTGAAGCGCATCCCATCACAATGGAAGCACAAATCATGTTAATTAATGAGAGTAGCAGCCAAAAAAAAAAAAAAAAGGGAGCTAGCACTTCTTTGCCATAGTCAAGAGCTCTTGAAAAACTTGTCCTTGATGTTGTTTTGGCTGAACAAAAATTAGATGCATAATCACTATTAGGCTTGATTGACTACATAATTTTTCTGTATTACGCTGATGAAAAGCACATGGCAGGAATTCTTAGCCTTGTACAACTTTATTGCCACATACACATATTGCTAAATAGCTGAGCATCTCCTTGACTTGGACATTTATCACTGAGGGCGTTGAAATGTCTGAGGTAGTCCACAATAGTTTTGGCATGATGGAGAAAGAATCCTTCTTGTTGATGTAAAATCTCTGTCAGGCACAGGATTAGGGTATGATATTGTGAATCAGCACCGTGCGGAGGGAGAACCTGTAAGCTCCAAACCCTTGGTGGCTTTCTTATGCTCATCTACAATCATTCAGTGAGGGCTGAATTTAGGTAACCTCCTCTTTGTCCTTACACAACAGCTCACTGCTCACTGCAGCCCTTTACAGAGCTCTGTAAACACTGCTCACTGCAGGATGCTGTCCCCATGGCCATGCAGCAGCAGCCAGGTTCCAAGAGACCACAGAGGCTTCTTCAGTCACAAGGACAGAGCAGTGCAGCCTATAGATCCCATGCCAGAAGGGAAGGGTGCAACTAGTAAAGTTCTCAGCAAAGACTGCCTTGTGTGTCATTAAATTCGTAACCAATCCATCATTCAGTGGTTGATCCCCAGCTCTCCCACAGCAGCCAAACGTTTTTCTCGTGGGCTTAGATACGGCAGTCAAAGAGAAATAGAAACTTACAATCAGGGTTTTTTCAGTTCCTTCTCCATCTTTAGATAAGAGATGATGAAAATGTGATCACATCTCACTCACCACTGGCAGTGAAGTGATGCAAGTGGTTTAGCAGGGACACAGTGTCTGAAGGACAGACTTTCCTATGCACTCTCTGTTCATCTCAAAGCTGAATCAGAGTTATATGTAAACAAGGAAGAAAATTAACTGGGTTTCCCTACAGCTAAAGATCAATGTTGTCTGAAGATTCTAAATGCAAGACTGGTCCTGAAAATGCACTTACAACCTTTCTCTAAAAGCCTGCCATCGTTCAGAGCTGCTGCGTTGGCAGGAGTTAAATGAAGCAGAACTGGGTTCTTGCCCTCCCAACTGAACAGATAATCTTTGAGATCTCTGGTACAATAGCCTGGTGTTGAGTCAATAGGTAGAGAAACCGAAATACTTCAAGTGGTTGACAGCTTAAATAGCTTGAAAGCTGTGGCTGACACAACTGTGTCTATGGCATTACTGAGCTGTCAGTTGTGTGCTCTTCAGTGCTTGGTAAACATTTTTCTGGTCTTATGGCAGGTCACCCCTTGATTCTTTTCTCCTCCTTGATCACTCTGTCTTTAATAAAATGCTATTGATTGCTATTGGTCTTCCCTGGCACAAATTAGGCTCTCAGTGCAAATTCAAGTTGTGTTTGTGGCCAATTCTTGATGGTGTCATGGGGTGGTGGGGTGGGACAGGCTACAAGGGAATACTTCCATTAAGGAGGGGAAGGGGAGAGGATCAGCAGCAAGCAGGGAAGTGTCAGTGGGAGCAAGGAAGCTCCAACAGCCCTGAATCAGGCAACCTGAACCCAAGAAGGCAGCTAAAAAAGACAGGCAGGACACAGCAGGGTGTGGGAAGCTGGCTGCACACCTGCCAGCCGGCTACTAGAGGTGAGGAGGGGTCTCAGGAAAGGAGGATGTGTATGGCTGGAGGTGCTAGAAGGTGAGAGCAGGGGTCTCTGCTCTTTGACCAGCAAGTGGGCAGAGCAGGAACAAAGTGAGGAGCAGAAGACATGGTGTAAACCTTGATGTTACCTCATCTGGCAAGGACAGGAGATATTGCTGGAGATGGGCCTTGAGAAGAGGCACAGCAGAGCTGATTCCTTTCTCTCAACAGAAGTCCAACCACAGGCAACTCCAGCAGAATCCTGTCGAGTTGGGGCCTGGCACATGAGCACATTAAGAGCTGCTATTCATGGGAGCAGTGCAAACAACCCAGGGGGCTGGCTCACAGCTCCCATCAGTCACACATGAAACTCTATTTATACCTTCCTACACAACCAAATGAGCTGTGATTAACAAACACAGGCCATTTCAAGCATCACAGACTAGGCTTGATGGTAATTAAAAAAAGGGTTGGAGAGGGGAAAAAAATATTTTTCAGCTCCCCCTTGTGCCTTCTCTTTGTTTTGTTCTGTTTTGCTGGCAGTCTCCATGTCCTGCCTCCCAGAAGTGATTTAGAGGCTATTTGATTATGTGAGGACTGTTTTGTCTTACAGGACAAAACATCATCCCCTGGGAAACTTAGGAGATGCTCGTGCTGCCAGTCCATGCCTACAGTTGATGGTCCCCATCAAGCCCCAGGTGCTGGAACCGTGTTTGTGTGTGCATGTGTGTTTGTCTTTTTCTGTGTGTGTGTGTGTGCATGAGTGCCCAGTGGCTGGCCAGGTAGAATCTCTGTGTTTAAACAGGAGAAAGCTAACTTGGGAGCCCTCCTGGTTTGGGAAGGAAAAAAAAAAAGAAAATCAGGAAATGGAGAATCCTAATACACAAATTAAAAAAAAAAAAAAATTCCTTAACCGAAAAAGAGGAAATTTAAAGGTATGTGGTATTATTATTTCCAGGCCCCAGAGGTTGTATAGAGGCTAGTGTTGGTTCCTGCTCTGTAAAGGGCTGCTTGCTCTTAAAGATCATTCCCTCATCTTTTTTCACCAGAAGGAGCAGTACCCTAGAGGGGAGATGTGGGGCAGGAGCCACGGGCAGAGGCAGAGAACCTACAGAGACATCACTTCGATGCTCCAGCTCTAATGCTGCAACACCTCCCCCCTCCCCTCCCAAATGCCCACCACCCAGAGGAGCCCAGTAGACCACGTTGCATCCCAATTATGCCCAGCAGTGATTTGGGGCTCTTCCCATCCCCTGATTCCCTCCTGCTGTGTTCCGGGGCCTGTGGCTGCTTGTGGGGCTGATGCTCTGCCCAGCTCCCATGCAGAGGCTGCAGTGAGAAATGGCTGTGCATTGCTGAGCAGCTGGAAGCAGTTATTAACTGAATTTGGCATCCAGACGCATGTAGCTGAAGTACAAATGCATCTGGGTGGCTTGAATTGTTCTTAATTATATTTTTGTTTTATTGTTTTCATTTCGAGCTGTGCCCTACCACTACTCTCTGTATATCTCTGTGCTGTACATTTTCTTTTCTTCCAGCCCAGGGTAATTGCTCCTTGTCGTGCTGTGTTTGCCATTTTAATTTTTTATCATCTCAGATACTTTCTCTTCTTTCCCCCTTTTGATTATTTGGTTATGTCATTCCCATTTGCCCTGACATTTCAATAAATTCACTTCTACATTATCTTTGTCCCTAGAGCAGCAGTTTATCCCTCTCTTTCTAATGTCTCTGTCTCAAAGCTGGATATGAACTGTTTATTTTTTCCTAACAGCTTCCCTTTTGGGCTGAGCAGCAACCAGCAGCAGAGAGCAGCGTGCTGGGCTGCAATCCTGGAGGCAGGGTGCCCCCTTCCAGAAATATTGAGGAACAACACAGCTCCCTTTAGGGGAAGAAGCACAGCCAGGCAGGACTCTGCTGCTAAGGGTCTAGCCACAAGTTAATATCCAGGTACTTAGATGAGACTAAAAGGATGCTGCTGCACATGATGTGTAAGGAAGTGACCTTTTTTGGAGTACATTCCTAGATTGAGGGGATGCACTTTTCACTTTTTTCACATTTTTCACTTCCTTCTCTCCTTCAGGTGCTTTTGTCTCTTTCAAACTTGCACTTTGATCCTTCCAGCTAAGAGCTCAGAGGAAGGATCTGCAATGGTGGCGGGCTGGGAACAGAGTTTTTCTCCTTCATGCTCAAGTCACCTCCTCACACTCCTCATGCATGAGGATTTGGCCCTCCTGCAGGACAGCACTTTTTTTCTTTTGCAGTATCTGATTCCACCCCAAGCAGGCAGTTTCTGTTTGGTCAAGGCTTTGGGCTTTGAGCTCTGGCAGACACTGACAAATTTCACTCTGTGGTTAAAGACTGCTCTCAGCTGGACAATCCAGTCACTTACAGAGGGAACAGCCCCTCTTGCAGCATCACTGGAGGAAGAGAGGCTCAGGGGGGACCTTATCAGCTGAAAGGAAATTGTAGACAGGTGGGAATTAGTGTCTTCTCCCAAGAACAAGAGGGAGTGGCCTCAAGTTGCACCAGAGGAGGTTTAGATTGGATATTAGGAAAAAATCCTTTACTGAAAGTGTGATCTGGTGTGGGAACAGGAAGCCCAGGGAAGTGATGGAATCAGCATCCACCTGCTCACAAAACTGTAGATATGGCACTTGGGGACATGGTTGAGATAGGTCCTGGAAGGTAGACCTGGAAGAGATAGGTCAATGGTTGAACCTGATAATCTTAAAGGTCCTTTCCAACCTTAATGATTCTATGATTCTGTGATTCTTACACTTTTTTTGATCAGCACAGTGGCATGAATGGAAGGGTTCAGGGGCCTTGTCTCTGGCTGCTGTGGAGCAAAATCTGGCAGCTCAATTTAAAGGGATTGATGAAGATGGGCTTTGGGGGAGTTGTTGGCCTTTGTGCAGAAGTGGGATGGTGCAGTCAGCCATTGCATCCCAGTGTTTCTGGGGCAGACACAGATTTATTAATCTGACTTTTTTGGGGGCTGAATAGCACTTCCCTTGTCACCACTCTCTAAAGAAAGGTCCTCAGAAACGGTTTGTTTTCTGTAGAAACAAAATGACTAAGACCTTGAACTATAGCTTGAACTGTGAGTTCGCCCCAGCAGCTCTGTGTATCCGGGTCTCTCTGAAGTGCTTGTGTTGAAAATGTTTGTGCATTTGAAGCTAGAACACAGAGCCTTCTTGTCAAGACAGACCTTCTCATTAAAACTATTCTCAGCACAGAGGAGGCTGTGGTCATACCTGCATCAAGAGGAAATGTGAAGGAAGCATACTGTCCATGCTTCATCCAAAGGAGGTATGAACACATATGGTTTGCTTGAAACTGCAACACCAGGTTTAAGGTAAACGTAATGACATCATGCAATCCTTTTCAAATACTCTTCTTATTGCTATTAAACTTTTTTAATATAAGAAACACCATTTTCCTTCAAGGTACTCCTTTTAGACTTCAATAGAGTCCTCTTGTATTAACAAGCCACTGGAGTCTTGCTCCTTCTTGTATTTTTTAAGACACTGAAGACAAAACCTACACTGGTAGCTGTGTGTTTAAGTTCCAGGGCAGGAAGGTCCCTTGCTAATGCATGGCAGCTCCTCAGCACTCTGGGAAAGACACAGGCTCCTGTCAGGGCTGTCCCAGCAGTTAGCTAACATGGAATGGGAGGCTGTGGTATTCTCACATGGTGAGCACTGTGCTTGGCAGCCAGGGGAGCTCAGGCAGAGTGAGGGAACCCGACATGCCCAAGAGCACACAGTGAGTAAAGGACAGCCTGGGGACTAAACCCCAGCTTTTCCTCTCTAGGCCTCGCCTTCACTACACCACTTTATCATTTTAAGCCATAGCTGCTGTAGCACCAGGAATGTGACCCACAGCCATGCAGTCACACTCATTCAGGTTCTTCCACTGCCAGGCTGGCCAGACAGAGCAGCACCACAGGCTCTGAGGCACTGCACTGCTCCCTCGGGGGGGTGCACAGTCCTGAGGGATGCATGCTCTCAAAGGATGTACACTGCTGACTGAGAGCACCTTCCTGTCCCTGAGCCAGCCTCAGGAGCTGTCCCTGAGCATGCAGAAGTGCACACGTGCTGTGCTGGGAGAGCACCAGCACAGCAATGCGGCTGCACCCCAGCAGGATGAGGCTGAAGCTGATCTCTCCTCTGTGGACACCTCAGCAGCTGCTAGACATCAGGTGATTTGTACAGGGCAAAGCACTGTGGTTGGGTCACTGGGCTGAACTAGACACTGAGCCTAAACTGTGCCAGTTTGTAAGGCAAGATGCAGGCACTGCATCAGGGCTGCATCAAGCATGGCCAACACGTCAAAGGGGGAGGATCTCTCCCTCTACTGTGCACTCATGGGACCCCATCTGGAGGGCTGAATCCAGCTCTGGATCCTCCAACATAAGAAGGACATGGACCTATTGAAGTGAGTCTAGAGGAGGGCCACAGAAGTGCTAAAACAGCTGGAGTACCCTCCTATGAAGACAGGCTGAGATGGTTGGGGAAGGAGAAGACAAGACTCTGGGGAAACTTAACACCAGCCTTCCACTGCCTAGAGGGGGCCTACAAGAGAGCTGGAGAGGGATTTTTTACAAGGGTATGTTTTGATAGGACAAGGGTTAATGGCTTTGAACTGAAAGAAGGAAGATTTGGGTTGGATGTTAGGAAGAAATTCTTTACTGTGAGGGTGGTGAGGCACTGGAACAGGATGCTCCATCTCTTGAAGTGTTCAAGGCCAGGTTTGAAGAGGCTTTGAGTAACCTGTTCTAGTGGAAGATGTCTCTGCCCACGCATTGAGCTGACCTTTAAGGTCCCTTCCAACCCAAAGCATTCTATAATTCTGTGATCAGTAACTACATGACAGTGAGGGTATGTATGCGTGTCTGCAGACACATGTGAATAGGCACCCAGGGCTGTGTCCTGGTTCTGAGGGTCTTACAGTTTTATTTCTCTTAGTTCTAATGAAAAGATAGGAGTAAACAAGGAAACTTGTGTCACTAAGGCAGACTTAGCTCTGTCATGACTGTTTCTGGCTATTTTGGGGTCTAAGATGAGTGAAGAGGCAAAGCAGCCATCCAGGGTTTGTGTTGAGCGTGTTTGAAGGCCTAGCCACAACTGGAAATCCTCACCAGAGACAAGCACAGTGTGGACATCAGAGCCTGCAAGCACTTTTCCCTTCAGGCCCAGAACTATTTTTAAAGATCCTGACCTGGTTACAGACCTGCAGACACCTGGCGGGCGGGAAGGAGCAAACACAGGGACCTTCTCCATGATTTGAAAATAATTATTAGCTGTGAATATAGTCACCAAGCCTTATTATCCTGGCCCATCCCATGTTTGTCATCTCCTCATCTCCTCCATCCCCCCAAACATGACACGCTCTCGTCATGGCTGCAGTGCATTAGGAGGTTTTTCAGAGCCAGATTTTCAGTCTGAGCGTGGATCAGAAGCTGTGGTGCCTGGGGCAGCTCAGGGAGGCTGACACCTACAAAGCAGCAAAGGCTGAGCCCACAGCCTGCTCACTCTTGCCAAGGAATTTTGGCTGCAGGTGTAAGTTAATTCCTGGTTTTGCTGGCAGGCAATCCCCCTAGCTACTCACAGCAGTGCTTTCATTCAGCCCACCTATGCTCAAGCGAGGATCCTGTGCAAGAAAAACCCTGTGCAGAGCTTACATGAATTTAGCTACTAAGAAAGGCTTTTTCATGGTGAAGTTAAAAAGTGATGTGTGAAGCTAAAAAGTGACACCTCACTTTGCCTCAGAGAACAATGGAAGGACCTCTCCATTGGTGAAGCACCTATATAAAAAATGGTACTTTAGTGCCCAGGATTATCACAGCCTTTGCTGTGTGCAGATGTATTAAAAGCAGGCAGCCACTGAGTGATGGTACTGGGCTTCCTGATATGTTGGCATTATAGCACAAAGCTTCTGTGAGGCACAGGGAAAATGATTGGAAATAATTATAGAATCAAAGAATCATTTGTTTTGGAGAAGACCTCCCAGATCATCAAGGCCAGCACTGCCATATCCACCACTAAATCATGTCCCCAGGTGCCACATCTACATGTTTTTTGAATTCTTTCAGAAATTATGATTCCACCACTTCCCTGGGCAGCCTGAACACCCTTTTAGTGAATTAGTTTTTCTTAATGTCCAATCTAAACCTCCCCTGGCACAACTTGAGGCCATTTCCTCTTGTCCTGTTCTTTGTTACTTAGGAGAAGAGACTGACCCCCAGCTGGCTACACCCTCGTGTCAGGTGTCTGCAGAGAGCAATAAGGTTCCCCTTTGGAGCCTCCTTTCCCCTGGGCTGAACAATCCCAGCTCCCTCAGCTGCTCCTCATCACAGCAGTGCTCCAGACCCCTCACCAGTTTTATTGCCCTTCTCTGGACCCACTCCAGCATCTCAATGTCCCTCCTGTAGTGTAAGCCCCCAGACTGAACTCAGGATCTGAGGTGTGCCCTCACCAGTGCCGAGTACAGGGGGACAATCACTGCCCTGGTTCTGCTGGCCCCACCATTGCTGATACAGGCCAGGATGCCATGGGCCTTCTTGGCCACCTGGGCACACTGCTGTCTTGTGTTCAGATGTCTGTCAACCACCCCCCTGAGGACATTTTCCACCTGGCAGCTTTCCGTGAATTCCACAAATTATGGAAAACGTGACTGAATTCTCCTTATGAAGTGTAAGAACCAGCATTCATTCTGTGATGCATTAACCTGGCAGTTTTGCTCATACTCTCATAAAGGCACTAACAGGACAGATGTTCCCCTGCAGGTGTGTGTGCAGGGGGTCAGTCTGGCCCCGTGTCAAACTCTCAACAAGGGAGAGCCTGTGCAGGGGCACACAGAGGGCAAAGGCACACTGCACAGTAGGAAACAGGGCTGCCAAGCCACACACATGTTAAGCAGCATGAGACAAGCCTGGAGAGGTTCCTATTGGGCGAGGATAAGAAGGTGAAAAGAAAAAATCCTTCATGCAGCATTGACTGGGTTCTGCACCACAAGCCAGCCTGAGGGTTGCTAGTTCAGACACTGTGGAAATGCAGCATTGTTAAATTGTTAAATAATTTTTGCCATCTGCCACTGGGAGACCAGGTGCACCCTAGGTTGACCATTTACTCATATGTTTTCTCTATCCCAAAGTGTTGTGCAGAAGAGAAGTCAGCTATCAGGATGTGCACAGGTTTGGGTTGCTTCCTCGGGCTTCTGCATGAGCAGAGGGAAGGGGACCAAAGGATACTTGAGGTTCTCCTTGAGATCCTCCCATATTCTGAGACTATGCAAGAACCAAGTCAGTCTCCAGCCTAGGTCAGAAACAATCTTCAGCTGTGTGCTGGCAACTGAACCTGCCAAAGTGACATACAAGAGAGTATTGGTATCAGCCTCATTTTATACAGCATTACCACTGCAGCTAATCCAGGGCTGCCTGAATGAGGCCTGTGGAGCATCCCACACAATGGAGAAGAGCCGTGGTACAGCAGCAATCCAGCAGCAGACCCCTGCAGCTGTGCTTCATTTTGAGCTGCAGCTCCTGGGCCAGCTGGGGTTTTGACACATCGCTGTTTTCCTCTGCCTTGTACCATCTTACAAGTGGCACTCGATGCTGGCGCATGGAATAATTTGAGTTACAATCTTCTTAAGCTGAGGGGGTGGGGGGCAGATGGAGGGGCCCTTCGAGAAGATAACCTCCCCATCAAGTTTTAAGCATGTAACTTTACAAGTAATGCCTTGAGGATCCCCTTCCAGCCAGAGGCAAAAGCAGTCTTGGGGCGCAATGCAGGGGAGCAAACCCAGCCATGGGAATTCAGGCCAGGCAGGAGACAGAACAGTTCAGCCCCGTATCAATGGAAGCTGTGCATTAACAACTGCATTTACAGCAGGTATAAACTACTCTGTCAAGGCACCTGGTGTAGCAGAACAATGTCTGCATGGTGGAAAGTTTCTTTGGTGTGAACGGGTATTTCTGTTCCAAATAACCAGGAATGTGCAGCCTCTCAGCCTCCACACACACCTGCTCAGCTCCTCTCTTGCTGGTGGATGCTTCTGTGTCCTTGACCAACTTTCCTGCCCAGCAAGCACAGTCTCTCCAATGCTTTCAACAATCTGCCCATTGCAGCTCAGTCAGCTGCCAGGGGTGGTTGCCTCCAGGCTCTCCTCATACCTGGATGTTCCTCCCTCCCTGCTCCAAACTTCAACTTTAAATGAAAAAAAGTAAATTAAAAGGGGGGAAAAAGGCGGCATTCACTGATGAAGGCTCTTGCAGCTGCTCGCTGTACTCATCAAAGAAGAGGAAGTGCCAATTACTTCCTTGTAGGAACTGTTTCTGTAATCAAAGCGCTCTGCGGTTGAGCTGCAGATGCCGATTCCCTCCCGCCCAGCACAACCCCCGGGTCATGAGCCAGAACAGGAGGTAGCTGGCTGCCCACACCCTCATCAGTTTACACTTTCACACAGGAACACTCATGCCTCTGTTTTCCTTGTGACATTCACCATTTCCTGGTGGAGTGAGGACAGGCCAGGCTGCTGCTGTGGGCACATTCGCACTTGGGCCGGCACTGCAGGCGCAGAGCCCAGCACATCTCCCATGAACAAGCACAGATGCTTCATACCCCCATCCCCAGAGCATCCTGCCAGACTGGGAGGTTGGGAGAGTGAGAGGAACAGAACCATGTTTTTGCTGGGAAATGTCTTTTCTGCCCCCACCATTTGCTGTGGTGAGGCTCTTGCAGCCAGACGGGGAAGAATTACTTGTGGCCCATCCAGAGCAATTCAGCAAGAGCTGAAAAGAGCTCTTCCCAAGGACCTCCCAGGCCCTCTGTGCCTTGTGGCACTATTCACAGGGGCTCAGACTTTGTGGCAACAAGAAAAGCCATGTGCAAACATGGCACAAAAAAAACCCCAAAAAACCAAAACACATTTTTGTGCTGCTATTTTTTTCCAATGCTGGCAGTCATAATTTTGTTCAACTTTTTTTGGTGTGTGCTTATTTTTTAAGATACCAGTAGATACAACATTTCCTGGAGAAGCATCTCCTATCTCCCAAAAGAGTGCTCTTTCTCAACTAGGAAATCAAGCTGAAAAAATAACAGATCTTTGCCCCTCTTATTCTGTTTTTTCTCCACCTTGCTTATAACTCAAAGATTTGTCTTACCCAAACAGTATCTTTTTTAATCAGTTATATTCTTTAGTGTTTTATCCTTTTCTTAGTTACAAAGTTATAGTCTCCACCTTAATGCAGTGTTTAAAATAACTATGTTAATGAGGTACTGAAAAAAAATCCCACTGTAACTGTAGCAAATGAAGTGCATCAGAATAGCCAGTGCAAACACCTGGGAACACAGAGCAGCGGCACAGACAGAGGGAGATGCTGGCTCTCCCTGGCGCTGTGCACCCAGCACAGCCCCGTGACCTTACAGCAGCTGATGTTCTCATCCAGAAGAGAATCTCTTCTGCTTTGTTCATCCCAGCGTGCTGTCCTCCCTGCCAGATTTCGTACAGAGAAGTACAAAGAACACAGACACACAAGTTTAGCTTGCTGACATAATGCCCATATTTAATCTTTTAAAACAAGAACAAAATCAAGAATAAAATCAAGAATAAAAATTTCATTTAAGTCATACAGTACATTAATCTTTCAGCAATGACCCAATCTACAGTACTCAAATGCCTGGCATGAAGTCTATTATCTCAGCATTTAACAAGTGTATAACCAGTGACACAGTAAAAGAAGAGCTCACAATACACAGCTAACACAATGAGTTTAGATTTTCTTCTAAGAGTCCAGCTAGGGTTTGTAATACATGGGTCACTTTTGAACCATACTTTAATCAGCTTTTTGTTCAGTCAATCTGTTTGGGGCTTTTTTTTCTGTTATGTGAGTTTTTCCATTATGTACAGGAAGATTATTTCAAATGAAATTGCAAAAGTTAGAATATCTATCTATAGGCATACATGGTCAATCTAACTAAAAGAATTTAATAAGCAGTAATTACTCAGTCCTGGTTATACATTCCTAAAGGCTTAATAATACAGTTTAAAGAAGAAAAAAAAAATAAAACAAAACACAACAAAACACAGCTGTAGGGTGGCAATCTTTGTAAGAAGCCTTCTTCCCTTCCAAAACAACCAAGGGCTAACTGTACTTTCCATGTTAGAAATGGGGTCTACAAAGAAGTCATTTCAGCAACTAAATAATAAAAACCGTGTGACTGTGTCCTCTCTAAAGTCTGAATGGTTCGATGCGTAATTCAGTGAAGCTCTCAAACAAATAATACTGGTAGGATGCAGACTGTTAGCAGAAATTAGGACAATATGCCCTGATAACACATTTGGGTAGCAAACCTGTATGTATGAAGGGGCCATTACCCAGTGGTTAAAGCAGCTCGGAGCAGGACAGCCCCGCCTGCAGCAGCTGCACAGGAGGGGACAGGGTGAGCTCCTCTGCTCCTTAGCCAAGGCTGAATTTTCCCCAGCTCTTATCAAGCACTTGCCCTGCCCTCTCTCAGCCCCTTCCTCCTGCCTGAGGCAGAATTCCCAGCCCAAAGGGGAGCACGGCAGGGTACAAGCCCTCCCTCTTCCCATCCCAGATCCTGATGCCGAGCAGCAGGCACAGGTCTGCTGCTGCTGCTGCAGCTCAGCCACAGGCAGGAGGGCTCCTCTCGACCCACCGTGGGGCAGGCAGGAGCTCGGCAGGCTGGAGGCTTCCTGGGTCCCAGCCCTGACTAGGAGGAGCAGACTCCCTCCGAAGAGCAGCTTTACCAAACACTAGAGCCCCAGAGGGCTACCTCTAGGGCAAGTGAACAGAATAAGGGGGATGGAGAATCTTCTTCCCACATCAGCAAAACATAAACGTAACTACTTAACAAAACTGCTTTGACTTCTTTTAATCTCTCTTTTCTGGTGCCAGGTCCTGCTACAAATGGAAAAAAACCCCATAGAGAGCTGCTTTCCTCAGATGGAAAAGCAGCAGCATCTTAAGCCTTGTGGATCTGCTTTGTAATTTGCTACTGGCATAAACAACAAAAAAAAGTCCCATTTGTTTGGTTGGTTTTTGTGGTGTTTTTTTAAGAAAAAAAAAAAAAAAATCCAGACTGTCTAATGCACCTTCTCTGCACTTCACACACGCTCACATGCACACGCACCAATGGAGAGCTCCAGAAGAACAGGCATGGGAACCACAAAGCCCAAATGGTGAAGAGACGTGGGGAACCTCACATTTCTGTTTTCAATTCTCATTTAGCAATGAAGCAGCAAAATGATGTATTGCAAGAAATAAACAGTCACAGAACACACAAACACCCAAATGCAACCATGGATTTCCCATTTTTTCTTTTCCCAATAGACTTTGCTATTCATCTGATAGTTTCTTTCTGGCTGTGCTGAAGTTTTTGAAGAGCATCTGGTGCTTATTTAACCTTTATCAGAACACAAGAACCTCAGTGGCAATGGATAATCCATCTCATTAATGCCACCATCCATCTCTACTTGAGATTCTCTACCAAACCCTTTTAGAAGTTGAATCTGACTCTGCCTCTTTAGTGCCACTCTTGGTTGTTGTTTTTTTTTTTTAAATTAACAAACACAGCATATTAATGCAAATTTGATGTTTTCTAAAAAATGCTCAGATAATTAGTTCAGCAATATGCAAAGTGCATCTATTTGGTTCTTTCCATAGATCACCTTCTGTTTTAAGTTTAAATTCCTTCACAGTTTAAAATATTGTGAAGAAATTATATGTATACTTTATGTATAGAACTATTTATATACATACACATATATACACACAACTCTGTACTTTATATAGCCATAAACACTCACTACTTAACTATTTATATTATATACACATGGCATGAACACACGCTCAGTGAAGAGTTGGTGCAGGCTGAAACCATTCTGTCGGGTTTAATGGAATAACAATAGTGAAACCATGAGTGAGTTATCAAGAGACACAGACATACATCTACTAGATAAGTGAAAGACCAATTAAATCAGCTCTTCCATTTTCCTATTAGCACAGGATTGTTCCCACCCCATTCCATGCTCCATAAGCACAAACACAGCTACTCTGCATTCAGTTTACGTGAGAGGGCAGTGGTGGTTCTTTTTCCTAAATGAAAGAAGAGTCCATGTTGACTCGGGCTCATCGCAGCCTCTTCTGCAGGAGTGCAGCACAGCTGGGCCTGGATGCCTTGGAGGATTCCGAGGGCTGCGCCAGCTGAAAGCACCTGCCAAAGCTTTATTGCATGGTTATGGGACAGCTATCAACTGTTCACAGTCTGTGAACTCTCTCCAACAAGTGGTACAACTGTATAAATACATATCTTAGCACAAAACAGTTTAACACGAGGCAAGTCCAAGTACAAATGAGACCTAAAGGCCTATGGGTGAACTTTAAAGGCCAGCAGTTCTTCAGAGTGCATGTTGTTTAAGGAACGCAAGTCAGGTAATTTCAAAAGAAGTTTTGTGAAAATAGAGGCTTCATTTGGGTGGTTTTTCATAATTAAGGTCCTTAATGCACGGATTAGTGTTTCCTGAAGTGCCTCCACAGAATTGACATTTTCTATTCCGGAGCGATCTAAACAAAAGGGCAGGGAGAGAGAGAGAAATTAAAAAACAAGAGGGTAGGGGGAAAAAAAAAAAATAAATTGACTGAACAGACGTAGCCTGCAACATAAAACCAGGGCAAGAATCCCTTACTAAATTAACAAGCACAAGAAAAATCAGATACTTATGCCAGAAGTTTTAAATCACACACCAAAAATCTTTCAAAGGTTATTTAGCATTAACTTTTCAAAGTACTAAGTTCATGCCAAACTGGCAGCATTCAATCACTATTTCTGTGATCCCTAACCCATGTTTCCAGAGAAAGACAGATTGAAACAAATGTTTAAATATGTTGCTGAATCACAACTTTCAACCAAAGAAGACAGGGCACATGAAAGTAAAAATTTCAAACATTTCTTAAGGCTATATATAGAACCCTAAACTTAAACTGAAGGTTTGAGGAGGAAATCCCACTCAGGACAAGCCACAATTGTTATCTGCACAATGAGATTCTCAGGGGCAAAGGGAATACAAGCATTCATGTGACTGGGCACTATTTCTGAGTGTGTTCTGAAGCACTCACAAAACAAAACACGATGCACCCAAAAATTCCCCCAGCTGAGGAAAAGAAGAATGTCAATATCAAGACAAATAGTATGTTCTGACATACTGCACTCCCACCACACCTGAAGCATTTCTTTCAAGGGAGCTGCATTTAAGAACACACCTGGTATCATTAGGTGGAACCTAAGTAAACGGCTTGAAAGGATGCATTTTTAAGCAAACCACCTCATAACCATGCACAGTAGCTGTTGTTTTTTTTCCAAGCTGTAGCTTCTTTTCTTAAACACGACGTAAATTCAGCAGGGCACACACACAGCCGAGTGACTGGCACAAACAGAAATGTGCTTTGATGTGTACATGTACTTAAGCACTTTGCAGAACTGGGACATGGAATGACAACAGCTTTCCGGAGTAACACTGAGTCAGATCGTACAGTCAGAGTGGGAATCCCTTCCTTATGCTGCCACTGTCAATCCAATCAGATTGCTCAGGTGAACAGTCTAGGAAGTCCTCCTGGACTACTCAGCACAGTTCCCTACTGCTATAGGAAAAATGATTACATAATCCACTTAAGGATGCATCTTGCAGCAGTCACGTGTGTTTTGTTCCTTTAGGAAGATTGTTCCAGAATCTTCTACAGTTAGGAGCTCTGATTACTATTAAACAATTTTTGTTAGCACACATTCCACTTTTCTATGAAGACTGTCTATTAGGTGTGACAGCTGCTGCCCAAGAGAACATGAGTGGGGAGACACCTCTCTGCCTTTATTTATTACATGATCTCTCCTGCTTGCCCCCTGCTCAGCAAAAGCTTTGCTCTATTCTGAGCAGGAATAGTGACATTTGCACAGAACATGCCCAACAGAGTTTCACAAGAGCTCTGTACAGTGAGAAGAGCTCTGCCTTGCCTCTGTAGGTGGAGGTGCAGCCCAGCCTTTCCTGGCTGCCTCAGGTGAGTTACTGTATCCTCCTCACTCCAAGTAGTCCAAGTCTTTCTTCTCCCTCTCAGTCTACCTCCAGTTGCTCCCAGTGGTCATCAGAAGACTTTGGTAGTGTTATGCCATTAAGGGAGAGTAATAGAGGGTGTGTACTTCATATTCTTCTACCACAAAGCAAGACCCTTCGTTAAGGGATTATCTGGTCTCTAGACCTGCACAAACCACATTCTTTCAGCTTTGCCTCCGTCAGCGGCCATGATCCACCTTGCTACCTCTCCTCCATCTTCAACATATCCAGCTAACTGAAGCCAGAGGTGAAGCATTCTTTTAATTCTGGAACCGTATCAAGAGAATTCCTCAGCCGCACCCAAGTGTGATCCTGCCTTTTCTTTCTTTGCCATATGGGAAGGAGAGGATGTACGGAGTTGCACACAGTCCTTGCTACTACCCCTGATTCTTCTGCATGTTCTAAATACTCCTTGAGTGGTTATTCATCCAGTGTTAAGTGGAGATGTTTCTGACAAGTGTTCTCCCAACTTGCAGTATTTAGAGGCTTAATTTTTGTTTTTTCTATAGGTGAGTTTTGGTTTTTTTCTTCATTTTAATCCACTAAAAGTATTTAAAAAGATCTTCAATTAGTGCAGCATGGTACTTTATATTGTAGATCACTTAATCAGCATTCAGCAGTCACATTCCTTTCTGCTTTTGGAAATCTTGACTACTATCTTCCTTTCAGTCTTCTCTTGAATAACTTTCATTCAGAGATGTGGAAGCCATAATGGTCTTCTTCTTCCACCTTCAATTCTTCTTACGTTTATGGTATTTTTTCCTTCACCTGCATGTCCATGTCATTCTCTCTGATCCTGCTCTTCAACTCTTCATCTCTAATGAAGAGCTACCTTCCCTTATAGGAAATCACTTCTTTGGTTACACTACTCCTTGAAGAGTGGGATGCAGCGATCTGTCTTTCAAGATCTGTTTAATCAACACATGCCCACAATCCTTCAGTTCTAGGGGCACCTTCTCCTCCTGGCAATCCCTCGCCTGTGTAAGCATCTTCCCCAGGAGCTCTGCTGAGGCCACTTCTGCTCTTCAGTACCTGCACGAGTAGGGAGCCTGCTCATTTATTCACTTGTGCAAAGCAACAACTCCAGCATTTCAATCCAGCCTCACATAACAGAGTAAAGTTGCTCTGAGAATTTTTGAGCTCGCAGTGATCATCAGGGCTAGCCTTGTGTCTGGAATACAGCCCCAACACTGACTAATAAAGCTGTACTTCATAAAATCCTACAAAATTTTGTGAAGATGTCCAGGAAGGCTGTGATCAGACTGCAGACCAGATCATGAGGTAGCAAAAATAGGCAGCAATAATATCCAAAATATGATCTGAAAAATCCTCAGGAACTGCAAGAAGCCTGAATACCAAACACCTTCTTATTCTGTCCAGCTGCATGGCTGACACTACATGCTGTACGTGTCACATGCCATCCCTAAGCTAATCCCTGTTGGGAGCTGGCAATCAGCACAGTGCTTTAAAGGCTGGGGAGATGGCACTGTGCTAGAAGCACATTTAACAGAACAGATACATTCACTTAGACTGAAAACAGGTGGCACAGAGCATGAGCTGTTCTAGGACCCAGGAGCTGAGCAAGCAAGAAGAATGGCTGCAAGCCTAGTTAGAGTGCACAAGAAGTGAAGAGACCTGGCTGTCAGTCCTTATTTTAAAGGCTGCCTCCAGTTCTTGTCAAGAATTTCCAGAGTATAGAAAGGGAACTAAGACCTCAGGTTTCTCTCTGCTACCTGAACATTTTCATTTAACAGATTCCATGCTTCCTTCAGGTTATAGTGCCATGCTTCCCTCACACTGCCATTTGTTCTGGCTCTGGAAGCTTGCTAACTCTGTGCCACCCTCTGCTCATTATCACAGCTTACAAACTGAAGAGGCAACAGCTGCCCCGTCCTGTGCTGTGACATTTCAGTTCAGCCATGCACAAAGCTATTAGCCTGAACTGTCCTGCCTTGTTACAGAGGTCTCCCGTGCCTACAGCACCATGCCTGGGTGCCCCTCCTTGACTAACACATGGGTCTAAACTGCTCGTGTGAAAGGGGTGCACTTGTTCAAGGAGTTCAGTGCTCCCCAACTGCTGGCTCCTTGTCTAAGTGGGCACTGCCAGCCTTCCTGCTATCCACCTCTAGAGAGCTTCTTACCCATCAAGCAGGGATTCTGCATCTTGCATTCCGGGCATTATATGCAGAGCTAATGTGCCTAATTTGAGGCTTGAGATAATACTACAGAAGTAGGTGCTTAATCCTTCTTTGAATCTGGGCCAGGGTGCTTTGTCTATCCAGGGACTGAAACAAGATAGGAGGCCGGTGAAGATGTCAGTGGATTGGCAGGCCTTCAGTGGTAAGAAGTTACAATGCAGATGATAGGGCTTTCTTGCTGACATAGGCAGAGATCAAACTGTTGGATTTAGACTTAAGTAAAATACGCAACAGACTTAAATCACAATACTTGGAAGCAAAAATACCACCTTATCCAAAGACTTACGCTGTGCAAGTCAGGAGTAATTTCAGTGATTCTGTCCTGTGAAACTTAGAGGAGTCAGACAAATAGCATCTAAATGGCCATGGGGCAGTTACTTGTTTTAGCATTACATAGAAAGCAGTAGGAAAACATAAGCTCATTGTTACCTTTTTTTTAAAAGGCAATAATAGAAAGACTAGGGATGTTAAAGAGTACATTACAGGCTGTGAGTATCTTAAAACCTACTCAACTGCACTTAGACATGCAATAACAGGGTATACATTTTACAGAAAACTTTTAACAGTCACATTCAATTTTTGGCCAAAGTGCACATTAACTTTCTCTCCTTACCAGCAGACACCAGGACAACTGCTGTAAACAAACTCATTTCCTCATCGCTAAGTTGCAGGGCATTTAGTTTCTCACTAAATTCAAACATTGAGTTGAGCAGATCACCAGCTCCCATTGAATGCAAGTCATCCACACTGTACTTCTTGCCACTCAGGAAGGTGACAGTACGTTCCTTTGCGTCGAACAAAGATGCAAACCGTACCATTAAAACCTGGTGAAGGAAGAGAAAAAGAAAAACAAAACCAGATAAATACAGGTGCATATCTAGAAAAGCCAAAGAAAAAAATAAACTTTTTAACATCATTCAAAGTGTTGTTAACCACACTAGAAGCATTCTATACAGAAATTGTCAGCATGCTATTGAGCTGCAAAACACAGTGCAAGACCTGGCCCCATAATCTGAGAGAAACAAACAAGTGACAAAATTAGGGAGTGGATGCAGGGGAGGGGCTACAGCATATGAAAGGCAAGAAAATTAAAATTTAAGCCTCAGACAGCCTGAGCCACACAGACTATGTCATTCATAAATATGCCAGTAAGACAACTTGCTTAAGCCACACAACAGCCAAAGGCATACAGAGCATTAAAAGAAATGTTTTCTTGGCCACACTCATGAGGAGCAAAATGAAGGTACTGAACCAGATTCTCACTTGGTGTAAAGTGGAGCAGCTCTATGGGAACACAGCTGATTTACACCACCTGATGATCGGGCCCCTAGGCATTCTTTGGAAAAGTACCATGCCACATCACTGTACCCACAGGAATGCTAATGAGCTCTGCTAGAAAGGAGCCACATGTAGAGCTTTTAAAAGGCTGGGGAAGCATAGCTTGAGATGGCACCTGGTCTGCAGCAGCTGGGAATACCCCTTTGGTACAAGCACTTGGGCTGGAGCAGTTGAGGTGTGCTAAACTTACCCCTTTGGGCTGAAATTTCTTTTGTGGTATTCTCAGTTGTACTGTGAAATATTTCCCTCTGGAATGGCTTGTAAACTTTCATTTGCTCATGTTCACCAACTTTATTTACATTTTCAAGGTTTAAGTTGCATGGAACAGCCTTCTTGTTTCAAGAAAATGAACTAACTGGCATTGGTTAAAACTTCAGAGTGGCTGTGATCTCTTGGTGTGACAGTTGTCTCTCCTGATTTACCCTATTAACTGCATTAATTCAAATGTTACTACAGATGAGAGGAGGACCAGATTTTCAAAGACTAGTGCCTTTGACAAGCTTAAAGAAAGGAGTGTTCAAGACAAATGAAAATGTTTGAGAATTCAAACACTGTTCATGCGCATTACAAGACCTGCTCCTAAATTTTATGAGCCAAACAACATGCAGCAACCTTGATGGACACAAGAGCACTAGGTACTATAACTTTTGTCAGCTAAGCTATCTATTCTTTGATGAGTGCAGAAATCCAGATGCAGAAGCCATCAGAATACAACAAAAACAGGCAAGGGGCAGGCAGACAAAGCTGAACTTGTGCATTAGCACAGACCCACCAGGTATCCAGAAACCTTTCAGTTCAAAACGGTTTTCTCCCTATAGAACCGGGCTTTAGAAACATCTTTAAATAACGAGCAACCAGGATTAGTGCTGGTATTCAAAACTGAAGCCCATGAAGTTGTCCTGACTTATTCTAAGGCAAAGACCTCACCTATTTCAATGCCACCATTCTAAACAAGGAAGAACAGTTTGGACTGTGGCATAGCACAGGACTGATTCATCCCATTTCACTTCAAACCAGGCTTGTACTTGTGCATGCTGAGGATACACCTGATCTGTCCTATCACCTGAAGGCAACACAGGCACATAAAAACCTCCACTCTCAGAGGCTGCTTGATCACTTCCCTATCAGCTGTAGTCAAATCTGAGTCACTACTCAGAGGGATCCGAGGGCCTTGTTAGCTCTACCATCAACTACAGTTGGAGGGGAGGTGGAGGAGAGCCCACTCAAAACCAGCCAAGTTCCTTATTTTAGGCACACTGCTGTTTCTGAGCTGGCTCTCATAAGGAGCCATGCAAATGCCACCACGATACACTGAGCTCCCCAGTACTCCCAGTTCTAAGAGACCATTTTAGCTTATGTGTGTGTGAATATATTTAGCTGTGCAGCCTCGGCACCAACATTGTCTCCATGTGTCCTCTTACCCCCAAAGGAACAGGCACTCCTCAAACACAAACTGCTAAGAAGCACAGTGCCAAGCCAAGCCACACCAGACTTGGAGGCAGCACTCTCACTCAGGCTCCTCTGCTGACATACAGACATTGGAATATCGTGGTTCAGTTACCCAGAAGACAGAAATGACCTTGGATGCACCAGGCTTCCACGATGCTTTTGCCTCTATCGCAATGGTTTCATTAATCCTGTTGTGGATTTTTTTCCACTGTTCAGCAGCCCTACTTTTATTTTTTTCCTGTTGCTAAGATGCTGCATAGACCTTTAACTACAAGTTGTAGCTCACTACAGGAACCATTAATGTTTCTTATAAATAAGTGAATAGTGACAAGTATACAGCCATACATTATTATCAATTCCCCAGGACATAGAAACCTCCTTATCAGCAGTGCTTTAACTGGCAAAAAGGTATATGAGTGAGGCCTGAGAAAAGCTTCAGGTGAAGCAAGGTGAAGACAAAACATTTTACTTGCAAAACATGAAGGTTTGGCTTTACATTACAGGGACAGTTCAAGCCAAATATTTCACCCTCCTCCTTTGCAGAGGAAGGAATCAACAATTTTGTGTAAAGTAAAAGCAGTGAAGAAAAAACACAGCCCCTTCACAGAGGAGTTTCAGATGAATATTAAAAGGTCAAGAATAAGTACAACAGAAAAGAATACATGACAGCAAAATGAAGGAAACAAGAAAACGAACAGACTCCAAGCAACAAGTCTTCCTTATAACTTGTACCTTCCGACCCAACAATTATCCATTTTAGAACTGGGCTGTCTAAATGCAGACAGAAGACCCAACACATCACATGAGAACTATCTTCATTTCAGGTAAATATAAAATCCAGCATCTCTCTTTGAAAGAATAAATTACGTACGAAAGAGCGAAGACATCACCAATGCTACACTCCCCAGAAAAGCACAGTAACATCAAATACTTGGAACTACGGCTCCCCTGACCCTCTGTATTCAAATTTCATATTTGAATATTTATGAAATGTGTCCTCTCTATTCACATTTCACATTTGAATATTTATGAAATGTGTATGGTCTCCAATAGACACAAGGGTCTGGAAGGGCAACTAAAACATGATGTAAAGGTCATCTAGTGAAGGTCAATAATTATAAAACAGCACCAAGCTCAGTGGTATCATTTCCAAATTAATACCACTAATTCACATATACGTCAGTACCACAAGTGGATGCAATTAACCACGAGGACCTAGTGGGATTAGTCCAGAGTAAGTCAGGCTGCAGCTGGCACACAGTATCTACAGAGCTGCAGCAGTACAGGTAGTTAGCACTATTACTGCATTGGACATGGAAGCTCCAGACACTCCCAAGTTGCCATCAAAGTGATGACTGGTGAGGATGGGATACTCTGGCTTTTGCAGGACAGAGAGTGGCACAAGGAAGGACATGCAGAGCAGTAAACATATTGCTCCACAACACTGGTAATTCAGTAGACAGCTTTCTAACCTAGCCACCCTTCCAGATGCAGTACAGCTAACCAGAGTAAGCAAATGTAGCTAGAAACCCTTAATTATGCATTTATCAATGCCCAAGGAAGAGGGTAGAAAGGTTGAGCAGTTTTGAGCTCACTGGAAGAGGACAGGTCACCAAGGTCTGACCAGACAGACCCCTTGGACACCACCATCTCAGAGAATGCTCAGAGCATCCATGAACAACCCAGTTCTATTTGGTTCTGTTCTTACAGGGTCAGACTGATGCACAGCTTGTCAGATTTGCAATTTACACACAGTGGTCTCACCTCAAAGGTCCCAGCCTTCAGAAGATTGACCTGGTCATGCTGGGAGAGATCTCGGAAACCTGGGATGCGCTTGGCGAACTCCACCACTTCCTTCACTGCAGGAGTAAAACTCAGAGAAAACTCTTCCCAGATTTCATGGCCAGACTTGTTTGGGTCCACATGAGGTGTCTTACTCATGGGGCAGACCTGATGTTTGCAAAACACAGACAGAAAACAACTTTTAAAGGTATCATTCCAAATAATGACAAATATTTACAAGAAATATGTTTATTATTCAACAAAACTTTGCAATAATGACATAGAGAAAAAAAAGATCAGTATTCCTCAACCAATACCCAAAGAAACTGGATTTCTTCCCCTTGCTTTAATATAAAGAAGGAAAAAATCCAAGGGATTGTTAGCAATCTGTTTATAAATTTGTTAACTTTGGAACCTATAACACTGTGTCACTGCCAAAGACCTAACAGAACCAAGGTTATGCTATTCTCCTCAGATCTCAACTGATGTGGTCTGACATCTGAACTTCTCTTTACTCGCATTATCCCTGTAATTTCACAGCAAATTGCAATTTCACAATCAATCAGTTGCAATCTCACAGTCACTATGACATTCATTCTCCTATCTTTCTTGTTTTGCAAGCAACTGAAGTGCTTCAGTCACGGTGACAAAGATGTCAACACCAGAGCAAGAAAGCAAGCCTTGGTTTCCTGAGTCACAGGTTTACACCCTCATTACAAGAAGGATAACCCTCTTCTGCAAGTTTGCTTTTACTTGTATCACTGAAGGAGGAACACCAACGAACTGGTATTCCAGTATTTCTCAGTCACAAGATGACAAAATGCTCTTTCTTTTATACAAACACACAGCAATTTTTTGTAGGAGAGTCTGAATCCATTACATTGAGATCAGATGTATCAGTCAGGGCTGACTGCCAATAAATTCCCTCTGCAAGAGCCAACCAGAAGCTCTGCGATATTTTCAGTTCTAGCTTCTAAAATTTACATCTTTTAATGAAGCTTAAACCTTTTAATATTCATTTCACCTGTCACCATCAAGGACAAAAATTCCTTTTAAGTATTCCTCACAAGTATACTAAATGGTGTATGTAATCCTACATAATGTCAGCAAAACAAAGAGAAAATAGTGAAATAGATTAGCAAATTCCTCAGAGCTGTGCTGTTTTTGCAGGGCATCTTGAATATGGATATGAAAATTGCCTAGCAATTATTTGTGTGGGAGGTCCTAAGATTACAAGACTGTAATATTTTGGCAAAAGGAAAGGTCTAGGCACACAACCAGAAGGACAGCAGATGCCAACCACTGCTCTGCCTGTGATACAGCAATGCTTCACAGAGGAATTATTATAAATACAGCATTCTCTGAAAATAAGAATCTCTGGTTCAGTACCCTGCTCTGCAAGGGACACAAAAATCACCTTAACTTCTCATTCTACAACAGCATACCCTTACACACAGGCACTCAGTCCCAAGGGGAAACAACCACTTCCACACCCAGTACACTGTGTCTGTGGTCTCTTGACAGACCTCTGCCCAAGAGTCAGAGTATCTCAAAATAGAAGAGACCCATAAGGACTGAGTCCAACTCCGTGCCATCCAGTCACTCCCTGAATTGTGACAGGCTTCCTATGGAAGCAGATGTCAGCTTGTACAGTCATCAGTTCTCTTCAGAGGAACCTCTTCAGGAACGACCTGCTCTGCTTTTCTGGTTACAGGGATATTGAGTAAAAATGACCAAACCCCTGAACATCTGTCTCCATACTGGTTCTGAGAATAATTACTTGCCCTTATTGCTGCTGACTCATTTTGGTCAGATCCTGAACTCACTGAGTTCTTGGGCAAAACCCTCACCTATATCAGGGCTGTGGAGCAGGGAGGGGGAGCTGCAGTGTTCTGCTGGACTTGGTTTTTGTCTCCTCATCACTGACTAACTCCTGCCTGCAGCTGCCATGCACAGGTCAAACTGACTGGTTGAGCCTCTGCAAGGCAGCACCACTCCCGCCCATGCTGACAGGTTTAACCTCTGCTTCTCAGGAGTGCCAAGAATGCAGTTGCAGTGACACCACATACTTTCCCTGCAAGGAAGAAAGGCTAGGAATTATTGTTTGCCATGCTGTAGTGCTTGGAGTCTGCAATTAAGGTCAGACCCTGCAAGGGATGGCACGGTCTATATATGCAGTAGACAAAGAAGGGTTAAAAAAACCCCACAAAAACAAGGAAGTGCCCATGGAAAGGCGGCATCAAAATAAACACCTTCATTGTTGAGACCTTTGGAGGGGTCTTCTTGAACCTGTGAAGGACCTTCACAAAGTAGGAAGAAGAAAAACACCGGCAGCTCATGTACTTCAGAAAGGTCAGGGGCTCACACTTCACACCAGGAGTGCAGGGTGAGAACGAGGATGTTATGTTCTCTCATCCCAGGCAGCTCCAGTGATAAAGAGAAGGACAATCTATTTTAAGGGGCTTACAGAACTGGTTGCCTGAATGGCAGAGAAACAGCAGGTGCAAGGCAAATGAGAGGGACCTGTTAAGCAAAGGAAAAAAAAAAAAAAACAACCAAAGCAACAATCATATGCAAAAAACCAGGAAGCATCCTTGTTAGGAATTCAGTGAGAAAATGCTCTAGCAAAGTCATCTAAGGTATTCAGAAGTGTGTCTAGAGCCACACTCGCGTATGTACTACAGAAAAGACCTCAAACTTCTCTCTAATGGTTTAGCTGTGCATCTTCCTCCTGCCTCTGTTCAGATCTGAAGATGTTCTACAGTGAAAAGGATGAGTCAGCCTCGTTAAAACAAAACAAATCAAAACATCCCCATCACCATGTTGCCTACCATGCAACAGAGATTTTAAAACTCACAGTAAGGCCTGTAGACTGGCTTAAAATCTAAGCCCTGAGGTTTGACCCCAGAAATTTGCTCTGAATACCCTCAAAGAAAATACAGAACATCTGACTGCAAAGATTATTTGAAAGTAAAGTCTTCAAAAGGACTGAGTGAAAAAGGGAATTTATAAACTCCTATTTTCATTTTAAAGTCAAGTCACATAAAAGATCCATGACTTTTTTTCAACCAATACTCTTTGATGTTATTTCACTTTCAGTTAGCTAAAAACCAAGCCAAGAAACCCCATCACTTGTATGATTTCAGATCCTTCACACCGCGAGCCATTTTTGCCTTTCATCACAATTTGCACTATCAAACTTGTGTCACCCTTTAAAGTTTCAGCAGTTGTGCCAACTACGTGCAGTTCCAGTGACTACTGAGGCACAGCTGGACCACACCCACCAATAACCAAGTCAAATCAAACAATTCATATCAATATACCAGATGCATTCTTCCTCCAATGCTGCAAGAGTAAGTGGCATTCTTGTTTGGAGAAAAGCCGTCTTCTGGGATCCTCTCACACATTCTCTGAGCGTAACCACTGGTGAAGTTCATGCAGTGGTTGTTTGTGAAACACACGGTGTGCCCGCTTGGATAATGCATTGTGCTCCTCCCTTTGTACTGTCCACCAAGGTGCTGCTCCCTTTCAGGGTACTGAGGGCCACCAAGGCCACTAACACAGTGCTCGGGGCTCAAGATGTACTGCTCAGTGTTCTTGGACACTCTCTCCCCACTCTGGGGCTGCATCATCTCCGCTGGGTTTGGGGACTGCTCCTGGTTGTACATGAAAGTGTCTTTGTGGGCCCTAGTGACCATCCCAATCACTTCCTCCTTAGCCATGTCAGCACTGGGAGGGGGAGAAGGGCTTTTGATGGCTTCTCGCTCTTGTTTGGGCTTGGAGGAAAGATCTTCTTGAGGTGCTTGGTCTTGATGTTCTGTTAATGCTTCGTTGGGCAAGTGACCGCTGAACTGGCTGTTCATCATGGTTTTCATGGCACTCTGCATTTCAATCAACATCCTCTGCTTTTCACGTTTGGGAATACGGCCAAATCGAACAGCTGCCAAGGTGGAGAAATGGATAGTGGTGGAAAGGGAAGAAAAAGAAAAATAAAGAAAAAAAAAAGTCAGTCTCGAAAGTGTTAGCGTGCACACACAAAATACACACCCCAACAAAAAATCCTGCCTTTTAAGGTAAGATTTTAACTGCTCTCACCAATACTACAAACAGGGGTATTACCAGTGAAACCAAAGAGCTTCTGGGGCATAGGACTGGCATGAATACAAATGTATGCCATTGTCTGCACACAGGGAGAAGGCAGCTCTAAGGCACACAGTCTGTAATGCCTTTTCCCCTTTTGCCTCAAACCTGGCTATGCAGCATATATGTAGTTGTGTTAACTGAAGAAGTGTCAGGCTTTAAGATTCGATCTATTAAATCAGCACAGCTTCATGAGCTGACAATTAGCTGAATGTAAACACAGTTCATATCATCTTTGCATAAAAGTCCTACAAGACAGGTCCTCACGGACTGATTACATAACTTACCAAAACAAGAGAATCAATGCTGAACGAAGCTTACCTTGGCAAACTTTCTTGATAACTTTGCCTTGACAAGGACACTTTCTGCTGGCAAGGGGATGGGCATCATTGTGGCTGCAGCACTTTTGACCCTGTCCTAGGGAATCTGCAGCTGCCTCTACCGCCCTGTCCGACCGCAGCCGCACAAGGGCTCATAACCAGTTTCGACTGATGCAATTATGCTCGTGCAGCAGTCCATCATTAATGTAACTAAAGTCTCTTTCATTAAAGCAGGTGCAACCTCGTGCGCAAACAAGCGCCTAGGGGATGAAATAACTCCTATGCACGACAAGAACTCGGAACAATTATTTAAAGTAAGTTCTAACACTCCACCCACTAAATTATTAACAGCCTGAGATTCCTAGTTCTTGTGAAATAAACACCCAGAGAAAAATTAAAAAGTGAAACAGAAGGAAGAGTTCTAGTTGTGGCAGTAAGCTGTAGCAGACAAACGAACTACACTTTCAGCATTATTCATTAAAAAGTCACAAGGAGTGGACAGCCAGCAAGGTGGGCAGAGACACAGACCAAAATCACCACTTCCTCCTTGCCCTTCCTCTCACTCCAAGAAAAGAAAGAAAGAAAATATAGGAGCAGATGCATGCTCATCCTACACGCCCAAAGCTAACTCTTTAGGCTCTATGGTGACTACTCTAAGGCTATCGGGTTGGGCAGAACTCCTTTTCATTGAAAAAGCAATAGTAACAAAAGAAAACAGAAAAAACAAAGAAAAAAAAAAGAAAAATATGAGTCTTGTTCAGATTCAGGTAGGATACAGCTGTAAGTCTTAACATCAAACTAAAATTGAGACACTTGTTCCAACCATCCCCCTAGCTGGCCACTGCAGCACATCCCATGCATCAGCTCCACAGGCGGGGGGACAGCTCTGCAGCTGCCCGCAGTATCACCTTTCCAGCCCAGGACACTCATGGAGCAAGAAGGCAAGCTAAACTAAATGCTCTCAGACAGGGAACCTCTCCTTGATAACAGGGCCTGGCTGCATTATCTGCCATCAAGACCCTCAGCAACTGGTTTGGAGGTGGGCAGCAGATTCCCTCTCAGAGGATCCCTGCTCAGTACAGGAACGTACCATCTCTTGACATCCCAACAGACAGGCATTTTTTGAAACGACACTGCTGGCATCTGTTCCTATTCATTCTCATTATTGAGCAGTTGTTATTCTTCAAGCACTTCTTATACTGGATGTTTTGCTGAATGCTTCTTCTGAAAAAACCCTGTAAACCAAGCAAAGAAACCCCACAACTATCATTACAGCACATGTCAAATCCTTCCACCAAGATTCATCTCTCTGCGAGCATGTTAAACCTCACTGCATCACATCAGCTGCTTCAGAGCCATCAGCCCCAAGAGATTTTAGAGAACTTGGTACTCCTCATGACTTACTTCCCCTTTGTGTGTGATCTGTATGTAATGTGAACTAGTTATGATTGCTAATTACAGAAGATGCCAAGTTGTTCCCTGCATCGTCAGCACCTAAGAGCAGAGTATCTCCAATATTACCTCCACCACTGTACTAGCAGTTCCTAAGATGTGCTCTCAAACACCTATGACATCGAGTGCAGAGATGGGAGTCAAAACAACATCTTTTGACTTCCATCTCTGCAGTTTGGCAACAAAACCATCCTGCTGCACCACATGACCTTCAAAGGTCATTTTTTCACATAGCTCTTTATGCTGATAAGCTCCTTCACAGAACATAACATTTGCAATGTTACTGATTAAGAAAATACATATCTAGTTCAGGCTTTCCCTGTGGTAAAGAACTCCTTTTCCAAAGCTGTTTTGTTCTGTGTCCCAGCCTAGGTGACAACTCACACCCACTATCTCTTAATGCAATTAACATGCACATGTCTTGCGTGACATGGTCCTTACCACCTCTGCTTCCAGTTCTTGTTCTCTGCTGTGCACTCCAAGTCAGGCAGGGTTGGACAAGGGGTGGGAACAGAAAGTACTGCAGAGTTTGGAAAATGCTGTATATTCCTAAGTGGTTTGCCTGTTCCCTACAGCTTATTAAATTTTCACATTTAACAGAGAACTATAGCAAAAAATTTTTTTTGGCAGTTTCACCCCTTTTCCCCTATGGGGAGAACTTGAGCATTTCACCAGCAGAAAGGTGAGCAGAAATATAGCTCACCTTGCAGCCCTCACAGGCATGAACACCATAATGAAATCCTGAAGCGACATCTCCACAGACTTTGCAAAGAAGAACCATGCCATTAAATTCTAGAATCAAACAAAAAAGTCAAGGATATAGAAACCAATGACAATTGCAGGAGCATGTTTCCAGCTTTTAAAACCTGGACTCAAATCGAAATACGTCAGGTCAGTTCAACACATGAAAAAATACAGCAGAAGAACAGATAACATGAACGTACAAACCCCCTGAGCAGTTCAGAAGGTAACAGTGCAAGGGTGGGGGAAAAAGAGGACAAACACGAAAAACTCAAATGCACAGGGAGAAAGCACACATTCACTGGGCTTTCAAACAGAGGGGCACTGCACTCAGCAGCAGAAAAAGAAAGTCTGCTTACATTTAAGCACTTTTAAAAGGACCATTCAGTTAACTAGGCCACCAAAGTTCAGGCTCAATCTGTTTTTTCCATCAGGACAAGAAAGCCTATGAAAGGCTCCAGTTTCCCCAACAGAGAATAAACACTTTTTCTTAAAAACTAGAAATACTAAAGGACACTTTATAATATATTCAACACCAGTCATACACTGTACCTATCTGATAACAGTTTAGGACTGGTAACTCAGTCATATCTACATATGTAGAGACCACTCATTTGAGTGCATATCCAGAATGGCTTGCACACTTGAACTTGAAAATACCTTCTTAATCGTGTAAAAATGCTCATGGTTTGGGTTTTCTGTTTTTTCCCCCATCTCTTTTATTTCAGCTTGTCAATAATTTTTCCAAGCCCTAAGTGCTGGTCTAACATTGGTTTCACTGAAGCCAGGGGGAATTTTACCAGTGAGTTCAGTAACCACAAAGTTACCTTAATCCAACAGAGACAGCTGGAAATACTCCCACAGAAACATATTCTACCAGAAAAGTAACTTATTTGACATTTGGGTTTCATTTGTAAAGAGGAACTAAAACATTTTTTTAATGTTTTCAAAAAGAAAAAGAAGCAAACCAGAAATTTCTTTTTCTCTTTTTTTTTTTTTTTAAACATAGTTAGTACTGAGCTAAAAAAGTTATCTATCTACCTGAAAAATTTACAACAGGTTTCATTTCAGGAACCTCTGCCACGATATCAAAAACCTAGCTACTAGAGAATTTTTAAGTAATGTTCTTACTGAGAACTTAACGTAGGAACACTTAAAAAAAAACCCAACAACAAACCAACAAAAAAACCTATTTGAGGTAGAACTATTAGACGCTTTTATTCTAGCTGCATAATAATTCAAAATGATAAAATAATTCTGCCAATAAAAGAATTCAGCCTCCAAAAGACTAAATTCCAAGTGTTTGCTGAATCACACATTCCAGTACTTATTTTGAACTCTGCTTTTCCAAAACTGTTCAAACACACTTCTCTACCATTGATCTTTTCTGATTACCAAAAGAAGTGTGAAGTAAATAGGTGGAGATAGATTGTTATATGTATTTTAAATGGCCATTCTTTAGTTCTGGCTCACAAGTATTTTATTTTTCACATCCACAGAATTATGACTTGGAATCAAAAAGATAACTGTTCCACCCACAGCTATAAAAGTATTATGCTTGAGTAATTTATTTATTTTGCTCCTAACAGCTGGAGGGGGGGGGAGGGAAGGTGAAGGGGCAGGGGACAGAGTATGAAAGAACAGAGAAACTACATTTCCAAGACTATAAACTCTATAAATACTTTTGAAGATGATTTCTAATTATATCACATTTACTTCATCACTTCTTTTTAACCAAGTGTTTGATTTTACTGAGATCAGTTTTCACTAATGAAAATTTGAAGTAAAGTTGGACTGTATTTATGGAGTTTGAAGTTGGCAGCAACGGGACTCCCATCATATTAGTATTTGTATGGCAATACCATGCCACATCCATACCATTATCACAGATATAAAGCCAAAAGAGAGAAGTGGAGGCTTTGCTATGCGCCTGCACCACAAGCCAAAGGGAGACCTGGCTGTAACACACGGGGCTGTCATACACGAGGGCAAAATGGTGTCTTCAGGAACTGGCACCAAACATACTTGTGACTCCATTATGGCCTTTTGTCAAACCAGCGAGACCCGATTGGTTTGTTTTAATGGTCTCCTCCAGCCGATCGCTCTTGGGGGCCCCGTCAGAGCCTTCACCGCTCCGGCCACCGCATCCGCCTTCCGAGGAGGAGCTGTTGGGAGGAGATGGCACAGGCGAAGAGGACGACTGGAAACCGCTGTCTGAGCTCTCGCTGTGACATGAGGCTGGGCTAGATGCCGAGCTCGAAGAGCTGATGTAAGCTATCACACCCCCTAAGGCAAGAAAAAAAAGGCAGCACGTAGTGACATAACCAGCAGACATGCACCGCTGCCATGTGAGCCACGCCGTGACCCAGCACCACCAGATCAGCCATTACATGCTCCTGGGAGCACTCCCTTCCCTTCCCTCCCTCTCTCTCCATCGAGCTTGTTTGTCTCCATTTGTTTTGTACAGCTGACCTCCCAGTCTGCCCCATTCCCTTCTCCCATCTTATCAGCCTCCTCTGGCCCAGGCCGAGATGAAATGGCATAACCAAAAGACGGAGCAACAAGCCATGGTGCTGGAAGGATGGGGCAGCAGGGACAGGGCATGGAGTGACCCAGAGAGGGTTTCCCTGGACACTCTCTGAGCAGAGCTCATCTGGAGCCAGAGCAAAGACAGGATCTTACAGCGCTGTGGAGCCAGAATGCAAACAAGCTAGGTTAGGGACAGAAATAGGGCAGAGAGAAAAGACTTCATGCGGGCTACGCGCCAGAGGCACAGAAAGGAAGGGCTGGGAGGTGCTCACGATGCAGAAGGGAAGGGGACAAGGCAAGGAAATAGCACTGCAGTCTGGTTAGCCTACTGAACGCCATTTGTCCGACTGCAAGCCTTTGTAGCGTTTCTAGCAGCAGCTAAACTCCAACTGCCAGGCTGCTGTTTGCAAACAGCCTCTGTCCTGCCGCGTCTTGCAATCTGACACACTTGAGAATCCCTCAGATGAAACAGCTTTTTGTCCTCAGGCAGACCTGGGAGCAGTTCTGGCTTTTCACAGGCTCCTTCTTCTTGCTCGTAAGCAAGAGAAATTGTTTGCACTTCATGTGAGTTTGTCTCCAAGACTCGGCATTTCAAAAGTCAATATAAAAACATTTGCTATTTTACACAAGAATTTCAAAAGCCATAGCCATCAAACTGTTTAAATAAATTATATTCAGTATGTTCTACATTTTATGCCTCTATTGCACAGTAGACTCGCTTCACTGATGACTCAGGACATTGCAGCAAGGAACTCCACATACCAGTAGGAATTCAAAACTTTAAAAGGGCCATGCACTCCCTCCCTTTGGAGGAAAAACGCACTGGTGTCTGTAGAGTCCTTGATCAACTGAACTGGCATGGCAGGCAGAGACTGTAGCATCTTACATCAGCCATCACCTCTTCACAGATAAAAGCCGTGGAATTATACAACCCTGAAAGACCACTGCTTGCAGGCAGCAATTCTCACTTACAAATTTTCAATACTTTTATTAGACATAACGGTCCTCTTAGCACCTCTGCAGCAACAAAATTGGCCCACTTCTTCTTCAACAGTTCATTTTTTTTCTACCAAGGAAACCCCTGGCAGCAGGGCTCTCTAAAAAGCATGCAGCCCAGGAGCTCCTGGCAGAGCTGCCTGGGAGCAGAAGTCAGACGAAGGGGCCATGTGACACGTGCAGGACACACAGACTGCTGCTCACCTTCCCAGACACCAGTGTCCCTGCACCCTGACACAGGGGTTGCTCCCGCACAGATATTTTTTTTATTTGTTAAGAAATCCTCCACACTGCACAGCACGCGTTCCGGATCAGGTTTTCGGAGAAAGGAGGATTTGCCTAGGGGGTCATGGGTTCAGCCACGGCATGAGAAACGAGGCATCATCAGCCACCCGCGCCGGGCACTAAGACACCACCTGTTTGACAAAGGTCTGTGCCATGCCCCGCGCCGCACGCGTCTCTGCCAGGTGCCAGGTCAAAGCTCACCGTTCACCTGGTCCAAGGGAGGCACCGGGCTTCCCAGCAGGCGCCATCCTTATCGCACGGGGCAGACTGGGACACGCAAGCACAGCCCCTGCAGGGAACTCCACGTTTCTCCACGCTGCCACCGCGCCCCATTATCTTTAAACCCTGCTCATAAAAGAGATGCTCTTTTCCCTCAAGGGTAAGGCCAATGTCACAGAGGAGCACAGAAAGTACGTGCCTGTGGGGGAGTTTCACCCCTCTTCTCCTTAGGGCTGGAGGAGCTCCAGAGAGCCGGACTGCGCTGGCACCCTAGAGAGCTTGGCAGCCTTGCCAGCGTCACAGTCGCGATTCCTTACATTTTTTGTTATTTTAGAAGTTACACTTCCCTGTGAACCCTGTTTTTGTTTGGTCAGCAGTCAAAAGTTGACTCTCACACAGAGCGCAGGGTGACATCTCGGAACAAAGAGCACAGACACGGAGCACGTACACGTGCACACGGATGCTGGCACTCCGCAGAAAGGGGGTACCGGGGTGCTCGGCGGAGAAGGCAGCCCCGGTTCTGCGAACTGCCGGGGATTTTCTAAGGGAACCCACCAGCCGGAGGGTGGGGAAAGGAGTCCCTTGGGCTACGCGGAGCCGCGCTGCTGCGGCGGCAGCCCCGGCTGAGTGACAAGGACCCTCTGGCTCTAGCTGGCGGGATTCCCTTTAGGAATGGGGCGGGGGGCACCGCAGCGTGCTGGTGATTCACCAATACAGGGATCTGGGAAGCGGTAACACCGCGGGGGAGCGAAGCAGGCGGCGAACCGGCCGGGGGATCAAACCGGCCCCCGGGACGCTGCGGCAGCAGGGGCTCCCCGGCCGGCAGCCCCGACACCGCCGATCTCCCCGGCTAACAAAGCGGGAAGGCAGCGGAGAGCCGTGCCCGCAGCCGCCCTCCCGCCTCACCCCATTCCACCGCACCGGGGCTGCGGCTTTTCCCTGCCGCGGTCACGCGGCGCCGGGGCTGGAAGAGCCGGGCCCGCCCTGCGCTGCCCCCGGGCCGCCCCCTCCCCGTTACACAACACCAACCCCCGCGCACCGGGACGGGCCGCGTGCCGCCG
>VZTB01003970.1:378615-459772 GCA_013397245.1 Thryothorus ludovicianus | reverse complement strand
GGGCGGGCTCCCCCCGCCCCTCGCCGGGCGCTGCGGCGGGGCAGCCCCGCCGAGGTCACCGGCGCTGCCGCAAGCGGCGCGGCGCTCGCCCACCGCGGGGCACGGTGAGGGGCGGCGGTGTGTGTCAGCTGCTCCGCCGCCGAGCGCCGGCAGGAAATGCCACCGCTGTGACTGCCGCAGCTGACGAGCTCTCTCCTATCCCGGCACGAGCATCTGACAGCTCCCAATTCCAACTGTCAGCGCTCCGTGCCCTCTCAGCCGCGTGTTTTCTCACTGCCGGGAAAAGGGAATATCCGGGAGAGACCCTTCTCGGCAGCGCACACACCGCTGCAGCCATGGTCGCTCCCTCTGCAGCCGTAGGGAGAGGCCATCACGCAGCTGATCCCAATCTCCGTCTCTCCTGTTTTCTGCCAGAACGCGATCACTCCCAAAGCGATTTCAGCCTCTAATACCTTATGCCATGCAGTGATGTGTCTGGGCACAGACCTCCCGCAACGGTCCCCAGGGGACCTAAAGCAGGGGTGTCCCCGCCGGGGTCCCCATGCTCACGGTCCCAGAATGAAACCCACGAAGAAAATGCACTGTAACAAAAAACGGAGCTGAAACAATGGGGAAGACTCTCCACTAAGCGAATATAGAGCTCGAAATGAAGCTCTGTCCCTCCCTGACCCCGGGGTTCAGAGGCAGATGCGTGGCTTCATGAATTATATTGACCTCCAGACTGGGAGCGAGGCAGTGGGGTAAAATGAGGTTAACAAGTGGAGGTTAAACGCAGCTAAATGTAGTTTACCGCCTCCTAATTTGGGTGAGTTTCCTCTCCTCTCAAATGAGGTAAACAGGTCAGTTTGTGTGAGCTTCATTGCTTCTCAAATAAGGTAAGAGGGTGAGCTTTCTCATTTTTCTGCGCATGGTCAGCAGCTGGGAGGCATACAGCTTTCCTCTTTGTCCTCACTCAAAATCCATCACTATCTCCGGACCCTTCATTCCCCAGCCCCAATTTCCTACAGAAAAAGCTCCTCATATTCCCAATCCTCCTCCTCATACCAGCTTTAAACTACACTTCCTAAGCGTTGCCTGCACGGCTGGCTGCTAAGCAGTGCTGGCTGCCCTGGGCACGGGCAGGTACAGGGCACGATGGCCCACCCTGGCCCACCCTCCCTTCCCCATGCTCAGGGCTCTCTCTCACTCCTCTGCCTGGCTGCTGGTCTTTGTTGACAGAGCACAAATAAGATGTATTTGATATTAGCCAATCATGGCATCTCAAACCTCTCAACAGATTAAATTGGCCTACAGACTCAAAGGAGAAGATAGTGAATATATTAAATGCTATTAGAAAACTAGCCTGGACATCAGGAACAACAGCAGAGCAAGCCCTCCCTCTCCATGTATTCTGTGTCTCTGAGATTTCTAATGTTATATTTGGATTTTAACAAAACAGATGTTTGAATAATGTTAATCAACTGGTAGGTCATCAACCCCAGATGTTCACTGGGTCTGCTAAAAAAACCTAAAGAACTCTTGCTTTTGGATAAGGCTTCAATTTGCAGGTGATGGTGGAAGCACACAAAGATGAGTATGGAGGCACTGGCACTCAGACCAAAGGTCCACCTGGCCTGCAGGCCATTTGTGGTGCTTAAGGGAGGCTCCAGGTTTTTCGGGTGCATGGACTCCATTCCTGAGAGTGGTCAATGAAGGGAAGGACTGCTTGTTCACTTCCTTTGTGGGCAAGGATAAATGCTGCTGCTCCTGCCTGGCGGGACAAATGGGAAAGGCAATGTACGCAGGTTCGTAGGATGCCATAGGGAGAGGCCATCACATTATTGCTCCCAGTCTCAGTCTATCCTATCTACTGCCAGGACATGATTTTGTCACTCCCAGAGAGATTCCAGCCTCTAATATCTTTTACCATCTGCTTTGGAGACTCTCGGAGATGATTATAGCAGTTTCAGCCTGCTCTTGCCTCTGGTGCTGCACTTGGCAGTCCTCAAGCCAACCTCCATCTATCTTCAAGAATGTATTTATTTTACTTCTCTCTCCTATCTCAGAACAACTCATCCAGACCTAGGAGTGGTCTCTATGCTCCCATACTACATCCTTTCTGGTTCCTTCCCTGAGGTGGCACACACACACACATGGCTTGCAAGAGTCAAGCACTTCTCTTAGGAATAGAGTATGGCAAAAAGCAAATAAAGGGCCCACCACCCAGCCTGGCACAGGATCCTTGTCCACATGAAGAGTGCCAAAAGGTGTGTTTTCTGAGAAGGTCCAGCAGGTAGAGCTGGCTGTGGGTGGCCACAGGGTGCAAACACTGTGGCTCCTGTTCTGCAGCTTCTAAAGGAGGTCTCAGAAATGGCCCTCTCCACTGCTATGCTCTCGTTCTGCTGTTCAGCACAAAGCTGTGGACTGCCACAGTAGACCACAAGAGGCACTTCAGTGTTTGGAGAATGAAACTTTCTTAGAGGGCATCGAGGTTTTTAATCTTGCACTGTACTCTGGAAGAAGACTCCACTCTGCCAATGTATTAAGAGGGTCACATTTTTCTCGGGGCCTCCTGCCTACCTCTTCCAAACCCACACAAGCAAACACCTGGCAGAGTAACTTGTGGCTCTGGGTGCTGGCCAAGTCGTGGTGCCTGGGCTTCTTGAGGGGCTTTTCTTTGACTCTAGCTTGGCTGCTAAAGCTTTAGTGTTATTTGCTGAGCTGCAAATAACATTCCCTTAAAGACGTGATACTCAGTGGATATTCCCTGGTCCCCACAAGGGACTGTGATCCAGCTTTCTGTGAGGGGCAAAACAGATCCTAGCATTATGGAGAGGCAGTGTACTGCTGGCATTCACAGTGGCATGGCACCTCTCCAACCTGAAGACTGGGCAGGCACTTGAATGATCAGTGGAAGAGTGATTGGGAATTTGTGTGTTTGGTCAGTCCTTAGAATCCTTCAGCCTCTTTACTGCTCTGTCTGCAGAAGACTTGTGGTTCTGGGAACAGACTGAAGTGAGGCATTGAAACACGAAGGGGAAAAGTAGAAAAAGAGCACAGAAGGTGGGACAGAAAGCTTCTTCAAACCCCTTCCCACCCCTGGGAATGAACACAAACATTTATCCCTCTTTCCTCCCAGCCCACACACACGGAGCAGATCAAGCTGCATGTTTAAATTCCAGAGGCTGCAGAGTGATTCCCATCTATGCTACCTCTGGATAGGAGATGGCACAATGTTGTTGCACCAGCTAATGCTGACTTAAATGTTAAGTGCAGCTGATAGCTGGATGGTGGGACAGGATGCATTTTGGCCACCTCAGCAGAGGTATGTAGAGGCCGATGACTCTTTTTCCTCAGGCCTGAAATGCTGGTGGTTCCTCAGGTTGGAACTGAATGCCTGCACCTTTCTGTCCCCGTGGTGAGGCCCTCCTAATCCTACTAAACCTCCACACATCAGCCAGGAACGCAGGAGTTTCCATCAGCAGGCATTTATGCTTTCGGATGAGCTGGATTTCTTCAGTGCCTGGTACATTTACAATAGTATTAGTTTGATCCCAAAACATAAACTTTGCAAAGAGAAAAACATTGTTTACTTGAAGAGTGCCAAGGAGCAGCATTTTTTCATGCCGCAACAGCTCCTGAAGTTTTCTATTTCTTTTTTTTTCCTTGTTACCTCAGGAAAAAATTCCTAACCTCTTATTTGTCTTTTTGACTGATGCTCAGAACAGTGCTGACATTTGCACAGATCTACAGTAAGTCCAAGTTCTCTTCTCTGGTTGTTTACATCGTACAATGGTTTAAATATAATAAAAGTTATTTTCCCCCATATAAAATTCCTTGTCACTCTTTTTCTCTCTGGTCAGCCTGTGTGACAAGATCATCCTGAAACCCTCAGTAATGTGTCTGTCCTGAATAATGTGTGCTCCACAACTGTGGATGGAACTAGTTCATACAAGCACACTTAGGTGAGGCAACTGATACCAAACCCATGCTTGAATTTCCAGTTTCTTTAAAGCAAAGATTCACTTGCTATCTACAGTTACTACCTTAAATACTGCCCTCTAAAAGTCTTTATAAAGATAGCTGTAACTGTGACTTTCTTTCGTACATTAAATGATATAAATAGCCATAACTCATCTAACTAATCTTAGCCGCTGGAAGCCAGTGGAAATTTTTCTATTGATTAGAGTCAGCTTGGGTCAAGCCCTACTCAGTGTTTTCTGACCCCCTGCCCTACTTTTTCTCCATTCCTATTTAACATATATATCTCCAACTCTTTCAGTTTGTGCACTTTTTTTGTCTCTGTCGAAGAGAAATCCTGATAAGGAGGTCCCAGAGGTCTTTAGCTTGTCATCACATCCCTTCATAGGCTGAATGTGCGCAGAACACTTTAGGAAGAAGCAAAAGCTAAAAATAGAATAATTTAAAGCTGCCCATTAAGGGCATGCCTACATGACACAAATGCAGCTAGCTTAGGTACTGGGAGTGGTGCAGTCACAGAGCTAAGTATAACCAAGCAGAGGATGTGGCTCACAAACCATCCCCTTGCACTCACATCCTGTCTCTCGGTATCAGAGCCTTAGAGGAAGATATAAAAGCTCATCATAGACAGTCATATACTAACTTGCCCATAGGGTAACTCTCTACCTGATTAAGCTCCTCAGCAGTCAGTTTATAGCCCGAAGCACACAACGCTGCCACTTTTTTCTCTTACCCAGTGTTATTGCAAGCGTGCTTTTTCTTCACATACTTGGGTAATACAGCTGGCTGCCTGGGCTGGTCAAATTCATAGGAAATAACCTCATGCAATAATGATGTATTACCACCAGCCTCATCTGCCCCTGTAGATTTTAATGGAAGGTGATGACTTGGACTTTTAGCCTAGAAAGACAAAGCATTAATTATACATTAATTAAATCTTTCCTATATGGCAGAAAAGGGGGCACTGCCCACTTTTCCTTTTTGTGCTGTAAGTTCCTTAGTCTGTCAGTATATCATCTATTTATTCAGAAATCAAATAATAACCTAATGAGACAAAGATGAGAATATATACTGCTTGATTGGGCCAAAAGTGATTTTTGGGAGAGAAGCAGAATGGACAGTGCAAAGGGTGTACAAGGAACTACCCTTTGCCTTCACTGAAAAAGACTCACACAACTTAGCTACAGGTGATTTCTGACCCACTGTGCTGTCTCGGGGAAGGCTCCAGCACTGTTGTATTGAAGGCATCACAGTCAGCATACGACTGCTGCCTTATGCTCTGACAGCTGCCAGCCCCTTCTCCCCACCACCCAAACCTCTCCAGGGGCAACTGCATTTCCCACTCTGGTGCCTTTTGTAATAAACACCCTTCTAAGTCTGGATTTTTGTATTTTCCTCTGCCTTTTTTCAACTCTTTTCTATCACAGTGTCCTGAAGAGCACCTTATTTCAAAGCACTGATGCTGTCTAGGAAGTTAGTTAAGCTGCAGGCTGGCAGCAATCACGTTGGCACTGCATGACATGGTGCTGGCCAGGACACCCCTGGTGTGGTGTCACTGCTGTCACCAGATCAAAACCATTGCTTCAGAAGTCTTCTGGTATCTCAGTTCCATCATTCCCCTTCTGAACCCTCCAGGCCACCAAAGCATAAACCCAGTTTGACTTCTTTTCTTTGTAAGCTACGTTCGTTCTTGGAGAGATGTAGTGTACCACAAACATAAAGCTCATCCTGGGCAGAGCAGAGATGCAAATTATGCCTTCTCCTTGTTTTGGGGAAATTCTGCAGGTTGTGTGAAGGGGACACACAGGCAGAAATGATAGTCACAGCTCCTGCAAGGTTTTACATATCACCCTTTCTTCTCTCCTCTGGAGCAGCACAACCTTACTGTGATTACTGGTGTATTTTACAAGGAAAATTCCAGAGAAAACTCAGCTCAGTCACCAACAGAGGCAAACATATCTTGCACCTGAGCCTTAAATAGCACAAGTTTGTAGAAAATGAACAGCTTTCATTACAGGTGCCATTGGTCCCTGTGCATTGGCCCAGAGAGTGAGAACTGCTCTTTACATCCAGGCAAAACAAAGGCAACTGTAGTCAAATCTGAAAAAATTCTCTGGGAAATAAATGTGTTTCAGTCTCAAGACATGTAACTACCCAAAGGATGGCTGGCAGTTCAAGGGCCAAGATAGCTCCAGTGTTTTTTCCCCTGATTTTCTACACAGCACAATGTTTTTTCCCCTGATTGTTGTCTCACCCTGGCTTACTTGAAGGCCCAAAAGATGACTTACAGATTCAAGGTGCTGAGCTGAATTAAGAGATGATGTGTGGGACTCTGTATTGGACCTTGTGTGCTGCTGGATTAGGCCCAACTGGCCAAACTCTTGTTCTGAAAATCTGGCTTCCGTATTCTGCTAAGAGCCTAAAGAGTTAAAGTTATTAACTGGCTTCTGAATAAAATGCATTAGGAATAAATATGCTTTAGGATAAACCTATTAAATGGATAAAAATGCCATTACCAGGGGTGAAATATGATTGTGTGACCTTTTAAATAAATAAGCCTGCTATGCACCAAATTATCTCAGATAATAAGCTTTATACATGATAAAGTCATGCAGTAGGTCTCAATCTTCAGGTATTCAATGAAATATCGCTAGCCATAAAGGGCTCCTGAAATGTTACACTAAAGAAAATTGCTTCCAGCTATAAAAACTTAACTGTTAAAACAAATGGAGTTTCTCTCATAAAACCCTTTGCAAGGCATTGGTAGCAAGAGTGAAAGCTCACTAGAAACAAACCTGAGGCATTTGCAAGTACACAGCACTTCTTAAAATAACTCAGATTCCAGATAAATCTGAAATAACTCTATTGAAAGCAGAAGGGTGTAACCCCAGAACACCAGCGTGACATCCAAATTATATTTGTAGGACCTTACAACTATGTTGGTGGGATATCTCTGGGTACAAACATTGCTGTGTATCCAAACTAATCTGCACTTGAAGCCTTGGCACTTGTACAAGCAGTGGAAATGCTGACCTCTCTGTCTGTCCTGAATCTTGGGTCTGACTGTGTTATGCCTCAGCGACTTGCCCAGATTACTCCTGACACAATATTCCTGCCAAGGGACCATTCGCATTTGATGGGATGGAAACAGAGCTGGATATTATCAGCCTGGATAAAGGCAGACGTGCATTTAGTCAGATTCAGCTACCAGCTTCACATGCAGCAAAACTGGCTCTCTGCATTAAGTCAGAGTAAGAACTTTCTGCTCTGAACCATTACAAATAAGAGGGAAGGAAGCCAATTCTCTCATTCCTTCTAGTGATCACAGGCAAACCAACAAAACCTCCCGGTGAGGTGCTTACAGTTTTAATAAAATCATCATGGTCACTTCATCTCTTGTTACGTGAACATCAGCAAATAAACGCAATTCCCAGCTTGGATCTTGTGCTGATTTTGGCTGGAACAGAGTTAATTAGTTTCAAACACAGTTCCAAGGACTGAAAATACTCTTGGAATTCCCTGACACAATCAATTATCTTCTTCAAAAGTTGATATCAGACATTGACAAAAAGGACAGTTCCTGTTTCTTCTGGGTTTTCATTTTTAGTTTGTTTTGTTTGTTTGTTTTGTTGTTTGTTAGTTTGGTGGTTTTCTTGTGTGTGTGTGTGTGGGGGGGGGGTGTTTGCTGTTTTTTCCCCTAAACTGGGAGAATATATCCTAGAAAGAATCTTCTTAACCTCCATCTACAAACACTGACAATTTTCACCAAAGCTCAATCCGGTGCAATCTTTTCCAGGAGGGGCACTTAAAGAGACATAGCAAAATTCAAGCACACAAAATAAGCCAGCCTTGCTCCAGTTCCCAAAGAGTTCACTCTCTGAGCCTTAGCAAAGAAAGAGGTACATTCTCCACAATTAGTTTTAGTGCTCCTGCTAAATAGAGCGAGGTACACTATGCAAACACAACCTAAACAGGACCACTGCAAAGGAATGGGTTGCATCATGAAGCTAGCAGTGAAATTTTATCATGTTCTCCTGAACTGGAATGTAATGTCTAGAAGCAAATAACAGATCAGTTCCAGGCTGGAGCTCGGCTGCATCCTGAAGATGCCTCCAGGCACTTGCCATTTTGTTTTATTGCTGTTCCTCAACGCTAGTGAATTGTAAGCATCAGTCTCACAGAGAAGACACATTATCGGGATGAAGGACAACTGCTTGTTATATAATCCTGCCAAATCCTTGATACAGCAGTTCTCAGCAAACAACCATCTTGCTCTGAGTCATCTGGAAAGTCTCTGGTTCAGTGAGCTTCCAGGAGCAGACCATCAAAACAGGTTGTATTTCCACTTCCCATTTCAAATTACAGGAGGCACTTATGAGTCAAGGCAATAATTTTCTCTTTATCTACCTTCAGATGCCATCTTGCATGTGGATCCAGCCTGTGCGCCTGCTGAGCCTGAAGCCCTGTGGGAGTTCCCAGCTGGATGTCACAGCTTGCAGTTGTCCTGGGTGGCTGCTGGCACGAGGGCAACCACAATGTGAGGAAATCCTTACCCTGCTCTTCAGAGAACTGGGGATGCTGCATGTGGGGCTGGACTTGCTCCATGCTCGCCAGCCTTTTTCCAAATGCCCATCGCTGGTCCCTGTCAAAAGCAGGCACTGTGCCTATTAGACCTCTGGGCTGGCCCTGCGTGGCCATTCACATGTTTTTTTTCTTGTTTTATTTCCCTTTGAGGCAATGCCAACTCTTAATTCAGTGCTGGGTCACAGATCCCAGCAGGACACATTGCACTGTGTCTATCTTGGAATTAGGAAGTGTCCTGCCTCAGAGCTGGCCAGCTCAGACCCACTGCTCTCCCACCTCTGCTCCTCCCCACCGTGCTTGACAGTCAGAATCAGCTCTTGTGACAACAGCATTGGCACAGGAAGCTGAGCAGCTCATCTTTTACAAACCAAACAAGTACAACTTTGGCAATCTCACTCCTATTGAATAACAACAGAAAGAACGGAGTCAGCAGCAAGCAGCAGCCTGTTGCACAGAGCTGTAAATAAACCCCAGAGAAATTAGATGGGTCAGCTTGGGTTGCCTGGTGGGTGCTGAAGGAGCTGGCCCAGGCTTACCACTTCAGGGTGGACCAAAGATGGAAGGCAGTCACTTCCCTGGTTCTCTGTCTTGACTCCCTGCATAGGACAAAATTGCTTCAGCCTCCACTGCTATTACAAATTTCCTATGAAATTACCATACAATTCAATGCTCAAGCTGTAATGCAGTTAATGTGATTTTAGGACAATTTGCAGAATCTGGGAAAAGCATCAAGTTTCATATCTGTGGTTCATTTCAACACTGTCATAATTTGGCTAAAGGAATTATTCATGGTCAAAACTTTTCTTATTTTATAATTATTTTTTACTTAAAATAGGTTAAATTTTCAGAATGTTATCAGAATAGCACCTTCTGGAAGGTGAGATTGTTTGCTAGAGAGGCATTTTGAAGTTTTCAGTTCTAAACAGATGGGGCCATCACTGGAGAAAATTGAACTCATATACGCCATATGCTTTACATAGTTTTATGATTCTCGTATTTTTTATTAAACTAGCCAATGAAAGTACTGGAGATTTTTATATAGCCCTAGGAATCAGAACAGTGATTCAGTTTTTCATGGTGATTTAATTTCTGCTTTCCTTCTCAGCAACATAAATCTAAGAGTTGGATTTTCAGTATAACTTACAGTAATCAACTTATTTTGTGTTTCCCATTGATATAACTATTAAAATTGCTATTTATAATGGACAGCAATCACCTCCCAGCACAAATCATTGGTCTAAAATAAAAAAGTATCTTACTATTACCTCATATGGGTTTTTAGTCTCTGCCTCTTAAGAAAGGACTACCAGGCATCTATCAGAAATAAAACTACTTAGATCAAGATTGGGACTAGATTCTACAGATTCAACAGAACCAATTAAATCAAGTATTTTCTATAATTCCATTAAAAAAACCCAAAAAAACGAAACAAAGAGAAAGGTCCTTTTACTTGCACAGACTTTTCCCGTGTAGCTGAACCTTAGTGTCTTTTTCTATTTTAAAAAAGATCTTAAGCAGATTTTCTCCACCAACACCTGTAGCAGTAACATGCAAAATGAAAATAATATAAAACTTTCTGTTTTGCTTAAAAGGTTCACTATGACTTTGTTTAACTTTGTGTACCTTGGCAGAACTGCTCTCCAAATAACTGCAAACGAAGCAACTTATAAAACATTATTTTTATATATGGCTCTGAAAGAACTGAAAACACAAAGCTCAAAACACATAATTTATAAAGGTTGCATAACTTGCTATCTAAACTTATCTGACTAATCATGAAACCTGTGAGAGAGGCAGGTGGATTGTAACAGCAGATGAGTTGAAGGGCTGCGATTCTCAACGAGGAAAGGGTTCAAATAATTGCTTGTTAGTCACAGAAAAACAATGCTGCAAGAAAACTGTATGAATAAATGAATGAGTGAACACTGGACTAATGAGCCACTTCCTCTGCTTGGTGGATGAGCTCTCAGGGGATGACGACTCATTTTTGTCACACTCGTGAACACGGTGCAGAGTTAACAGGGTCTTGGTTTCTGCCTGCTGCTCTATTGACACACAGCCTGGTGACAAGGCCTGGGACATGGAGGGCTTGAGCACTGGACACAGCTGTTTCACAGCACCAGCTGAGAACTGTCCTCCTGCTCTGGGTTTAGTGAAGTGCAGCCTGAAACCAGAAACACAGGTGGAGCTACTCTGAGGAGCTGTAGGCTATTTCAGCCAGGTTTATTCCGTGGGCACTGGCCCCACACAGACCTGGCTGATGAGCCCTGGGGGACCCTGGCTAGCTGTAGCCTCCTTCAACAGGTGCTCCTGTCACTGAGCAGCACCAGGGTACTAACAAGCCCCACTGAAAGCCAGTTTTACTTGTCCTCTTCTTTTTGTTTTACTTCTCAGTTTGGTTTTTTTCCCCTTTGATGTGCCTCCATTCCTGTATTTCCAAGGGAACCCCTCAGCTTGCACATGGACAGCCAGCTTGGGTCCAGAGGCATTCCTCTGCTGCTCTTGTGCAAGGAGATACGGAATGCAAAACCCCTATGGAGTCAGCTAGGGTCCAACATCCTGCCTAGTGAGGGTTTTCCCAAAGCCTGGCACCAGAAGTGTAGGGAGACCTGAGAAGGCTTGGGAGAGGGGTACCTGCCATTTGAGAGAGCAGGGTCAGCTAGCATTGGTCTTATCAGAGCCAGGCTTAATTTAATCACTCATTGCTCTCTGATCTCCAGGATACCCCTGCTCTCCATTTCCCTGAATGATGGAGAGATGACAGTATTTAATGAGATTGAATGTCATCTTCATTACAATAAGAGCCTTTAATTATATCATTGAACATCGTTTGATGCCAAAGAAAAGCATGCTGTCTTACATTTCAGGCAGTGACAAGGGGTCCAGAAGAACTTGGCTCCGGCCCTGGCTCAGCCAGAGGCCTCTCCTGGCCCATCAGGTAGGAGCAGGATAGCCCCTGAATTAAAGGTTGTGTAAGCAGCGTGGCTCGGACACTTCCTAACTGTAGGGAGCGAGGCTCTGCAACCTAAACATTCTGTGTGTAATTATTAAATTGAGGCTGATTCAGAACTTTGACACTTGAAGAGAACAACTTTCAGGCTCTCCATCCTTTCATACAGCTTTACATTTCAAACAATTACTTTAAAAGGATTGGATCAAAAAGTCGGTGGTTGCTCAAAGCCCCAGAAAAGAGCATCCAATTCAAATCCAAATTGGGTTTTTTTTGTGGCTGCAGCAGTGTTTCCATCACTCTGAGTATTTTGGCTTGATACTCTCTGAACTAGACTTGTGTCTGCTGGAAAAGAGATGTACAAAAATACAGTGTTTTTTCCCAGCTTGGAGAGTGAGTAGATAATAGAGTAGGAATCAGGCTCTATTTTTAGAGCCTAGCTTTTTAATTCATTAGCTGTACAGAACTCTTCACAGGCAGTCACTTTACTGGGTCAAGGCTAGTGAACAACTGCTGCATTACAAGGACAGAGATAAGTGAGAAAGTAGAGCTGTAACTCTCCTCCGTCGCTAATTACTTCATTCGAAGGCCCCCACAAAAATCACCGGTGAAATTCCATGACCTTCTGCTGCGAGGAAGGAGCCAACTGCCTCCTCCACCAGCATCTGTGCCTTTCACAGGCATCACGCCAGTGTCCCTCCCCCAGCAGCACACAGCTGCCTCGCAGAGATTCCCAATGCTTCGGAGACAAAGCAAGGAAACAATTACACTCGCTGCTGATTAGCGAGTCCCTGCTTTTCAACCTAGCTAGTGTTGCCAAGTAATGAGCACTCCTATTAGCTATGTGGAAGGGAGTTTACTAGTTGCTTATTTAAAGAACATCCTAAATCACATGATCTGTTTTTACACATCCCACCCTTTGGGACAGAAATAGTGCCCCTGCCAGGTCCTCACCTTGTACCAAAAGCTGAGTGATTAGCTAATCTAGGCAGCTGACACAGAAGTGAAATCCAGCCTAATAAAAGCTTACAGTCAATTATTTTCAATAGCACCTAAAACCAGGCTGAACCAGGCTGGTTCCAGCCCCATTTCTCTGCAGTTTAACTGTGGTATTCATTTCATCTTGCCTAGAAACCAGACAGCTCTTTTAATTACAGACTGAGAAATGATCAGCCCTGCAAAGAGAGCCAAGTAGGTGGCTTGGAAACAGATTACTAGATTCCTCTGCATCTTAGTAGATTTACCTAGTGAAATTCCTGAAACTTCCTCTTCCCTCCCCCTGCCCTCCTTTAGCTACAGCATTGTGTCCCTGTTTCAGGCAGACCCTTGGTGTCTGGGGAGGGCTGAACTCAAGTTACAGCCTCTCATTAGGACTGTCTCAGATGACTGGTTCCTACCACAATCTCAAGGAACACGGGCTACTTGCAATCTCCTGAACTTGCACAACAGGTTCAAGAATCTAGTAGGAAAGGCAGAGATCACATAACCTCTCTCTAACCCTGACTTCCCAAGCAAACAACCCCAAACATGAAAGCTTTTCCTCAATGTTTTGCCTTTTTAAAATATTTTAATAAAATATAATTTGTCTTTCTGCTTCACATAAATTCTGCACCCTTTCAAACCCAAAATCCTGTCTAAGAGCATGAGACACTTCTAGTGTGGAAAGACACTAAGGCAATTTGACTTCTCAAAGACTTGGAATGAGCTGTACATACCCAGAGCATCCTCTGAAGGCATCACCATCTGTTTCAAATTCCTTCACTGGCCTGCTAGATACCACGCCCTTTTAGATGCACGGTCATCAGAGGTTTTCAGTAAACTTCGGAGGGGACAGTATTGTCAGTATTGTCCCCCTTATTTTAAAATTCAAAGAATTACAGGACCACAAGGGCCAGCCTAAGGCAGGTCTCACTGAAGACACCTGCCACGTGCTGCAAGGTTTGAATGGGCAAAGGGCAAGGTTGGAATGGGCAAAGGGCAAGGTTTGAATGGGCAAAGGGCCCAGCATCAGTGCTGACTGCCCCATCATCTGCTGTCAATGGCAACAGCCCCAAACAGCTTAACAACCCCCAGGACAGACAAAAACAACAAAAAAAACCCCAACAAAATAGATTTGGGTATGAAGGAACCTTAAAGATCTTCTAGTTCTAAATCCCCTGCCATTGGAAGGGGCATCTTTTTCTAAACTGTGTTGCTCAGATGGAAGAAATTCCAAAGGAATGGACACACTGGCCATACTGGCACTACCTGAAGCTGTTAAATCTACAAACCAGACAGATAAGCCCCCTCTCCATGCTCAGGGGAAACCTCACTCAGCAAATTCACTCTGAGCTGCTTCCACTTCCTGTCCTACACCATCACAGGACTATCTTTCAAGAACACCAGTGATACGTCAAAGCAGAGGCTAAAAAAGTCTCCCGTCATTACAGCAGATAGCTTTAACACTTTTTAACAGAAGATTATTTTGCCTTTTTCTTGTTTGAACCAAACAAAACATACCATCAAAGAACTGCCACCTTGAGCTGTTCTTCCTGGCTTTGAGAACACACCAACAAAATGTCTCTTCTTCAGACTAATGCCCTCCTGTAAGAACTGGAGTACTAAGTGAATTTCTCAGCTGAAGGGAAAATCTTGATATGTTTTAAGTATTAGGGGAAAAAAAAAAATCCACATTCCAAGCTGAAGTTCCAGCTTCTTGGGCCTTCTATCAACCTCTTTTCCTACCACGACCTAATGGATACAGTACAGAATCTGTGGAAGCTACAACAGCCATTCACCTCATTTACCACGAACTGCATTTAATCTCTCAGCCCTTATGTGCAAACTGACTTCATGCTGAAAAGGCCACACTGTGATTTCACAAAAAGCTGCCTAAATACATTCATCTATAGCTGTTATCCAAATGTGGCTATTTCTACCACCTAACCATGCAGAGTAAATCCGAATGCAGCTCTCTTAACAGAGAAGTTTTCTGTTCTGGTATCAAAAGGAAGGTTTAAGAAACTGTGCCACCTCAATCTCGACAAATGAAATAATGACTCTACAGTCAGTATTTTACTAGTCAGCCTAAAACCTTATCATTCTTCGTGATGTGCCCACATTTTTAATACTGTGCACTGCTATGAACAGAGTAAGCTTTGCCTTCTGATTCTGTGCTTAGTTGCTTTAGACAATGGTTGTAGCTGAGAGGCCTAAGAGCTAGCTTGACAATGAAGAAGTAAAAAAATCCAGAACTTGAAAAATAAAATAGCTGTTGGTATTTAATCACCTATAAAAAAGAAATGAGCACTTTTAGCTTACATCTCAATGCACAAGATCAAAGCTGGCCTTCAGTCCAAGCACAGGACAACAGAAACCCCAACCTACGAACAGTGACTACATCGACTCAGACCAAGAGATAAAAGAACAAGGACTAGCACTTGGGCTTTCAATACACATTGCACACGTCCTTCCATCTTATCGAATGTGAAACCCATCACAGAACTCTACCTGGGGCCTACAACCTTCGCAAGCATCAAATCACATTTCCAAAAGCCGGTGAAAATATGGAAACCCCTGGGGAACTCCACGCGCACGCCCAGAACCCAAGAAGCAGCGGAAGCACTGTTGAACTGCAGAAGCTGCGAGATCTTTATTGGCCGGCCGCGTTTACAAGCGCTAGCGGTAGCGGTGCAGCTGCAGGGTGTTGCGCCTCCTCCAGGCGGCGCGGCGCGAGCCACCGATGGTGTGGTGGAACTTGTGGCCCTTGCCCAGCCCGCGGCTCTTGCGCCCGGCTGACGTCAGCCCGCGCATCTCTCTGTGCTTGTGGACGGGCTTGGTGATCCATTGGGTATCGGGGTTCCGCCTGATGGTCTTATGGAAGGGATCGATCAGGATCACTTCAAAAAACTTGTAGGTGGAATCTTCACCCACCCAATACGAGTTCAGGACTCTCAGAGCCCCACAGTGACGGCCAGCACGTTCCTAGAGGGAAAAATAAATGCAACAGGCTGTAAAACCATGGATGCAGGGCACTCTTTCATGCAGGAAGATTACTAACTTAAACATAAAATTTCAATTTTCCCTAGGACAACCTCTTTTCCTATAAAAACTCATCCCCTTCCACCTGCAAAGGTGCAAGGAAAGTAACAGCAGAAAGGAATTCTGTGTTACAAAAAAAAAAAAAGGTTGTTGGGATTCTTGCACGGAACTGGTTTTAGAGCCCACGAGCAGGAAGGTGCTTGGTTGACAAAAGAAAGAACTCTGCGTACACAGAAGCACCCAGTCAGTAAATACACAATGTTAAAAATAACTTCAACGTGACGATGAAGAGCATGAGCTGCATTTGGGGTCACGGAACAATCTTTTGTGGGAAGTTATGAAATACTGATTAATTTGCGCATCTAAAGCTACAGGGGAGAAAAAAATTACTGCAGAGTACAAGCCTGTACTGGTAGGAGTAAAGAAGTAGCTGATGTAACAAATCTTTGTAGCACTGCTGGCATATTAGTGCCTGCTATTCCCATCCTCACTCATGGTTAGGAAGACACAATCTTAGTTTAGAAAACAAAGCAAAGCAGAAAACAGCAATTATGCAACTCAATCTGCTTCTCCTGTCAAGAATACCCCTTATTTAAAACACATCAGGTGTGTTTAATTGTGCAACTTTATCATCATCAGGGAGAAGCATGAACCAATGGACCCTGTTCATCTTCTGACCCAATATAATCTTAATCTATTGCTACAGGCTTCCCTAAACAGCCCTTGACTATTTTCTGCACATGGAATAACATTTTATCAAGTCCTTTTATTCCAGCGTTAGAGCAACACCTGTATGAAATATTAGAACACAAATCATCCTCAACCAGTTTCTATTCAAGGAGCTACAACTGAGGCTTTGCATTTCTAGAATTTGAAAAATAGAAGTCTTCTGGACAGACTACGTCAGATTCAGAAAATGTCAAGCTAAAACTGAGGGCAAATAACCTCTTCCATAGCTGTCATAAGTGAGCAAGTGATTAGGCATCAGGTATCTGGGAATAACACATATAAAGAGAATACCATGAGCACTGAAAACAGAATAACATTTTTAATTCAAACTCATCACCTGTGTTTCTTTTAAATAAACATGTCTCATTCATATTTTTTCCCTGAAAAAAAAATTCCCGATCATATTCAACTTGCAGAAGTCACTCAGCAATAATTTCAAAGTCCTGAGAACTGAAGTCTTCTGCTTCAAGATGGAAAGGTAATGACACTGTCCCTTCTTCCAAAATGTTTTGTTTGAGAATACAGCCTGGTATTAACTCTAACCCATTGAAAAAGGCTTTTTTTTCATAAAGGTGAGAACTCTGTATCTTCCAGACTACACCTGTGATAGCATGAAGCTTACAAGACCTCATGAAATCAAAGTTTACATTTCGAGTATTTAAGGAAGAAGATATCACCTAAAAATAAGTTAAGCACCAAGGTGTGTGCTTGTGAGGTACCAGTTTTTGTAAAGAAGCAGAAGGTCTCTGGCACACTGCCTTCAGCACCTACAATACCGCTGAGTGCTGTGCAGCACTGCTACTACACTAACAGGTGCTACAGGCTTTAAGGCAGGAACTCATGTGTACTTTGTGAAAGGACCATCACCTAGAGCTGGTGATCCACACCACGTGGCAGGGAACACAGGAGTGGGATTTACTGACAAGTTACACTCCTTAGCACGTTTAAGTTCTTATTTCTCATGCCTAGCTCCTTATTTTTCTGTGAGTTGGACTAGTTACGTGTTTTTCATAACAAGTATTTTGGCATACTTGAGAAGTATGAACTCCAGTAAACCACTTAAGTGGTTCCCATAGTACCCCTTTTTAAAGTCTGAATAGTTTTTTTATTGTCTCAATAGAGCTTCTAAAGACATTCTGCTGCTTCCCTGCCACCACAATTCAAAACCTTACTAACAACTTATTAACAAAGCAGCTGGTTTGGTTTCATATTTTTTGTCTCTGAGGATTTTCAGCTTTTACAGACTAAAACTTTCCAACCCAAATTTGTGAGCAACAATCAAAATACTCACCTCTGCTACAGACTGAAGACTCCGGGCAAACTTGAGCTGGTTGACACCATGGTGCACAGGTTTACCATAGGTGGCACCTTTGGGGACTGGGCGTTTGCGGCCACCACGGCGAACACGGACACGGTAGATAACGTAACCTACAACAAACAGTGACTTAGGAACTAGAACAATTCCAGCAGCAATTTTCATCCCTGTACTGCATTCCCAATCCCCTAAAACTTACATGAAATGCTGCAACACAAAGTCACCATACCAATTTTCACCAAAATTTACAACTCGAGTTGGGTAGTACAAAATATTTTTGTTATTTTCTTTACAACTGAGTAAGGAAAGTGATATCCTGATGCAACTGTCTTTTGGTTCCAAACCAGAGCTTATGGCACCTTTCCACTATCCACTCCCAACTAAGATTAGCTACAGCTATATTATAATACAATCATATATTAAAAAAAAATCAAACCCACAAAAAAACCCCCAAACAAACAGCAAAACCATGACCCGAACTGCACAATTCAGACAGCAGCACTCACAAAGCACTGAAGCACAAGCCATCACCCACAAACCCTGCTGACATCTGGCCACTGAGAAATGGGGAAACTAGATAGACAGTGACAGAAGTGTCAAGTCTTAGCTTTTTATTTTCTTTGTGAATAAATATATTGGGTTTTTAACTGCATTTCCACAAGTTATACATGGATGGCAACTTTTCCCATTTCTTTCCCTGACCAGTAACTGTTTCTCGATAGCAGGACAAACTCCATCATCTTGCCCAAGAGCAAGCAGCTGTAAATACAGTCGTAGTATGGCTTGAGTTGGAAGGAACCTTAAAGATCATCCAGTTCCAACCCCTTTGCCGTGGACAGGGACACCTTCCACCAGACCAGTTTGCTCAGAGCTCCATCCAACCTGGCCTTGGACACTCCCAGGGATGGGGCATCCAGAGCTCCTCTGGGTAATCTCTTCCTCACCACCCTCACAATAAAGAGCTTCTCCCTAATATCTAATCTAAACCTCTCAGTTTGAAGCCATTCCCCTTGTCCTGTCACTACATGCTCTTGTGCAAGTCTCTATCCAGATCTCTGGTAGCTCTTTTCAAGGTGCTAGGAGGTCACAGTTCAGCCACCTGAAAAAAGTCAAAGTAACACACAACAAAATCTGGGCAAAGGATATCCCCCAAACCTAGGATACTAAAAGCCCTGCTAATTCTGTGGCACTAGCTAACAAATACTGAGGCCAAAGCCCACCTGCCAGAATGGCAACAGAAGGCACAGATACAAAATTACGTGAAGTTAAGATTTTAGGCTGTGGGCACTGCTACCAGCTGAGGACATTTACAATACTCTGTTCATTTCACACAGGCTTTATTGGGGGATGCTTCAGTTTCAGACTTTGTTATTCTGCTGCCACCAAAGGAGGCCAATGCCACCCCACCGATACCACTCCACGGTGGCACTGGAAGGCATGCAGCCTCCCCTGGCCGTGCCATTACCTTGCTTGGCCTTGTATCCCAGCCTGCGGGCCTTGTCGGGCCGCGTGGGGCGCGGGGCGCGGTGCAAGGCCGACAGCTGGCGGTACTGCCAGCAGCGCACGCGCAGCAGGAACCGCATCACGTCCGACTGCTTCTTCCTCCAGAGCTCCTGGATGTACTTGTAGGCACCCATGTCTGTCTACCTGCTGCACAGAGAGCTCAGTGAGAACAGCGCACCAAAAGCAATTCCCAGTTTGAACACCTTCCACCAGCGCTGAGAGACACGGAGCTCTCACGCTTCCTTGTACCACTGGCACATCGGGGAGCAGGGATCACAGCTGGCAGCCTTCAGCTGACACCCTGCAGTCACCATTCCCAGAAACTTTCTTCCTTTTCGTTTATTCTGAAGTGTTACACTCCTCAACTGAGAAATTTTCAGATGCCTCATGTCTGATACTACCAAACCCAATAAGAACACCTGAAACGAGTTTTACACACAAATCTATCAAGAACCACAGGACTGTGAGGAGTGCAGCCTTTATTGTTAACTCTGACTTTCAGTAAGGCTTTACTCTGAAGTGAAAGCTTAACAGTTGCTTAAGAAATAAACTGGATTGGGACTTTTGCTTCGTTACAGCTATTCACACTCTGGCATCTCCCCAGCTCAGGAGAGACAAGGCCTTTCTCCACATCTGCTAAGACTGGGCTTTAAGTAAAATGGGGCCTGCTGACTGTGTCATACTAAAAAAGATGTGACATAGCTCCGTGTCCCACTGCTGCTGACACTTGTGTTCTGCTCCATAAATGTCCTGTGGGTATTTTTAAAGATGTTTTAAAAAGTCGTTTCTGCTGAGTGGCATCGAGGATGGGTTGTATCGACTTCAGCAGAGCAAGAGCTCAACACAAAGTTCCTACAGGTTAAATTTTGCCCTTAAGAAAACAAGGATTATTACAAACTCCCTCCTCTGAGCTGAATATGTATTATAAGTTAAAGGCGTTTCAAAAATCAAGTTACTTTATTTTCTCATCATGTTTACTGCTGTTTTCTAAAATCCTCTTGAGGCCTTACACATCTGCAGCAATCAGCACGTGTACCCGAACTCCATCAAGTCCCCACTCACCTCACAATCAGATACACGCAACTCACTTTATTTATATTTAAAAACAAGCCAAAACCAGTTCGTGCGCTACTCTGGATACCCCTCTTGTTTGAACCTGCGCAACTACAGCTCATCCCTTCCCATCCCCAGCCACCCCACGTTTTCACGGCCCAACGGCACAAAAAAGCCCCACGAACAGAGCGCAAACCCGGAGCAAACCAGGGCGCGCCGTCGGTCACCGACCTGCACCCGCTGTGGCGCGCCAGGGCCACCCTGGGTGGGCGCCCCGCTCCCCTCCCCGCCCCACCGAGGCGCAGCCCGCTGGCCCTCCTCCACCGGCCTCCCAGAGGCTGCGCGCCGCAGGAGCAGCCCCGTCCCCCCCGGTGCCGGGCGGGCGCGGTGGCGGGACGGGCGGATGGGCGCTCGGATCGCGGGATGGGCCCGGATTGAGGGAAAGGCCGCGCGCGGACCGGCCCTCACCTGATGGCGCCCAGCGACGGAAGGGAAAGGCCCTACCTCCCACAAACCCTCGGGCCACAACACACTTCCGGCGGCGGCAGCGGTGCCTCATGGGTAATGTAGNCGGGACAGCGGGGCACGCACGGCCCGCCCGGGGGCTGCCCCTGGGGCAGGGGCTCGGCGAGATGCGGCATCCCCCAGACACCCCCTAAGAGCCCCAGGCCAGGGATTGGGTGGGACTTTGCTTAGAACCCTGAAAAGAAGCCTTTAAAAAAAAAAAAAAATCTCTGAAACAATAATTATTTTAAAAACCGTAAGATTATGAGGAACGGCTGAGGGAGCTCGGTTTGTTTAATTTAGAGAAGAGGAGGCTCGGTAGGAACCTCCTCCTCTCTACAACTCCCTGGAAGGAGAATGTAGTGAGATGGGTGTGGGTATCCTCTGCTGTGACTGCAGTGAAAGGACCAGAGGAAACGGCCTTCAGCTGAGACAGGGGAGACTCAGGTTAGATATTAGAAGACAATTTTTCATTGTTAGGGCAGTCAGACATTGGAATAGGTTGCCCAAGGAGGTTGTGGAGTCACCATCCCTGGAGGGGATTAGGAGGCATCTGGATGTGGTGCTGGACGATGATGTGGTTTAGTGATTTAGTGGTTATGGTGGTAGTTCTGGGTTGGTGCTTGGACAGTATGATCTTAAAGGTCTTTTCCAACCTCATGATTCTGTTCCATTCTGTTCTAAATAATAAACCTGGAGGGGGAAAATAAAAAAGCCCTAAGAACAATCCTAGAGCGTTTTCAGTGGAGGGTAGGGAGAGGGCAGCATGGAGTCCCTGGTTCTGCAGGCCCTGGCTTTACCCACTGATCTGCTCCTGTCCCTGCTCCCACCCCTCCGGCACATGGCATGGCACAGGTCGGATGGCGCATTGAGCCACCTGGTCTCATTGGTGCCATCCAGGGCCTGGGAAGGAGAGCATCTTTAAGCTGCCTTCCAACCCAACACATTTCTATGATGCTATGAGTTGGGCTTTCCCAGCCTGCAAGTCCTTTCTGCCTCCTTACCTGCAGCATGACCTTTCTGTTTTTCAGCATATGCTTTTCAGAGCACCCTGGCTTGTGAAGCATTACCTGGTTAAACTGGAACTGAAGCAGGACAGCACCAGCCCCTCCTGGTCCAGAAAAGGTACGCCTCAGCTGTCTCTGTGGGAAATGGCTCCAAACAGCAAACTGAGTCAGGGCCTGCTGCCCTGCCACGGCTCACTGGCAGAGGGAAGTGCCCCTAGCTGCTGGATGCCTCTTGCTAGAACCAACCCCCAGCCATCAAACTGCTTTAAAGCAGACCAAAAAAGCCCTGCTTCTGCATTTGCTTTCCTGTGCTTCTGCCTTTATTGCTCCTGTTTCATAGTTCCTAGTCTGTGAACTTTCTGCTAGAAACTTTCTGTGAGCAGAATAAAAGGGAAGGAACCACCATTTTCTTGCATTTCCAGAAGCCATTCTGGTACCATGAGATACCATCAGGCCCACTGCAAACCCGATAGCGCCGTGCACACACACGCCAACACACACAGCCCCTGCCCCGGGGGTGTGCACGCTCCAGCGCTCCCGGTCTCCCCAAACCTGACAGGACAAGTGTCGAGGCTGCAGGCAAGCATCAGCACCACTGGCAGCAGCCTAAAACCTGAAAAAATGGTGTGGGAGGAAACTCTCGTCCTAAAAATATCAGTCGCCGGCGAGCGCTGGGAGGGAGCTGTGCCCCCGCTGCTTCGCGCTTTGCCTTGCGCCTTCCGTGGGCTCGGCTCCCGCCGCTGCCCATCCCTGCGCCGTGCCCGGCTCACAGCCTCCCGTGTCTGCACAGGGCTCCGCCGCCGAACCGGCCCCCGGGAAGCATGGGAAAGGGCTACAAGGTGGTGGTTTGTGGAATGGCCTCAGTGGGAAAGACTGCGATTTTGGAGCAGCTTCTCTATGGAAGGCATACTGTTGGTGAGACACTTTTACTTTTGGGGGGAGGTTGTTTCTTTTTCTAGGAACTCTTGTTCAGTGTGGGCCCCAAAACATCAGTAATGGAGGACTGCGAATTGCACTGAGGTGAAGGAGGAAATTAATGTGGTTTTGTGTCATCTCTGGGCTGTTCTTAAAATTCATAGTCCCTTGCTTACAGGTTTTTAAAAGAGCCTTGGAGAAGAACCCGTTCCATGATGTTCCCAGTAATAGAACACAAGAATGTTTAAAAAGAAACAAACACTGAAAGTAGGTGATGTGCCTGCTGCGTATTTACAAAAGAAATATCTCATTCCCTGAAAGATGCCGTAGATGCCTGAAAAATAAATAGCTGCCACATGATGAGTGTAGACACTGTTTAGACTTTTGTTTCATCTTCTTAAAGCCTTATTTTGCTTGGTTTTGGCTAACATTTAATCAAAGCTCTGGAAACAAAAACAGCTCAGCTTTAGGTTCCACACTCTGTGCTGAATTTCGAAGGCCAAGTGTCTCTGCTCTCTAAGAAAAGGGGAAAACAGAATTGTCAGAGGAACAGGGGAAGCCTGATATTTGCTGTGCACAAAAGAAAGGGAACAAAGGCAATGCCTGCATGTTTCCCTCTGTTTCCACATTTGGCTTTGAAAGGAAGGGCAACGATCATCAGGCTGACAAATTATTCCCACCTCACCAAGAAACAAGGGGTGGCACCAGGGCTTTGACAGAAGATGTTTAGTCACTTTGCATTTTTTTCTTGAGCCAGGTAAATTAGACATGAGGATAAGTTGTTGGATAAACACAAGGATTTCTATCATGATGCTTTGCAGCACTGCACCTTTAAAATGTGTGGATGGGAGGAATTTGCTGGCAAAGCGTGATACAGAACTGTGTGCTAATACCCGTGTTTAAAAGGAGGATTTCCTCTAATGTTGCAGCAACATCTGTTTCCAGCATCCTACCGAGCACTAGGCACGTAGCCCTGTGCAGCTTTCAACGTGAAGGTTGCAAAGCTTTGCAGGCTGAAGGTTTTTCCCTGTGCTTCCGACCTGCCTCTCCTCTGTGCCGGGCTGGGTGACTGTCACAGACACCCGAGCAGCATGAGCAAGGCCACGTTACTTAAATCGTATTGCCTTGCATTTAATTCCTGCCTCCTATTAGCAACCCCAGCAGGAAGGATATTTGGGTGTTGCTGATCAGAGGAGCTATTTATGGAGCCAGCCATGTACATGATTATACGTCAGGGACACCGGCTGACATAACCAGAGGGAGGCCTCGTGCCTGGGGTTTAGCCATGGTGTCCCTCTGTCACTCCCAAATGCCCTGCTTCAGCTTGGCCATTGAACAATACAGATCTCCCCCCACCCAGACTCTCTGCACTTAAAAAGATAATTTTTCCTTGCCTACAGCTCTGCTCTTATTTTTTTTTGAGTTACTGGTAAGGGAAGGAACAGCTGATAGCAGATGGGGAGTGCAAGAGGAGAAGGAAGAAGGTAGTTTCCTATTTTCTGTGATTTTGGTCAAATCTTATTCCTAAGACATTCAGAGAAAGAGGGCAAGTAGCAGAGTCAAGATCAAGATATGGAGAGGGCCATTACAGAGCTGGTGCACCCCCAGGAGATGAGCAGCCATGGCCCAGCAATTTGGGAGGATGGACCAATAAGCTGGTGCTTTTGGCAGTCCTGCTGAGTGGTCACCATCCTCCCTGCCTCTCCTCAGCACTTAGGCCATTGTGGCAGAAGTAGCCTGGAGTATGGGCTGGTGGGAATGGTTCCCAGAAGACCTTCAGCTACTGTTCCACTCTGTATATTGATTTAACTCCTGAATTGCAGAGGCAGGATGCCATTGTAAGGATCTCACTGCGCGAGGACAGAGTTTGAGGAGTGGCGTGACTGTGACTGCTCCTTAGCTGAGCTGCTTTAAACTGCACAATGGTGCTACCATTGCAGGGGTAGCCCTTCCACACCTGAAACATGATTACAGGATCTTGATCCTCATTTCCTAAAGCTTGTGAGCTCCAGAAAGCTGACATGTACATCTTGGCTGCTGGCCTTTTTGGCCGGAGGCAAGAAGGGACTAGTGTGTTTGCTGAAAGGCTGTCTGTTCCAAGCCAACCAGCAAGGCAGCTCACCAGGCATGGAAACATGGACACAAGCTGTTTCAAAACCTGTGCTTCCTGACTGACGTCAGGAGCAGCTCTGCGGCCACTCCAAGGGCCGTGGGGAGGGTGGCCGAGCCAACACAAGGGAGTCTTTCCATTCTGATGGCAGCCACATCCTCCTCTCAGGGACAAGAGGCACACTAGAGCTTGGTTGGAGGCTCAGAGCACAAGGTCTGCTCCCATTCTCTGAGGTGTCGCAGCCACTGTCATGAGGGTCTCCTCTTGGCTGTAAATCAGCCATGAGTTTGTCAATGCTCATGTGCCTCCTGTTGACTTTCCTGTAAAAAGCAGTGGTGGCACAGCGGGTGTCAGGGAAGTGATTAGAGTCCTTGGAGGTGTCATGCTGCTATGTAAAGCCCTTGGCTCTGGGTCCATGCTCCTGGCTGTGTGCTTGGTGATGGTGCTGTAAACCCCGTTGCACTGTTTCTTTTCCTAGAAAAACATGCACCGTCAGGTCTCCCTGGCTTGTCATGGATGAAGTCCCTAAGTGCCACTGTTACATGGTCAGCAGCTAACACGCTTGCAAAGGCACTAAGATTGCTTGGGGTCAAATAGGAAAAGGTACTCAGGAAGGAGGAATATCCCAAAAAAGTATCTGTGTCCCTGTAGCGTGTGAGCAATGATGTCTGGTATTGGATTTTGTGCTAGGCTTTAAACTGCAAGGAGGTTTGCCTTGTGTCCCAAGATGGGAAAGGAGAGGACAAACAGATGAGAGGCTCTCAGAGCCACGTAAAACAATGTACCTATTGCATGGCAGACACTCTTGCCATAGTGATACAAGGAATTAGAAAAAAAACAAAAGGAAATGTTTGAAATGGGTGCAGATTTAGCATTGAGTCATGTAGGGACTATATTGCCATAGGTGAAGGCAAATAGTTGTTAAGTTGCACATATGTATGTGGCACATATACAGGTACAGCAGTGTGCCCAGGTGGCCAAGAAGGCCCATGGCATCCTGGCCTGTATCAGCAGTGGTGTGACCAGCAGGGCCAGGGCAGTGATTGTCCCCCCGTGCTCACCACTGATGAGGCAGCACCTTGAATCCTGTGTTCACTTTTGGGCTCCTCTCTAAAAGAAAGACATTGAGGGGCTGGAGTAGGTCCAGAGAAGGAAAATTAAGCTGGTGAAGGGAAGGGTCTGGAGCACTGCTGTGATGAGGAGCAGCTGAAGGAGCTGGGATTGTTCAGCCCAGGGGAAAGGAGGCTCCAAAGGGGAACCTTATTGCTCTCTGCAGACACCTGACACGAGGGTGTAGCCAGCTGGGGGTCAGTCTCTTCTCCTAAGTAACAAAGAACAGGACAAGAGGAAATGGCCTCAAGTTGTGCCAGGGGAGGTTTAGATTAAGAAAAATGTCTTCACTAAAAGGGTGTTCAGGCATTGGAGCAGGCTGCCCAGGGAAGTGGTGGAATTACCATTCTTGGTTCACAAACCATGTAGATATGGCACTTGGGGATATGGTTGAGTGGTGGGCTTGGCAGTGCTGATTGAACAGTTTGACTCAATGATCTTAGAAATCATTTGCAGCCTTAACTATTCTATGATTCTGTAATTGCCTGGTACCTGGGATGATCTCTCTTTTTGTGACTTAAGTGTTAATTGTCCAAATCCTCCACCTTCTCTTGCTGCCCTGAAGAAAGAGGAGCCAGTCTTATCTCTTCAGTCTTGAAAAGGGTCCTTGACTGAGAGCAGAAGATTAAGTACCTGTGGTACCTGGCACTGCTTGGCCTGACCTCTCTTGACTAGGCTAGCAGGAGACTTGCTGGTTTAGCTTTGGCACAGGACATGTTTGTAAAGAGGATGGATATTTTTCCTTAAGCAGTGTTCCTGTTCAGTGATGGTGCAGAAAGGAGTCTTCCTTCTGCTTTTAAAATATTTCTGGCCTCTCAGCCTATACTAAAGCTTATCAGCTCAACAGCAGGAGATGAGAACTCTCCCTTGTAGAAAACTTATCTCTGCCTCCTGGCTGTGTATGGTCAGGTTATTCATAAGCAGCTACTTCAGATCTTCTTTACTCGCTAGGAATGAAAACACCATGTATTACTGTGGTAGAAGCCATTATGACAGAAATTGCCTCACTTGTTCCAGCTGGAGGGATTTGGGGTTTTGGCTTACACACTTTGAATGTGGAGGCTAATTAACCTAATTATGCATTCACAGAATCATAGAATGGTTTGTGTTGGAAGGGACTTTAAAGATCATCTCCTTCCAGCCCCCTTGCCATGGGCAGAGATACCTTTTTAGAGCTTCACTTCTTAAATTAAAACTACCTGATGATAGATGTGCAGTCAGCTTTGCATTTTAGAAATAGATGAAAATGGAACTAAATGTAACTGAGGGTCACAACCTGGCTATTTTTTGGTGGGACCAGTACTTCTCTAGCAGCTAAATCCAAACAGATCAGCTCCTCTTGAGATTTATCCAGCTCTTTCCCAAGTCAGGGATCCTCTGATACACAGTCTTTAGAGATCTAAATAAGAAAAGTCTGTTATCCTGCAGTTTACAAACATAAGAAATAGCAGATTTTAGGGGCTCTTTGCTGAATTCCTCTGGAAAAGGGGAAAAAGAGATTACACAGGAGATCTTCAAAAGTACTCAAGAAGACAAAATTTGTACTGCATTAATGTTCAAGATCAACTGGGAACTTTTGAAATTCCATCCCTCTTGAAATTTTGATTTACTTAGGTATTTGCAGTCTATCTGCTGTGCCTAGCCTGAGTGTGCAGTATTCATTAGTATATTGAGCCTTTTCTTTTCCTCATTGGGAAGCCACAAGGGGTTGGAACAACACCCAATTTATGACTGAGGCTTCCCGTTGCAGTTCCTCTGTGGCAGCAGTTGGTAAAAAACCCAGACCTTTCTGCCTCTCCTAAGATTTGCACCAGCTAAGTAGGTGCTAGAGAATGGCATCACTTCTGTCTGTTTCTCCCTTCCCTCTCCAACTTTTTCATATCTTTAGTTTTCAGAGGAAGCGTGACATTGTGCACTGTCTTGTTGGTTCCCCTTCACCCCCTCTAACTTCTGAACCTCAAAGCTGGCCCATTGTAGTGCTCTGCTCCATGGAAAAACTCTCAAGCTGGCAGCAGTCTGCAGGACAGTAACCTCCCAGCACAAGCTGCCCTTGCCCACCCAGGTAGAGATGGTGGAAGGATGCCTGGGGATGCCAGTGAAGGGAAGGAGAATCAGGATCTTTGTGGCAGAGAGGATGGGATGGTGCCAGCACCTTTCTAGGACACTGGCTAGTGTTTCTTCTCTTACAACAACTTGCCTGACCCACGGCAACGGAGACCTTGGAAGTGTTTGAATGGGATGTTACTAACAAGCAGTGTAAATGTCATTGTCAGCAAGATGTGGCTGGTACATGGTCTGGGCTTTAGAAGCAGGGCCCAGAATAAGGTGACACAGGTATTTTTAAAAATTACCTGTGTTTACTTAGGAAACTACTTACATATACTCCCTTCTCCAGTGCATGTAGGTGAAATTTCACCTCTGGAATCTGATACTGGTGCATAAATTTCAACTCCCTCCTAAGTGCCCCCCCTATTTCACATCAAAATTTGTTGCTCTATTCTGCTGAGTTAAGTCCCAGGTCTTAAATTTTCCTCTTCGTTTTTAAACAGGATTTAAAAGACATATTTTTCACTGCTGCTTTTAATGCCATTAGGAAGAGATTGTCACAGAATAATGTGGATATATTAGAGGCTGTTGAATTACAGTGTAGCATTTAGAGGATGAAAAATTGTACAATGTTATTTGTTGGTTTTTAAAAAGAAAATGTAGGTACTTATGGTTCCTTCCTCCTTGCCAAAGCTGTGTTTTCTGATGCCAGATATTTCCTTGACCTGTCTGTACAATGCAACAAGGCAGGGCAAGAATATGTGTCTAAACAACAGTGCTATATCCAGAAAGATCTTTGTTACTATCTCAGTCATTAAAAATGCCCCTTTAACACATTCTAGAATCACACAGGATGTGTTTGTGCTTCCTCTTTTTATTAACCTTTGCTTTGTCCTTCTGTTCTTAGTTTTGCTCCCACACAAGTGTGGCTATATTTGGAGGAGACATAAATTAAATCTTTGGAAATCTAATAAGAGTTTGATCTATGAAGACTGCACAGAGAGGGGCAAAAAGAACAGCTTGTGCCACTTTCCTGCACAGGAATGCTGCATACATCACAGGAAACCATCAGCGTGGGTGGAATGCTTTAGCTTGTTTGTCAATGTGAAGTGTTTTGAATAGTGTCATTGAATATAGCAAAATCCTTATTTTCACAGGCCAGATAATCCCGTGTGTTTTCTTAAACAATACACTAAAATGGTCCCTTTTTGGCAGACAAAGAGAATAAAGCAGGACTCATTACTGTAGTCCTGCAACAGCAAACAATAGTATGTAGGAGTGCAGTGGAGGCAAAAACGTGGGTTGCAGAGGCTTATATGAATACTTAAAACTCTGGAAGTGGCCCAGCTACACTTTACAGAGATTATTTCGACCTGTAACCTTATGCACCTGCATCCAGGAGGAACACTAAGCCAAGGTGATTTAGGTGATTTATATGTTTTCAGGTTTGGCCTAGGAAAAATGATTTCATTTAGTTCAAAGCAAGCTGCCTTGAATTACCTCACATTTACAGTGTGGAGAGGAGGAGGGAAGGAGGACCAGTGTGCAGATAGTCGGGGTGGAACAGGTGATACATACATGAAAGCTTGTTACCTTGTGCATGCTCTTGCCTTGCAGTAAATGAACTTGTTCCTATTAGCAAATCTGAGTCATTTTAAATCCCTAGGGGATGGAAAAAGCTCACTGTATATTTGAGTAAATATAGTGTGCAACTTTGTTTGCCTGCAAACATCCCCTTCCCATTCTGGCTTAATTTCATTTTTCGGTTAGTTGTACCACCAATACACGTTCATTTCCAGAATTATTCCTTTGGCTCCCACTTCTGCAGTATGATCCTAAACAGGATAAGGCAAAGATGTAGGCTTAAGATGTTAGTACTTGACTATCTGGTGTTCCCTGGCTGTTGTTCCAAAAGGGTATGTTTGGGCAGGCTTGTTTTGCAGCATGTTTGGCACAGAACTGGTACAATTGGGTGGTTGGAGTTTGGAAAACTTGGGAGGAGAGCATATATCTTATCCTATTCTGAATGTGCATGTTGTACAGATTAATTTTGCAGGCATAATCATGTGCTTACATATTAATGTATTTACAGTGTCACTACTGGAAATAGCTAGTGCAGTCATCTATGAATACAGCCCTCCGTGGAGATGCCAGGCAAGGTCAAGCCTGGTCACACACCAAAAGCTACTGTGGGGCAAAATTCTGCTGCACTGCAAAGAATGCTTACAGTGAGGCTGTTTTTAGAGCAGTGGGGCATTCCTGCTTGTTTCCAAACAGGCTTAGAAGAGGGTGCCACAATGGAAGATGTGTACCTGGCATCTGTGGAGACGGACCGCGGCGTGAAGGAGCAGCTGCGGCTTTACGACACCCGGGGTCTGCAGGAGGGTGTGGAATTGCCCAAGCACTATTTCTCAGTGGCTGATGGCTTCGTCCTGGTGTACGCCGTGACCAGCCTCGAAGCGTTCCAGAGGGTCGAACTGCTCAAGAAGGAGATTGACGTCTTCAGGGACAAAAAGGAGGTAAATGCAGGCCTGGCTAAATGCTGTGTCAGCGATAGGAAGTTAAGGTCGCAGAGCCCAGCTTTTGTTTCTGTAAACGTTGTGTACAAAGGAAAATGAATGTACCCACAGCCTTGGGCAACCCAGCAAAAAGGAGGCCTTCACATGCCAGGGAAGCTTAATTCACGTGCCATGTAGGTCATACCAAAGAATGCTTTTTTTTTTTTTGCTCCTTATTTCCTCTACTGCAGCTAAAATTCAGTCAGCTGAATGCACCAGCCAGGACACTTATGGCTAATAAAACATATGGTCTACAGCAGTGCAGCTCATGTTTTTTTAGATATTGTACATGGGAAGTCAAGTGCATAGAATAATATAACGAAGGGTATTATCTTTGTTTGTTTTGTATTCACGTACTTGATGGCTTACAAACTAGTGTAATTGACAATGGGTCTCCCAGACATTAGTCAATTGGCAAAGCAGCTTTAATGTATTTTAACAACCATATTGAATCAATTCAATTGTGTGAAATGACTGCTCTATTTTCCCTTAGAAAGCAGCTAGTGTTTTCAGCTGACAGTGTTCCAGCTTAGTTAAACAAATATAACTTGCATGTGGCATTAGCATTATGGCTTTTCCTACACTGTCTGTATTCTGGAGTAGTTCTCCCTGTTAAATGTCTTTAGCCTACAGCTTTCCAAATGCCTGTTTTATGCTGTTTAAAAGAAAAAAAACCCAAAAAAACCAGCATGAAGAATTAATTGGATAATGGTAGGGAGAGACTGTGCAAAAATGTAACTTGTTTTGTACTGACAGCACACAGGGTGGTGGAGGAAGGCAGGCTCAAGTTTGATGGCAGATGAATGTGCAATCACAGGAGAGGTATGTTAGGTAGTAGGGCTGGTGTGAGCTGCAGTTTGGCACGTATATCAGGCGTGCAAGAGTCAAGCATAACTTCCCTGCAGGGCAAGGAAAGGTGGACAAGCAGGAAATTTTTCCCAGGCACTGTGTTTTGTGATGGCCCTGCTCTGGTACTATACAGCATGTTGTAATGCAGAGAGGGAATCACAGCCCCAACAGGATCTGCGTCCTGCTCGTCTGTGTTACCTGTCAGAACTCATTGCATGCAGGTATTTTTGGAAACAGCCAATTTGCTTATCCTTTTGGAGAGCTTAAAATTGTGATTTTGACTGAGGATAATATAGTTAAAGAAGTGGTGGCCACAGTAAGATGGATAAAATAGTTTTCATTCCTGTGATTTCCATAAAAAATAGGCTTTAAGGTGTACAAGGTGAGATCAGGAGTCCCACCTTAAGGTAACTGATAATCAGCAGATTAATGATTCTGTGACTTAAAGTCTGGGCTCTGCTAGAATGAATTCTTTACTGAATTGGGTATGTATCTCCACACATGGTGCTTCTGAGCTGGCAGAACTTCAGCTCGTTGAGTGGCACAGTCCCCTGTTGTGTGGCAGATGACAGAAAGCACTGATGGCTGGTTCCTTGCCTCTGCTGGCTGTGGGGGCTCTCCAGCACTCACCTTAAAGCCTGGCCAAATTTTATACTAAATAGAGGTTTTGTTCTGTTATACTGACAGAGCTCTGCCGTAGCTAAAATTCAGCTGGAACATGTGGTATATACACATGAAGATTATAGCTTCTTTCAAAGCCCTCACAGAGGGCGAAAAAAAACCCTAAGCAGCATTTTTCCAAACACCCTTGACTGCTGTAGAAAAGAAAGGAAGCCTCAGACCTCACAGGAACAGGACAAACATCTCTGGCTGGAAAGAAGCAGAAGGAATTCTGGAGTTAGCCTGATGAACAGGAAAGAACAAGCAGGTGTGGCCACAGCAAACCCCACAAATCATCAGCAAGAGAGGACTTTATCACTTGATCTTTGTCAAACTACAAGTGTAGAGATGAAAACAGAGTTTGACTAAGGACCTTGAACTAAAAATGTAGTCATGGTTTCCCCTAAGAGCTGGTGCTGGTAAAACATTTCTAGAAAACAGTTAACTTAAAATAAGGAGGAGCGGTAGCTTCACATGGCCAGCAATGCCTTTGACACTTCCTAGAGCTGAGGTACTGGGAAGGCTTCATGCACTTACTGAGCTCAGCCACCTGGACTGTCTGGGTGATACACAGTCACCTGATGGATCCTTACCAGTGCAGATGTGAGTTGATACCACTGTGCTGCTCTCCCTAGCTAACCAGCTGCTCTTGAAACTGCTCCCCGAGGATGCTGCTGGTGCTTCTCTGCCCCTCTCAGCAGACTGTGCCCTTCAGTCCTTTGGGTGGCTCTTGGTGCCTGGGGCTGGGCAGCCGGCAGGGCTGGGCTGGAGAGAGGCCCCATAGCCTGGGCTGCTGTTGGCCTAATTTATATTGCAGGATAGGGCTTGGGAAAGAAACAAACAGGGCAAAATCCACCACTGTGGGATCCAGGCTTCCTCTGCTGCCGTGCATTTTTTCATCTCCCAAGCACCTGCTGCTGTGACCTACTCGGATGTCGTGCTCTTATCATTTGTCTAGGGCAGCTCAATTGCCAAGTAAGTGGAGAATAGGGCTGTTTGACTTAGGCTCTCTAGGGTATTGTTTCCCTTCAAGCAATCATTGAGAGCGGGGAGTGGGGTGGTGAGAAGGGGAAGTCCTGCATATCCTATGATAAAAACAAGCTTCCAACCCATAAGTAGATAAGGCTAATTCAAATTCCAGACCTTGATCTTCCAAACTACATGTAACTTACCTTGTGCCAGTGCTAAGTTACAGAGCTGTGTTGCTACTTGCCCACTGTTTAAAAGGATTGTATCTGTTGGATCGTTTTGGTACGAAGCTCACCCTCTTGTTTGATTTGTAGGTTGCAGTTATTGTCTTGGGAAACAAAACTGACCTCCTGGACCAAAGGCAAGTGGAAACAGAAGCAGCACAGCAATGGGCAAGGGCCGAGAAAGTGAGACTGTGGGAAGTGACTGTGACGGATCGGAAAACACTGCTTGAACCCTTCACATTCTTAGCCAGCAAACTGTCCCAGTCCCAGAACAAATCAACATTTCCCTTGCCTGGAAGGAAGAGCAAAGGGAATAACTGTGAAAACTAGACTAGCTTAGCATTGTCTCCTGCTGCCAGGTCACAGTCTAAGTCCTTTTTGTGCCATTTGCTTCTTGCAGTTTCACTTAAAGCAATAATATCATTCAGCAATAAAATCGGCAAGCTTATAGCTAAGAGGTATCCTTCCTTCTCATGGACTTGGCTTGAGAAAGCTGCTGGTGGTAAAAGCCTCAAAAAGCACTTTATGAAAGCAGTTATTTTGCAACCAGGGTTTTGGAGGAGGAAGGGATAGATGGATACCTCTCTAGCAGGGGCTTTTACTATGCCTGGATATAGCCATGTTGAGGGACAAATCAACAAGCTTACCAGTATATAATCCCCCTGCAGATCTATAGCCTGTAGTCACAAAAAGTATTAGCTGCAATAAAGCATCCAGTTTGGAAAGGTGATATATTTGAAATGGCAACAGTTCTTTTACCTGAACCTTAAACAGGGCCACAGGGCTTTTGATGCTGCAAGAGGCTGAGATCAGTGTCTTGCTTTAGGAGAAGGGTATGGAGCAGGAGGAACAGTTACCAGATTTAGCCACTGATGTTTTGCTAGTGTCTAGAAGAAAAAAACTGCAGCAAAATCAAAAAACACACCCCACATCTTCTGGGAAATACCTCAACAGGAATCTTGTCAACAAAGTCTAGTAAGCAGTGCTTTCAAGTCAGGAATTCATTTGTAGAAACCAGAAAAGCTCTCAGAGCACTCATTGATTGAGCAACAACCTGAGGACAACAGAGCTGTGGGTTTGTTCCTCCAGCATGTCCACTACAAATCAGTCACATTCCTATAAGTGGTAATTCTACTGAGAATTATATTTTGTATTTTGTATGCAGGAGGTACTGCTGGGCTCTGCTTAGGGCATGCTTACCTGGCTACTCAGGCAAGCTGCAGCAATCCACCCTTCCTAGGCCAGATAAAAGCTGGTATGAAGTGCTGTATGACTCTGCAGGTGGGGGCTAAGGAAATGCCCAGAAATATCTGTACAAATGGCCCTGGTCTCCATGCACTGCACATGGTCTGGCTGCAGGAGCACAACTGCAGGAGCTGTTTGACTCAACACTGGCAAACCTGTGTGCTGCAGGAATCTGCTGTCCCAGGCCAGCCTGGCAGTAAACTGAACAAAAGGGGATATATAGAGTGACAGAACAAGCAACTTTTCCCAGAGACAGGGGCCAGGTTTTGGTGTCTAACAAGCTCCTGTACTAACTGATGCTAGCTTTTCTTTATATTTGAAGGCAAGAACAGGGAGAGGGAGTGAAGTACCCAGTTTCTGCATTTTCCACTGAATTAATCCTCTTTTGAACAAATACTGAGAATTTCACTGTGAATCAGCAAAACCACAAGCAATATTTGCACTGTCATATCATAACTGCTAAATAGTGTGCTTAATGATCACAATTAAGCTCATAGTATTGCTCTTCCTGAATACTGATTAATAAAGCCTGTCAGCATTACTAAAGTCTGTCAGCATTATTAATGTCAGAGCAGCAGTACACTTCACTAAAAATTAAGCAGGAATCCCTACCATTAAAATGAAGATAGACGAAACTGTTCATGTGCTTTGCTCAATATAGCTGGAATTGCTGTGGCCAAGGAGGAAGATAAGAGAGCAATTATGAATGAGCAAGCTCTTGTAATGCCCTGCTAGGAACATACAATTGTTTCCATTGCAACACTGCAGCTGAGTAAGCACTATAGCACGACCTCCCCCCACCTGGCCAGTAAGAGTCATTGTCCCCAGCAGTGCTGCAGGATGACACTCCCTCCTCACTCATTTCCTACCGAACACACGTGTACTCCAGGCTTCTCCCTACCCAGAAGACTCCGTATCTGCCTGCATGCTTGGGAAGTGGAGGTGGCCTCAGAGTGGTTCACCTCCCTGCTGCACCCTCTTGCCAAGGAACAGGTCATGTTCCTCTTCTTCAGCTCTGCAGAACCCTTCTTCTGGAAGGGACCTGAATCAGCCTTGGATCAATCAAAATAAGTGAAGATGTCTACTAATAGCACATTACTAAAGCTGACCATTGAGCCAAGGGAGTGCAGGTTAACAAGTCAGAATGAACTTAAAATGCCTGGAGATGGAAAGAATGGAGATGACTGGTTCTGGTCCAGCTCTGCATGCTGCAGACTCATTGCCAATTCTTCTGCCAAGGCTGATGTCACCTGTAGGTTGCCAGAGCTGCACAGTGCAAGTGTAGCTTGCTCACTCTCTTCACTGGACTCCCAGGACTCCACATTGTTTTAAGACAGGCAAGAGAAACAGTATCATCTAAACAACCAAGGCCACTTTTCCAAATAGACTACATACAGGCAAAGACATTTTCTTTGATTTGGCTTAATTTAGACTTTAGATAATTTGAGGCATTCAGATAAAAAAAATCACCACCCACTGTTTTCTTTCATAAACTTATTCTGATGTTTTTCTAAATATCATAGTGCTTTGTGCTTTACTGACAAATGATGGAAAATCTAGTGTCTCCTCTGCAAATGATATACACATAGTGGCTGGTACTGAGTAAAAATGAAACTTGCTGTAGTAGAGTTTTACATAAGGTGAATAAGCAAAGTACAGAGTACAACATAGTAGCTAACGGGCAGAACATTTATTTTGTACTTACTGTTCCACTGACTGAAACCCTGTTGTAGGTCACTGGGATCACTTACCTTCTGCAAAACTAGAGTCCCTTTACAAGATAAAGGAGAAAAATTATTATAAAGAAGAAAAACAAATTGATAAACGAAACCATCTTTCTCTGTTCCTCTAAAGTCTGCTGAATAAACACTGTATAAATCAGTTGCCCCCACCAGTTACAACAGTTAATTTGACATGTCCTGGTTGCACAAAGCAAGAAGCTGGCAAAAACCTACTGAGATTAAGCCATTTACCTCTTTGCTCAGTAGAGGAGAGGGAAAGATTACCAGAGATGCTCCTAGTGTGATGTAGCTATATACCAAACAGACAAACAGCTGAGGGAGCTCATACACCAAAGCATGTACCGTGTCAAATGATGGCAGTTCAGCCGATGAGAGTGTGGTGCTACTACCCACCCAGCAAAGGAAAGGACACCTCTAATTAACAGGGTACTTTGCACCAAGTTAGATTTGCTCTGTATCTAGACAGGAAGAGAAATATGTAGATGAAATACATACAGAATTTATTTTAAAGGAACAAACCAAATCCGAGAGCGCAGATGACCACCCAGCACTCATGAGAGTGTCACAAGGTGAAGCACTTGCCATGTGAAAATGAATCTGTGCTTCCGGCCTTTACGTTCAGGGAGTGGTCAGAAATGCCATATCCACAACTAACTTCCCTGTTGCTACACACCTCAATGTAAACACCATGTCTCTAGGAGATAATCTTTATGGGTAATTAAAGGATCTACAGATACTCCTTTATGATGTTGTCTGCTACCTTACCAGGACACGATTCCTTCTCTTCCAAGTGTGAATAGACCACTCCATCAGAAAGCATCAAGACATTCTTTTCTTCCTTTCCTGCCTCTTTCCCTTCCAGATAGCTTACACTTTTCTGGTTGTACGTTCAAAAAACATGCCTGTCCTGCAGAGGTAGCTGTGAAGACTTAAGCTAAAAAGTAACTATCATGGACTCCTGCCAAGTTACCTCCTCATGGCCAGGTCCCTGCACAACATTTACTGAATGACTGCGAAGGTCTTACGCTGTCATTCATTGTATGGTGGTCTAGACCTGTCTTCCTAAAATAGCAGCAGTCAGTACATTCACCTGCAGATCTCCCTCATCCTTTACCACAGCATAAATCCTCCAAAGTGTACAGAGACACCATTCTGGCAGAATGACAAAGATACTAAGCAGAAATCTGTTCTTCTTTTTTTTTTTTTTTAAACATCTTTTTATTAGCACAGTAACAAATGCAGACTTAAGTAGCCCACAACATACAACCAATCCACTGAGTGACTCCTATTCCACACCTTACAGTTAAACAGCTTAAGGTATTTCACTACAGGTTACCGTAAGTCCTGATTAAACCCTTTATTCTTTTCACAAAGATAGATTGGTTTATAAAATAATACATTAACTACTTCTCATTTCATATATGAGGCCATATATCCACTTCTCCATATCACAGATCATGAGATGACAGTTTTTAAAAAGGATTTGTTAAATATCAATGTGCCCTCCATAGGGAAAAACAATCTCAATATCTTTATACAAAAAAAAAAAAAGAAAAAAAGAAACTCAACCCAGAACAAAATAAATCCCTCAAACCCAAACAAAAAGCAAAAGCAGTGTGTAGAGTCTTGAAAGGACTTTTACATAAATGTCAACCTATGTACCTGTACAAAATTAAGCTGTTTTAATCTTTTACATATTGCAAGCAAACTGAAAACCAAAGAAGTCTAAGAAGTTTACATTCTTCTCGGTACTATATGAGAGCTAATATTGCTGAACTAATTACAGTCTTAAAGTATGCTATTCCAAATCCTAGCTGTCTACTGTAGCAAGATACCTTAAGTTACAACAACAAAATCTTAGGAAATAAAAGACTGAATAAAATCTGTTATAGAAATACCCTACTCTTTACCAGCACCCTCCCTCCCCCCACCCCTTCAAAATCATAAGCAGCTCTTTCCATCACAGACAAATAATGTAAGAGTTTGATGAAAATTCAATTTATGTAGCATATCTTTTGGTCCATTGTCTGGCCATTCTGTCATGCTCTGCTCTGTTAGTCATATACTGAGTGGCAATGCTTCCAACCAGGGGGTCAGCTGAAAAGAAAACACACCACTTATATCAGACAAGTTACCAAATAAAAACTTTTAAATAAAGCTGAAGTGTAAATTTCATGCAAGGCAAACACACAGGTAAGGTACATTGTAACAACCTAAACGTACTGAACTGATGATCTGTATCTGCTCTGATTTTGTGTATTTATGGTGATGTACTAATCTGTAATTTAATAGAATGAAATACCAATAAAGTTTTAAGAAGTTTAAGACACAACAATCAGTCATATTTTGCATTACTGAGGGTTTTCACCAATTCATGCATTTCAGGTTTATTTTTATTCCTTCTAAGGGTGCCTAAGATACTCATGCTAAGTGTACTTGTAACAATGTAAAGCTGCCTTCTGGGAAAGATAAAATCTCTAGAAGGGGTTTAGTACACTGTGAAGCCTGGCCTTTCTCTCCTCTTTAGACATATAAAAATACAACCTGTGAAATTACTTTGGAAATGAAGACATATTCCTCTTAACTCGTGTGGACAGCAGATAGGTTAGAGCAGCAGGGATGACCACTTGTGGCATACTTGGTCACTTCTTTTAAATGGATGATGGAAAGTAAAAGGTCAACCCCTCTGTTTTCAGACCCATTTGTGGCTCTTCAAGCTCTGTTACTGCATTACTGTAGCCTAAAGACCAGTGAGGATTGGGTTTGGAAGGGGAAGGAGTTTTCCCGTGCAGAAGGATCGCTTGTTTCCCCACGGGCCAGCCTGAGGAGCAGTGAACAGCAGGCTGGTAGGGTATATCCCCCTCCAGCACCTCCAGCCCTTCTTACTCCCCTGCAGAGGGAAATGTGCTCAACAAGAGGCATGAGCTGAGCTGGTCATACCAATGGAATGAGGATTTATTAGGTGCTGGGAGGAATGCAAGGCGGCAGGTGGACTTACCAGGGTTACAGTCTGTGAGGAGGGAGCAGATGGAGAGGAGAACTTTAGAAATGGTTAACGCTGGACTCCAGTTGTCTTTTAAAATGTCCAGGCAGATGACACCTTGGCTGTTAATGTTACAGTGGTAGATCCTTGTCCGGAACGTTACCTGTAAGAGAGGGGTGTGAGCGGCTGTGAGAGGGGAGGGACGGGCCGGGAGCAGCCGGGAGCGAACGGAGCAGCCCGGGCTGACCCACGCCGGGCTCCCCGGGCCGCCGCCGCCCTCTCGCGGCGGAAACAAAAAAGAGCCGGGCTTAGAACAAAAATCAGCCACAGCTCAGGAGCCAACTTCCCCGCTCAACGCAGAACCCAGGCTGTGGGGGGTTCAAATTTTTTTTTCCCATTCTTTTTTTTTTTTAGATTTTTTTAAATAATTTTTGTCTTTTTATTCCCAGTGACAAAAGGGCCCAGGGCCTCAACATCAGCATTTTGCTCCTTCTGGACTGCCAAGGATTTGTAAAATCCTCCAGACAGCCCAAGGCACTTGGAATCACAGCTTCCATCACTGCTAAGAGGCTCAACAATGGGGGAAGTTAGTTAGATTTACTTATTTTCACGATGTGACTGAGCTAGGCAGCTGGCCACAGAAGTTATCCGGAAGGGAAACACAAGCACCAGGATCTGCTCAGAACACCACAGGACCTGCAGAGAGGCCTTACCCGGACTCACTGGGTGAACAGCAACAACAAATTTGGTATAATTTGCATGGATTAGGATTATGTGCATGAATAAAGGTTGGTGGATTCATGTCCTAAATCCTCGAAATTTGTCAGCTATCCACACCTAGAAATTCTGTCTGTTTATAGGTAACAGGAGTATTTGCAAAATACGCTTGGTAAGCATGCAGTATGACAAGAACACACAAGTGCTTTCTCTTGAGATGGGACCAGCCCACACATAAAATTTGCCAGTCAATTCTCATTTTATTCTATTGCCTTTCTGATGCAAAAAATTTGCCTGTGACCCTCACTCTCACAGGCCTGGGGAGCAGGCACGGGGTGCAGTGACACAGCTACAGAACCCTGGTGACTGGCATGTCCCCGTGCACTGAATCCATGCAGTGTTTCCAAGAATGCTCCCAATGCACACAGCACATGGGCTATTTTTGGACTCGCAAAAGCGGTTACTTGTCACACAGGAGACACCCACACTGCATGCTTGGGGAGATTTTATGCTTTATTTCTTGTGAGCTGCTTGGATTTTGGATTAAAACAGGAAGCAAACAAAGGAAACCCCAAATCCCTGCATGTTTGCACATTATGGGGGAAATAACAAAATGACTACAAGGGAGCAGAGATGTGTTACCCTCCCACACCTTCTGCAACAAGCTGCCACTCCAAAACCAAGAACTCCTGATGCTTTCCACCTAGGGAGCGTTAGAGGTTTAGCAGACAAGAAACCTAAATGACCTTTGTTTCCCAGATCATCTAATCTTCGGAGGAAAGGCAGCAATTACTCCCTGCAGTCATGTGGAAGTCCACGTGCAGCAGCCTGAGCAGAGGGCGGGTGTGCCTCTGCTGTACCTGCCCCAGCCCACACTGTTCAGGGCAAAGCACACCAGTGGCATTTGCTGCCAACAGCTCTGCCCTGGGGTCCTGAGCACCTTCAGCCCAGCCCTGCTGCTTCCTCGGTATTGCTGAGCTTGACCTGCACCTTTGGTCGCCTTCCAAGAAGGTTTCTAACTGTAAACGAGGTAACAATTTTGAGAGTTTAAACTCTTCCACAAGGGGAGGCATGGAGTATTTCCAAGTTGACACAATAAGGACCAAATTAACGTAGGTCAACAGGTCTAATTTGTAAAGACACAGAGTTATTGATCCTGATTCTCAACACAAAAGCTGAACATTCTGTAGACAGTCTCTCAGTCCAGTTGACTAATAACTGATAACAAAGCATGAATGCTGTTTGCCTTTAAGAGTAAGATTTATTTTAAAATTCTTTTTCATGAAGGAGGGGAAAGCGAAAATGAAAGAAGACTCCCATATACTTGCAGAACAGCCTGGTTCCTTAACACACCTTAAGATATAATCCCAAAGGGATATATCCATGGCACTAAAAGCAGATTTTTCCAGTTAGAGGAACTCTACCAAGCACTGTGGAAAAAATCTAAATTTGTTTTCACTTTAGCAGCGACTCAGAACTAGGATGGTGTTAGACTCATGTAGTCCAGCTGTTTGCCATTTACAATTTTTGCTGATGGAACAAAAGCCAGCAGTGCAGAGAAACCAAATGGAACTGGAAGGGGGAGAAACTGGAGGCCCACTTGAAAACAAAAAAAAAATATTTAAAGTAAATGCTCATTACACCCTAAAGGGGAAAAAAAAATCTCACATAAACCCAGTAAAAACAGATGAAAATCAAAAGAAACTGAGTTACTTAGAAGGTAGCGAAGAGAACAGCATGTGGAATAGCAGAAAAATACAGTGTAACTGAACAATCCTTTGGAAATGTCCCACCTGAGATTACATTAATGCGGTAACTACATGGGGTTAAGCACAGTTTTTGAAAAGACATAAAAGAAGCTAATCTCAACCTTACCCTGAAGTGATAGCAGAGGTTAATTTACACAAGCAGCAGAATAGGAGTGGGTGGAAGGAAGTGGTTAGAGGTTATTAATACAAACGATCAAAGCACACACACTGGGTCAACACAAGCTACTGTTTTCACCTCAGTAAATGAAATGTAACCCAACTATAATGTAACTCTTGGGAAAATGTCTATTGTAATAGTACAAATACTAAACTTTTAAATTCTAATTATATTTGTTTATTGGATTCTCCTAAATCCAGGCACGCCTAGCACGTGCCTGACTCATTTACTATCTGAAACACAGGCAAAATCAGAATACAACACAAAATGAGGAAACATAAAAAGCAGAGAACAGATTAATACTCACATTTTCAAGGTGTTGTTTAGAATGCTCAATTAAATGCAAAAGAACGCCATTATACATATTTAGGACATGAAAGAGAGTATCTGTCCCTGTATTACATTTCTCCCACTGAAGTTCCTTGTATCGTGCAATGCATTTCCAAGTCAAATTTTAAGATCTTTCATTTCTCCAACCTCAAGCACAGGAGTGCAGTCCCTCTTAGTATCCTCACAGGAATCTAAATATCACTTCTAGAAGTCTTTTGGCTCTCCTACAGCAACATCTTCTCCAAAACCATTTGCTCCAACATAATGAATCAAAACCTCAGCTGGAGCTAGACACAGTCTTTAAAAGTTACACCTGTATATCCTTCATCACACATCTCTAAGATGCTCATCAACCACTGAGCATTTGACAATGTTTATGCCTTAACACCTTCTCTCACACATATTCTAAGGGCTTGGAAGCTTGCCAGGATGACCATTTTCACCTAATTTTATTTAAGATAGTAAATCCTTTAATGACATTTCATTTTCAGGTTATGAAATGTGTTCAACTACAGGCATTTCACCATTGGGCAGCTCACCACAGCAGGAACTCTCCTCACAGGAGTTACCAAAGACTCAGAGGTTTTCTTCCACTGGTCTTACAGGGCTTACCAAGGAAGATTCAAGGGTTACTAGTCCTTTTTCCTTACAGAGCTTCATGTTCTCAGAGATCTAGGCTTTTAAAATGACATTCTATTTTTAAATGACTCTACTGTTCTGTGAGTGCTTATCATCAAAATGATATAGACAGGGATCTGTTTCAACTAGCTGTTTCTTTATTTCTTGCCCTAAAAGGCACTTATAAAGAAGGCTACTGTAATTACATTAGTCTACCACTTAAACACGATCCACAGACTGTATTTACTCATTCCTGCAAGTAGCTGGACAGTCTGAAATCAATAAAATAGCAGGTATAAAGCAGGAGCAATATGATAATCATATTTTCCACATTACCATTGATTAATACTAGTGTAGATTTTAATACAGGAGCAGCTTTGGTTCTCAAAGGAAGGTTTTTCATTTCAACCTGAAGTGCCCAAGTAGAAAAAGTGTCTTCTACTATAGCACCACCATGCTTTCTCCTATATACAACCTCAATGAGACTGAAGCTATATGTATTTTACTTCCATGCATACATGTGGTTTGTAAACCAAGTTGGACTTTGCTAGATAAAAGACTCCATTTAAATGAAACTGCTACGATACAGTGAATTGCCAGTAAACTTGTCTTTTAAGGCCTTGGTAAGTGGTGCCTGTCTGTTTGGTTTTAATCCCACCCTTTTCATCTGGGTGAGGGCTTAGATCCAAAGATAAAGACAAAGGGATCTCAGCTGGAAGCATGGAGCAGAAAGCAGGGCTAAGCTGGAATAGCATAACTGTTTATTTGGTTCTGCTTCAGGAAACTTGGCACATAGGACTGTCTCAGTAGCTCTGGTAGTTACAGTGTGGTCTTGCAAGGCATCCTACTTGGCCCTCACAGCAGCATGGTGAGAACACAGAGAGCAAGGGCTGCAACTCTGGCTGGGGCCTTTGCACCATCCCCACCATGCCAGTGGCAGATACTTCTACCCAGATGGAGCTGCTGAAGGGAGAGGCTGCAGAGTGCACCTCAGACTGCAGGCAGTGCCGAGACCTTTCTCCTGGACAGAACAGACAGCAGGCCTGCCTGCAAAAGGTGTTGCCCAGGTGAAGGACATCCTGCAGCAGCTGGCTGAGCTGTAGGAGGCAGTGAGAAGCCTGTGTGGCATCAGGACTGCTGAGGAGTTAAGACAGCTGGTTCCAAACTGCACTGGACACACAGCCTGTGGCCAAACAGCCAGAAGCTCCCACCAGCACACAGTGAAGGGAGGGAGGCCAATAATGCAGAAGAATGGAAGCTTGCCATGGCAAGGACCTGCAGGAAGAGACTTCCCTCCAAAGACTGAGGTGTCCTGGCAGAACCACTTTGCTGCTCTGAGATTGTAAACACCCATCATATCCAAAAAGACATCAAAGCCAAATAAGGCAGTCCTGGGAGTAACAGGAAAGGACTCTGGAGCATGAGTAGTTTTTTCATCAGTCCTCCTGGTCAAAGGGAAAGGGTTCAAAAGGGCTAGTGAAACCTAGCAAACCAACAAATGGTTATGGGACTGGTGCCACAGCTGGGGTTTGGCTACTTGGACCATGGAACTTGCTTTGGGAAACCTGGTCATCTGGGCACTGATGGGATCCATCTCTCAGAGAAGGGGAAGAGACCTGCACAGATGAACAAGGAGATCCTGGATAAACTCAAACACACAAAGGAACTGTACAGAAAGTGGAAGCAAGGACAGGTAGCCTAGGAGGAACAGAGAGAGGTCAGCCTGTGAACTCAAAGTTCAACGAGGTCATGTGCAAGGTCATTCTTGCACCTGTGTCTGGCAATCACAAGCACTTGTGAGACTCCACCTGGAGCACTGCATCCAGCTCTGGGGCCCCAACATGAGAAGGACATGGACCTGTTGGAATGAGTCCAGAAGAAGGCCATCAAGACAATCAAAAGGCTGGAGAACCTCTCCTGTGAAGAGAGTTTGAGAGAGTTGGACTTGTTCAGCCTGGAGAAGAGAAGGTTCTACAGAAACATTAGAGCAGCCTTCCAATACCTAAAGGGGGCCCACAGGAGAGCTGGAGAGGAACTTTGTACAAGGACATGGACAAGGAATCACAGCCTTAAAATGAAAAAAGGTTAATTTAGATGGGATATTAGGAGGAAATCCCTTATTGTGAGAGTAGTGAGGCACTGGAACAGGTTACTCAGGAAAGTTGTGGATGCTCCATCCCTGGAAACGTTCAATGTTGAATAGAGCTTTGAGCAATGTGACCTAGTAGAAGGCATTATCTTCCCACAATAAGGAGGTTGGAGCTAGATCATCTTTAAGGCCCCTTCCAATCCAAACCATTCCAGTATTCTGTAAGTCTGAACAAGCCTAGGCTGATAAATGCTTCTGACCTGTGGCATGGAAATCAAAGGTGTAACAAAGCACACATGGAAAAGCAAAAGATCCCTTTTTTAAAATGCTTACTGGGCTCACAACATAATAAAGTGCATACAGTTGGTTGGATAACAAATTATTCAGCAAATTAAACAAAACAAAACCACAAACAAACAGCTCTAAAGGGAGTTTCATTCTTACATGAGAACCACCTGCGTTGCCAGAGAATCTCCAGAAATAAATGGACAGATGTCAGCAGAAAAGCACTAGAGATGTACCAAGGTACACCATGCTGTTTGTGAACTGGAGCCCTATATTAGAGGTAGAATTTAAGGATCTGTTGGTACTACCAGAAACCCTGAAGCTATGTGAGTGAGAACAGGCCAACAGTTTCCCTAATTTGGCAAAGTTGTATTAATTTGTGTAAGTGATTAACATTGCTCTGTCAAGACAGACTGATGGCCTGAAGAAGGCCTTTCTGCTGCAGACTGGACCAAAGACTGAAAAGATGGTGCAGTCATTGGCATTTGTCTCATCAATCAAACAACTTTTAAGTAGAAAGTTAAACATGCACATAAATGCTTTCAGATACAAGACAAACACCAAGTGTACACACAAGCACCTCTTGTAACTCAACATTTTTCCTGTGGTCACACATTGGAACCACCAGATAACATTCACTTGCACTGGTATTTGCCTTAGAGCACTGGAACACAACAATACTGGAATGTAAGAGCTTCACAAATATAACAAACCTACAGAAAGCTTGTTACTGTACAAATAGGTGAACAACACAAGTATTCAACAAATCTGAAAAATCAAGTACTACTTTGGTGGCCAAAACACATGTAACTTATGCTTAGAGTACCCTAGTTGTTTGTGAAATAAGTATTTGTAACATTTCTCCTCAAGTTTATTTACTTCTCAGTTTCTCAGTCCTGTCCCAATGCTCGCACTAAATGCTTAGGACTCCTTATAAACAGAAGTAAAAGGAAAAAAGAAAACAAGCTCTAAAATAATTATCAAGAGGACTGGAAAAGCTGTTAACATTAGCTAATAGAAACTCCTGTAATGTCTGAAATGAGTTTAAGTTTGTTCTTAAGAAGAGTGGATTTCAAATGGGCTGTGTTCCATTAACACTGCATACTATTCATGTTTAGCACTCATGACTTAAGATGTTAGCTACAGGTCTCTTACCTTTGGAGGCTTGAAGGGATATTCTGGTGTAAATGTGATGTCAAGGAAGAAAACACCTCCTTCATAGACTGAACCTGGAGGTCCCAGAATGGTTGATCTCCATTCGTAGATGTTATCACCTTTGGGGCCAGCGCTAAGAGATAAAGAACGAAATCATTTAGAAATACTACCACAGCTCAAATAAATACGACTTTGTACATTCTTCCAATATGATATGGAAGAAATAATTCAGTGTTACTCTTCGTACACCACCTGAAGCAGAGAAAGGGATTAAAAGAAGATTGAATGCTTTCAAACACTCAGAGATCTTACCTGAACTTATCAGCGTTCCAGACTGTTTGGCAAAGCTGAGGAACTAGAGGTGGGGTATGGTTTCTATCTTCTCTCTTTTGACAGTTCCAAGAGCAGCACTGCCCAGAACTACTCCTAAACATACTACACTATCAATACAACACAAGAACTAAGTTTCAAAGAACAATTTCCCACTGAATTTCAGAAACAGCTCTTCTATCTCAGTCTCAGTAAAACTGTACTACATTAAAGACCATATTAAACAAATTAAGGATTTATGTTCATTTTATTAATCTTGTGTGTTCTTTAAAATTAAAATATATCCTGCATTATTGTTAAACAAAGGCTTACAGTATAATTGAAGGAAGTCAAATTAATGATGACACTCAGAAATGTCAAAATTTTCTACACTTCTATCATTTTGCTGCACTGATTTTAGGATGAGGCCACATAATCTTACCATGTTGATATTTCTTGCATTGTGGAACTGCTTTTTTGAGGAGGAACTAAAATCACTGTGTCAAAATAAAACAGCACTTTCTCAGATTAGCTCTGCTTATTTGAGATTCTGCCTAACCTGCCAGCAGCTCACTATGAGCAGTACAAACTAAAGGTGTTGCAGAGATCAAATGTCTGCTTTGTAAAATTAGTTTTACTGATATCCTCAGACACTGTGCCATATGTCACTGAGTATTTCTAAGTACAGCTCAGCCCATAAAGCTATTAATGGTGTAGGACTCCTTTACTGGCTCTTCCCTTCTGAACTGCTATGGCAGTATTTTGTTTGTAAGATGCCAGAACTGGAAAAACCTTTTGCATAAGGGGAGGTGCTGACACAGCTTTTTCCACCATGGATGTACCATGGCTTCAGAAATCTCTTCTCCCCCTGTTCTGAAGGGGATGGATCTTAATGTTCTTAATACAATGAAAGAGCCTTGCTCTTCTTTCCTCCTTCTTTTAACAAGGCTCCTCTAAGACAGAGGGTAAAAACCAGGCTCTTTTCATATTATAATAATCACAGAGCAGTATTACTTGAGAGGAAAGGCAATACAATAAATTCAATATACACATGACAATATGCATTTGATTAACATGCAGGGAACCAGAGTAATCACTAAGTGTTAATAACAGCGTTACAAACAGAAATACAATTGCAAGAACATAAATTGTCATAATAACAACAGTGATCAGAGACATTTTTTTCCCCTGCTCTTCCCAGTACTGGTGAACATGTTCTTGACAGCAGGGGAATCAGGAGAGAGAAAGGGAATTAATTCTGTTATCAAACCTGGTTTTTTTCCCTAGATTAACCTAATAATAAAATTTCACAATATGTTGGTGCTAGATAATTTAACAATTGTGAAGTTATGACTAAAAGCATTCTTCTAGGGAAAGGAAAGCATGTAAGAAAGCACTAAAGGAAGACAGATTCTCTGCAAATGATGCACCAGCCACAAGGGAAAGATTTTTCTCTGCAGAACACAAAACCCCACACAGCTCAAGATCAGTATTAAATTAAAGTGAAAGCCGTTCCATCCTGAGCACTCCTGGCATCCCACTCCACCTTAATGACTTGTCCCTGTCCTGTGCAGGTCCATATATTTGGGCACTCAGTACTCTCCAGCTACCACTTGTGCATTAGACTGGAAAAGTGTTGTATTTCGACAGGAAGCTCTGCCTCTGGAAAGACACCAACTTAAGTGTGCAAACTTACTGAAAAAGACTCTCTGGGGCACCCTTAGCCACCGCTCCAAGGAATCACCTCTTTATGTACCTATTAGCAACCTACTGACACACTGGCATTACTGCAAGCTGCGCCGGCAATCATCCTCCTTCCCTCTCTCCCTCCCCTAAAGGTGGAGCTACTGAACAGGAACAGGTACTTGAACTTCGTTAGCACCGATTTACTGATGGAATTTATATCACCAGAACTGCCAACGGAGAGCACTTCAGCACTCATGAAATGTGATGTGCGATTAGCACTGAACACAGCCCTCTGAACCAATGAGAAATATTTCAACATTTCGTATTTTATTTCCAGCTTCAGCCCAAAGGACTGTCAATAAAAAAATCCCCCACACTTAAAAAATATATTATCATTAGTAATAGTCTGAGAAATCTCTTGTATCCTATTAGGTTTCCAATTAGAGCTATCACTGCACACAAGTAATATACTGCTATATTGAGTGCAACATCTTCGTAAGACATCAGTAGGCTTTAACAATGATGTGCTAAGCTTTCCTTTTAAGCTTTTCATAATTCAATTAACAGAGTAAAATAGCTGTGCATGTCCAACTTTTACACATTAACATTGATTTCTTATAAAAGAAAGACTGAAAGAGGAAGATGCAAGTCAGCTTCAAGCATGATACTGCTTAGATTTAACTTAGGATTAGTAATATCAAACAGCTCATGAAGATCTAGTGCATAATAGAAAAGTGACAATACTTGACCACAGTGTAAGAACAGTGGCATTAAGTTGGTGGAGATATGGAAACTGTTAAAAGCTAAAGATTACATTCTTTGTTTAAAATCCCTGCAATTATCTGCTTCAAAAAGAAATTCACTGATGCACGGACACAAGGCTCTCTGGCACAGCTGTCACCTTGCCTGATATGTGTCACTCCTGCTCAAATTAAGTGTCTAGATCTACTAATACAACACTTTGAAGCTGTCCAACATATGACCACTAGGAAGACAATTTTAACCAATTAAATAGAAATTGTTTCCACTGCAAGATGAGAGTATGTGAGCAACAACTTTCTGTATTAACTCGGCAGCCTACAACCTTTTCACTTCCAAAGAAAGAAATGAATAAAAGACCAGCAATTCAGAGTGGAAAATGAAGTCTGAAAGAAAACTGAAAAGATCCCAACCCATTATTATGCTATAAAGCAATGTGTTACACTGCAGTGCAACACATATCTCCCTTGGATAAACAGTGATATATTCAGTGAAGATGCACTGTAAGAACTGATCCTGATTGTTCCCAGTGATGTTGGCTTATCCCCCAGACAGATGTAATGACAGAAAAACTCTTTGAAAAACCTGCCAGAGCCAAGGTATTATTCAAGGAATATCTAATTTTCCAGGTCTAGAAGCAGGAAAATGCAAGGCATTATCCACTGGTAGATGCAAGGCAAGGGGAAAGTCTGTGAGACCAAGCTCAAAGTCCTGCACGGGCCAAATCCTAACCAGACTTGTGCTGTTTTGGAAAAACCTGATCTTGCTCTGCCTCTCTTTGCTGGCAGGTGCCATATTCTTTCCCAACTTAAAAATCCAACAGGTAAATTAGAAATGCCTGGAGCAGAGGCTGGGGAGCAGAATGATGCCTAGGCAAATTAGCTGCAGATGCCTTTGCAATACTGAGTAACTGTGAACACAGAAAGCTGTCTCAGAGATTCAGTGTTCACGGAGAAGACACACACACACACACTTCCACAAATAGAAAAAGCTGTAACGACACAAAGTCTGCAGGAACACCCAGCCTGTGGCTTTTTTGTATTAAGCCAGCCAGATACAACCTCCACCACAGGTCTGCAGTACATGACATCACCCTGGTATTTTACACACACACAGACTCTGCTTCCTCCTCTGCCCTGGCACCCTGGGCAAATCACTCAAAATATGCCTATGCCATGGAGGGAAGGCAGGAGTTTGTGGTGTTCACCACATATAGCTAATGTATGAAAATCCCTGGGAACATAGTGACGGTACTTTCCAGGAGAATGAATCAGAAGGAGTCCATTGTTCATGTAAACATGCTAGTTCATTTGGAAACTACCTGGTCCTTTCTAGGAGTTGACCAAATGATAATGTAAGTGCTCTCTTTAGTGAAAATTCAGACTGGCAAATAGTTTAATTTCTCCTCCTTGAGATACACAACAGCAGATCACCGCAGTGATAAATCAAAATAGTTGATGCTACAGACACTAGGTGAATACCCTGATATACCAAAGCAGCACATATTCCTTTTAAAAGCTAACTAATTTAGCAGAGTAGTTTGGAAGTGCCAGAGACTGCTATCTGTCAGGGTGATAAGAAAAAGGGTAATTCCATGGTATGATGAAAGAAATAGCACCTAATGAAAACCTACAATATATTTCAGTTAAAATTGCAAGTAACAAACCCATGAACTCATACACCAGCTACTCCATATCCCTAGGTGCTATTTTTGAGGTTATTTTGGTCTAAACATGGAGAGTCTGATGCTAGTAGCTAAGCTGTTTTGAAGTTGCACACTTGGGGAAAATAAACATAAATTCTAAAAACACTGCAGACATGACCTTTTCCAAGGGACATAGCTCAAATAAGAAAACAAACAACACACTAACAGCGCATGGGAATTTCAGGGTGGCAGAGAATCTAATGATCTCCAAAGTGAGACTGCACTATTACAAACTGACAGCAACATCAATTTTTTTGCTGTTGCTTTATTTTCTAGTAAGAAACAGTTAATGGCTGAACACGGAAGTGCATCCTAATTATGGACTTACTAGGAAGCTTTAGGAAATAGCTGAATGTTAGGAGGTCTCCTTTCTCCCTTTTCTTTCCCCACCCATTTTTTTTTTTCCTCTTCTCCAAAGATGTAAGCTCAAAACACATTAGAAGTTCTGGCTGCCAAGCAGGCAGGCAGGCAGTGTATCATTCTCACATGAAGTTCTGTTGCATCTTGATTTTCCCAACTAACCCACTCCACTCCTGACCTCAGTGTAAATACATTTCCTTAACTCTTAGTGGGCCCACCCTGCACTTGCTCACTCATAGCTAAGCTGAATCTGGTGGAGAGACTGGAAAAGCACCCCAGAAATCCTGGATCACTGCAGGAGGCGGGTGCCACCTTCACTAAGAAGCAGGACAGCTTATCCATTTTAGCCATTGAAAACAAACAACAAATCCTCCATTCAAAGAAATTTTGCTCTACAGTTCTTTAAGCAAGCTGTCCTAAAATGAGGGTGTTGAAGGACAGAGTGAAAACCAACAAAACAAAGTGCAGCCAATCCTTTGGCCCAAACATCACATCAAAACCTTCATATTAATGCACAGTTCTAATTATAGAAAAGAATCATCACCTTCTGCACATGCTTTAGTTACCAAAATCTATTATTATTATTTTTATTACTATAGCACCAAGACATTCCATTCATAGGCAGGACCTCACTATGCCAAGCCTGCTACAACACAATCCAAAGACCTGTGCACACAATTTACAAGGTTTTTCAATTATAAAATAAGCATTAAAACATTACACTGTTACTAGGAAGAAATCCAAATAGACTACAGAAGTAGTTAAAAGGATACCCGGGGCGATGTATTTAATTGCTATTTTTTTGGCAAATTGGTTTAAAAGTGAGATGTCTCCCATTTTTAAGTCAAAGAATGGAAATTAAAGGAAAAGAAAGAAAAAAAAATCATCACAATATAAAAAAAACACTCCTGGGCAACCGTGGCAAATTAAAGGTAACATACTGAAATACCACGTGCCTACGTGAATCAGCAGCAATTTTTGCCCACTGTCATTACACACAACCAAGCTGCTCCTCTGTGTTAACATAAAAATGATGGATTGATACCAGGTGAAATTCCTGCAGGCTCAATGAGAGCTAGAGGGAAAAAGACAGCAAGAGAAAAAGTTGCAGCTGGCTTTAGTTAAAATATAAGAAAGGAGCAGAAGAGGTAGAAAGGTAGGTGAGCAAAGATGGAACGTAACATTGCTACAGCAATCAAACAGAATTTTGAAAATGAAACCTAATTCTCCTTCTAGTTCATGTTCAGGGATATAGTTTTCCAGTACAAAGCTGTAAATATTATAATTTTTCTTGTAAGTCATTGAAAGTATTGTGTTTTCTGTCTTCAATTTAAAATGCAGTCACAATATTATTGCACAAGCATAAGTGCCTTACAAATCCTAACACATTTCTAAAAGAGTTAGAAAGAACATCATTCTTTGCATTTTCATGCACAAAATTTCTGTTTTAGCATCTGGGAAAGCTTTTCCCTTAAGTATCAGCCTAATGTAAAATTAGGAAGGATTGAACAGTTGCACAAAGCTTAAACTGGAGGCTAAATGGTGCAGTGAATTACTTTCATACTAGGTTAAAAAAGGAACTAAATAACTAAATAGCTCTGATAATGGAGCTGATAAGGTGTAATGCAGGGATTTATGGGACTTCAAGGAAAACTGATCAGGGGGATTTCTTTGTAGAAAAAAATAAAAGACCGCAATTTCCAATTTATAATAAAAAATACTTGGCAATAAGATCACACAACAACCAAGAGTTACCACAGCCAAGATTTCATTCTTTTTCTATTACTATAGGAACTGAAATGCCATGGGGTACTTGCAAATTTAAGACTTATACCTGAAATATTTCAGTCTTTGCAAAATATTACTGTGAAGTGACTACTAACCTACCTGGTGAAAAGGCCAACCCTCTTAAACAATTTCACTGCTGAGTATGATTTTTAAACCAGGCTTCAAAGATTTAAAATAAAATCTTAGTTTTGACCCAGGGATGTCAGGAGGAGATTTACAATATTCTCAGGAGTGTGCTGCACTTCTATTTAGTTTAACAATAATCACTCCAATTTAGGAGCAAGTCCTTATAAAGAAAATCAAGAGAAATTAATCCATTTAGCATTGGTTTCAAAACTGAAACTAAGTCCAGCCTGCTCAGTTCTCACGGGTTTCAGTTTTTCTTTCCAGTGGCTTTTTTTGTCACCTTCTATTCTGCAAAGTACTGGAAGTTTGTCCCACTACATACATGTAGGAACATTTTCAGTGTCAAACATGACTGCAGAAAGGCTGTTTCTGTAAGTCTGAGACTTTAGTATGTACAGAAATACAGAAAATTCCAGATTAAGTAATCAATGAAATTATTTTCATTGCAAGCAAATCTTTTTCTTTTCTCCCCATAGATTTAGTTTGAGGCCGTGACCAAAAATTAATTACATGTCCCATTAAATAATACCCTGTATAAGAAACAATAAAAAAATTGGGAAAGAGTAATGGAGAATCTGACTCACCTAACAATTAGCAATGTCTCATTTAAAATGACAAGAAGATGTGATGGCAAAATCTGTGGTCTGCCAACATAACCTCATGTTATTTTTAAATCAGTTTCCTTCCTGCCATTTGTCTGTTGACTATCAGCTACCAACATGGGAACATTATTACACATCATCAGAGCTCATTTCCAAATTATTTTTGTATTTATAGCACAGATGTGTTATTTACAGGCAGTTGCACAAATGCACTATTTCTGCAACTATGCCATTTTTGTGGGGGGCTCTTCACATTCCAACAGGTTTTTGGAAATTGGTGCAGAAATATAACTAGTGAACCTATTTATTTATGTAATTTTAATGGTTGTATAAAGCAAGCATACCCTAAACTGGTTGCCTAGCATCAAATTGACAGACCTATAATTAAAGACAAATAAAAGACAATCAATACTACTGATAAATATGAAAGTTCTTGTGTCACTAATCTCAAATGTGGTATACTCCTGAAAAGAGAACGGATCTACTTCCTCCAGGCATTTACTGGGATACAGCAGGTTCTTCATACAAGGAAAGGAAACTACCCTCTCTGACAGTTAAACAGTTCAATAATGCCCCCTTCCCCTCCATTAGCCCTAGGGGTGCTACACTGAATGCTAACAGGGCACTTTCCTAAATACTGTGCTTTATCCATTAAGGAATACAGAAATCTACTACAATTAACCTGCCATTCCAGAATCAAGCTGGGACCTACATCTGTGTTTCTGTCTATCATGCCCACCTCCCATCCTGTTATCAGTGTGAGAATACAGAAGCTGATATCACTAAGCAGATAAAACTCTCCAGTACATCATAAATATTTAGGAGCCCTGTAGTACATCAATTGTAAAAGTAATAAATTTGAACCCACATGATCTGGACAATTCTATCTCTTCACAAGTCACTTGCCCTGTTAAGGAAAAAAAAAAATAGAAGATCCCACCTATTTCATAAGCCCACATATCTAGCACAAAGCTAACATAGTGGACCCTTTATTTTGAACTTTATCACCCATTTGCCCTATTGATTTCATTATAATTCCATAGAACAAGAAATGCATACCCTAAATAAGTTAAATTGAAAGTGCCCCAGCAGCTACAAACCAGATTGAATAAAACAGCCCCAGAAAGTTAAAGATGATGTATAACACTTTGCAAGATGCCTCAGCTATGCTGAAAATTGAAAGCAAACAAGACTCTCAAGCGTCCTCAAACTAATAAGGGCAAGCTTCTTGAGGCTTCATCCAAATGCCTCCTTGAGCTAACTTTCTTACTTCCATGGGGAGGAAAAGGGCTACTTGAAAGAGAGGAGTCAATACATTTCCAGACTAGAGATACATGACCATCTCTTGCACTGAATGGCAGGAATTCTGCTTAAAGTCTGTACTCAGAACAGATGAAGTAGTATTTTAAGATTACTAGTTTATATGCAACTTTTAAGCTTTCAAGAGAACGTATGCTAAGGGAAAAAAACTGCTCCTTTACCACATGCTCCTAAACTGATTTACCTGTCCCATCATCTATTTACTTAGGAACCAACTTGCCCTAAAAACATGCTACAAATTAGAAAAATCCATCAGCCAGAGTCCCCTTCCCAGTAGATGTATGATAGGTAGAGTCAACATCACTTAACCAGGGAAACAGACCATCCCCATTATCTTGGCTTCACATCTTTATATTGCTGCCCATCAGCATACCAATGCTGATACTGATAACATTCTGGTGCTCAACAAAATACAGTATATCTTGAAGGACATATCTTAAAGATACATGAAAGAGAAAGAAAGAAGTCTAATGTCGATGTCTTCCCCTTCTCCTTTATGTACACTAAACCTCCTTTCCTTGCCACTCACTAAATAAAGATCACTGCATTTGAATGAACCTATTTCAATGTGTGTGCTAACAGCAAAACTACACAAACCAGTCAATAACAGCTTAAGATTTTGTTACTCTTCTCAAAACAACAACAGAATATTATCAATTATGCTGTACTACCTGGAGCAACTCTTTTCTGATTTTCACAGTTCTAAACTATCAAAATTACCTGGCACGAAAGTAAAGTAATTTGAAAACTGTGCCTTTGAGTTTTGAAACTCTGGCATGCACAGACTAGAAACAGAAATCTAAGAGAAGAGTTTGCTTTAAGTAAAACAAGATTACCTACACTGTATTACAGCACAGCTGCCAGCCAACTACATAGCAGCCACTAAAAATTGTTTACACACCACTGCAAGTTGTTCCCATTAATAACACGAGCCAGTTGCAATAGTTAGCCAACATTTACTGTAGTAGATACAAATATTTCAAAGCTGGTTAGAGGGAAAAACTTTAAAAAAAACCCAAAATCTATCAAGAGACTTACGAAAAACAGAACTTTGATTTTTCTACAGCAGATTCACATGCATAAAGATAGCCTAAACAGACATTTGCAGTGAATTTCCAAACTTTTGCTTATTTTTTTGTTTTCAAAGTATTAGGAACATTAAATTTAATCCACATTAGGAGCCACAAGAGGACTAAGCAGTGCTCTTAAATGATGTATACAGTTTTATGGCCAACTTGCATGCCTTAACTTGAAGAACACATATAGTCCTTCACAAATTCTCTTTTTTTCTCCAGAAACCTATTTGGTAATTGATATTAAGCAACTTCTCAGAGCAATGCAAAAAACCTCATAGATGAATTTTGAATTTCCCGATATTTTTACTTCAAGACTCTTTTATTTGGAAATGTCCAAATGCCCCAAATGTAAGGAAACATTAATGACAATGAAGCAATGAAGTGACAGGCAATAATAGTTTCAAATTAGGGCATTATATCACTTACACCTTTTATGAAAAACATGTTACATTCACACAAACCAGCACTTGGTGTTTTCTCCTCCCTGATTTCCACCAAAGAGAGATGATTTAGCAACAATTCAATAAGCTGAAAGACAATTCCCATGTGTGGCAGTTAAGTTCTGCTGACAGAGGACCAAGGCAGGCAGGGAACAGGGAATTACTAGGGGAGCACACAAAATTCAGGCATCCTCCTCAATATCACTCCTGGTCCCACACAGCTTAGAAAATTGCTTCTTCAGTTGATCACTGACATTTTTAGTTTAAATTAGATTTAAACTTTTTGGTGCCATGAAAAAAAAAAACAAAAAACCATGGTAAATTCACACTTTAATTACCTGAAACCACTCATGTTAAATAATACTACATGTATGTTGCCATGGAGACTTTTCTAGTCATTAAAAAAGAAAGACATTTTCCTCAAAAACTCCTGTGCAATCCAAGAAATCTACAAAATAAGGTCTAAAATACACATTTCTTCATTGCATGTTGGTAACATTTTAATTGGTAGTAGTTCTAGCAAGAGGTTTTCTATTGTAGAGGCAGAAGGAGGAGAGCACACCTCACAGAGACAGAGAACAGCACACATTTTCTAACCTTTTAACCTCAGCATTGTAACAAGTTATACTTTGAAGCAAGAGTGACAAGATTAGGCGTATGTTTTGAGAGCTGAGTCTTGCTTTTGTTATGCTGTAACTATTTCCATAAATGCCGAGGAAACTGCAAAACTGACACGGAGATAGATGAGCAGTTTGCACCTAATATTACACTATTAAGGTTCTGAACACAAACTGAACACGTTGCTTCTAATTAGGCACAAATATGAAAAGAGCATAATAACACACAGTGGTATGGGCAATAGACCTGGAAGAACTGCCAGCCTTAATATCCATGCTTGATGCAATTTTATATACCAAACAACATAATAAATCTCTCACTAGCTACAAATCACAGGGTTTTCGGGTATGAAGGTAGGGAAAAATCTCTCTAAGCACAAAGAAAAGTGATTTGTTTGCAGTCACTCCATATTCATCCACTTTGATTTTTTTAGTAAAAGGCATTTCAAGTATCTCTTGTAGTGAAATAAAGATGTCCAAACAGCAATACGTTTACAATGTAAATATATTTACACTATTTACACTATGTTGGAAAATTTCTCACCCAGTCTAGACAACCCCACCTGAACTTTCAAGATAAAACAATAAGCAGGTATTTCTTCATTTAAGTTTCTATGTCAAGACCTGAGTTCAGAAAGGCCAGTAAATAAAACTCTCAGAGGACACACAAATGGCCTTCTTAACAAATTAATGAGAATAGACAATTTCCAAAGGCAGCTGACATTCCCACCATTAAAAGTGACTTACCCTTTTTTTAAAAAAACATATATATATATTGGCCTTTTAATCAAATGTAGTTACAGGCTATGATGAGCCATCTTTTTTTCTAATTAAGGTAAAAATAGCTGAAAATAACTCACTTCTGCTGAGCTTGTACGCATCAGAAGAGTAGAACACATCACTCGCCAAAAAATCATCCCAATGACAGTATCATTAGCATTAGCACATTAGCAAACTAACCAATGCTAAGATGATTTTTTAATTCACTCTATAAAAATATACACAACTTTCAAGCCATGAGTTAATGTTACTACAAACTTGACATCTGATCAGGTAAAGTCAACCTTAAGTACTGGAGTAAAACATCAAATTAAGTTCTTGTTTTGTGCTTTAAGATTCAATTCTCTGAGAGATATATTAATTTGACAAAAAATATAAGAGAAAATACTTTTAGAAATCACTCTTAATAGTGGTTTTATTACATATACACACACACATATGTGTATTTCATACAGCACAAACCTTTTTACAAAATGACTTACAAAGACTTTTTTCTAAACACATTTTTCCTCCTATAAATCAATGTTAAAATAAAGTTCAGTTTACACATTAGTATACTAGAGATAATATTACTGCAAAAATTTTGATCACAGGTCAAGTGCAAATTTTATCTACTAGCTTAGTAAAAGAAATTTAGATCCACCAGGATGGATCTCAAGTCCACCTAGTTTAACACCTCCTTTCTCACTGGCTTCCAGGGTCAAATGGGTCAGAGATGGACATCAGAAGGTTTTTGCCAAGTCTTCTGTTTTCCTCTACTATAGCAACACCCTCAGTGGTAACTGCTTGAGCCTCAACACCAGGCTTTCATGTTTTCCTTCTGAATTCAGTATTATGAATAAGCTGCAGTAATTCTATCTGATTTTACTCTCCATAGAAGTCTGAGACTTTTTGAGGCTTCCTTAACTCCTGCTTTCAGTAATGTAATACAGCATGGAACCCCTGTGCCCCATTTTGTTCTGTAAAAAGTGAACAAATTAAATTTCACTGTCTTTTAATTTCATTCCATGTGTCTTTGTTCTTGTCTTAGAAGAGGGAAAAAACCTTCCTCTCTATTTTCTCTCAAGGTTAAAAAAAAGGCTCAGGCTCCCCAGGGAAGGGGTCACAGCATCAAGCCTGATAGAGTTCAAGAAGTGTTTGGATAATACAGTTGGGCACATGGTATCATCCTTGAGGATGGTGCTTTGCAGGGCCAGGAGTTGGACTTGATGATCCTTGTGGATCCCTTCCAACTCAGCATATTCTGTGATTCTGTAAATGTTTGTTGGTTCGGTTTTTTGGTGTTTTTTAAGGAAACAATCCCTGTGCCTTCACATGAGGAGTCTTGCAGTTCCTTTTTTAATAAATTCCATCTCTCCTCTCCAAAATCCACTTACTTCTCCAATACACTCTTTTAGAAAACGTGGACAGCATTCCACAGAAGCTGATAGATGAGCCATTACTTTGTATGTATTTGAATTAAGCCTTTTTCTCATTCACATGATCCTTTTTCCAAAATGGGAAAACTTATTACCATAGGTGATAACGCCCCTAGTGAGCACAAGGCCAGTAAAGAGTCAGTTTCTTTCCCTAGTTCAAAGTTTATGGCAAATCACTCACTGTTAAAGCTCTATCTTGTAAGCATACATTTGTCAAGTCTCTTTCTAAAAGCAAGTACTTCTGTATCAGTCTGGGCTAGCTGAGGCCAACAACAAAAATTCCATCAAGTTCAACAGAACTAATTAATATGCAATGCAGGGCACAGAAATCTCTTGTAAACTCAGCAAAACACCCCCAACAAAGCCAATACCAGCTGCAAAAGCCAGACCAGTGCAGGGGGGTTGCTTCATCACACTTAGCCCAGTCAGTAATTATGGCATTCCTGATTCCCACTGTTGGCAAAGAACACTTTTGGAAGCATCCTTGTTGCATCTGCATCCCATGAAAGGACAAAATACTGTATTTTTTATGGAAGAGTAAAGTCTAAAAGTTTGTTATCAATCAGTGCTGCTGCTGAGCATCTTCAAAACAAGAAACAAGTTTTGGTTCTGTCATTAAACTGACAGTAGTTTATAGACAATTCCAGAAGAGTAGAACCTTATAAGGAAAGCACAGAGCTTTGCAGAGAGCTGAACCCCTCTACAGGAGACATTTTAAGGTTCTTTTGTTTAAAGCAACATGATTTATTCAAGTTACCTTTCCAACACTCCCAATGTGAGAATTTGGAGGCCAGAAATATTTTGACAAAAGCCTAGGTGTGTCTAACTTTTGTTTCTATTAGGTTTTGCTCAACTACTTTTTTCTTTTCTCTCTGAATCTACAGATGTGGGTTTGTGTTGGGTTTTTCTGTTATGTGGTTTTTGGTTTGGTTTTTTTTGGAGGGGTTTGCTGTTTTGTTTATTTAAAAAAAAAAAATCTTTAACATATCAAGATATTTCTCTTCCCTAGCTCCAACACATAGAAACTCTGTAGTTTAAAGTCCTGCTGAGATTTGCAGGCATAAATGTCAACTATAATAGTCTAGCCTTTTAACATATTTCTTTCTTCACTCCTGATATTTTTCCACTCTGTGGAATTAATTCTGTAACCTGAAGTGCCACTTATTAAAAACGCAAGCCATGGTAAAGAGCTTGCTACCATCATCACTTCCTTTACAGAAATATAGTGATTTCACTCATTAAAGCACACTGAAGTTTAATCAACACTGTGGCTTCTGCTCTGTGTAGGGATTAATCATTTATAAGTCTTTGGATTGTATTGCTCCCTTTGTAGGTCATTTCCGTAGGCATTTCCTTGCAACCTGATCAGACCAGATGCATAAAAGTCATTTCTGGGATGACCTGATATGGAAATGGATGTAGAGAAGGTGCATGAAAATGGATGAAGTCAGTATGGGAGGAGGATTTCTGGTCCCAAAGAGATACAAGACAGGTGTGCACATGTGTATGTGGAAGGAGGGAAAAAACACTCTTGGTGCAAGCCGGGATTGGACAAAGATTTCAATGCAATGCTCAGAACTAAAGCAGATTTTAGTCTATAGGCAAGTTTAATTGGAAGATACAAACAATTCTTACTCAGCCCCAAAAAATCCCTCCACAACATTCTTCTGGTACAGCATCTTGAGGTATCTTGCTCAAACCTAGGAACGAGTTTAACCGTGTTCCCAAATCACCATAATTAATAACACTGACTTTGAATATTGATGGTAGCCACATACCTGCCCAATTCTATTTCAAATTCTGTTATGTTCTTGGCCTCAGTAATTTCCTATGACAGTAAGTTTCAGAGACTAATTATATGTGTGAAATATACACATAATACCCTCCTTTTATTGCTCTTCTATTTGCCATCTTTGATTTCAATAGGACATCTCTCTTGGTTCTTCTGTTATGAGAAAAAGAAAACAGATGTTTCTAATTTATTTTCTCTTACACTAGAATTCAGTGCAGCATGAAGTTAGCAGTTAAATGACTGAAGTATTTCATCCTGATTGTGCTCTTCCAGACAGAGTAAATGTCTGCTCTTCCAGAGTAAGCTTACCTATCTACTAGAAGAATCAGAGAAAGATGTGCAAGGAAGTAAAGAAATTCAAAACTATGAACTTTAGTCATAAGGTTTATGACAGAAAATGAGAAAACAAATACCAAAAGCATTAAAAATGCTCCCCTATTCAATGCTGGTATGTCTATATTTGGAAAAAAAAACCACCCCAATGAACCACAAATTAAGCAAATGAAATACAGTGTGTATGGCTGAAGATGTTAGTGAGGGAGAGGGACAATTAAAAAAGCAAAAGAACAAAACTTTATACGGAATGTCACCCAAACCTCTGGTATCATACATAGTCAGCATGCTATTTTAAACCCCATTGTAGAAGCAATTAGTCAACAGTTGCAGCTTCTATTATGAGCATAAGCAAGTTCTCAGGTGCCATCATCAGGGTCATGGATTTGTAGCTTAAAAAGGGATCGATATCACTGTTTTGCAATGACATTTCTGGGCACTTGCAGGAAGGATGCACATCTGTATTTGTGTGTAACTACCACTACCTGGGTATAAGCTGCATCAAACAAAAGTAGGACTTCAATCAAAACGCTTCATTAAATAAGGATGCCCATGTAGAGGCATTAAATTTGTAAAAGCAAGTGGAAGTAGATTCCAGAGGGAACTCACCAGATTGCAGGCTGATGACATTGGTGTTACAATTTCAGTGGAAACCTTGCTTGATTTAGTTATTGTAGGACAGGAAAGGACAATTCAAATAAATGACAGAGCTTTTATGTTACTTCAGCTGTAGATTGATCCCTAAATAAAAAAGGTTGCCTACCCCTAGATCCACTACCAGCCTGCACTGCATCTTACTATTCTCAATTGCAACTTTCCTCGTTTATTTTAATGGAAACAACATTGCAGTTGAGGAAAAACACACACTTCAATGCTTCATTCTGTAGGATGATGGGATCCTTGATCTTTACACCAGATTCATTAGCATGCATGTGATACATGTGAAAAGGCCTCACCTGTATTTCCCAGCTCTGAGGACTTGAGAATAAATTTCTGGAGCAGAGAAACTCTTGTTGACAGTATATATCATATAGATGAATTTTATTTTTTTTTCAAGGTGTATTTTCAACAATGAAACAGATAATAAATAAAGTGTTCTCATACGGTTAGGAAGTTCAATGTTCCAAGTCAAAACACTGCAAAGACTGGAAGAAAGCCACTAGTCTGCTATGACTAGCCAAGGGGACAAGAGCACAATTAGTTCTTACTTGATGACAGGATCAGATACAAAAAGGAAAGCCAGGTGAGTGATACACAAAATGAGGTGTCCTGATTGAGTGTGACAACATTTAGATTGAATTTTCTAAAAATGTCATACATCTTTTAGCAAATTAGTTTGATAATGGTCCTGTTATATCTAGCTCTGATCATACAGACACTATTTCATGTATAAAATAGGAGCACACAACACCTGTACACCCCCACACCTCTGTTCAGTGACATGTGAACACACACACACTCTAACAGGGTATTCCACTACAGCCTATCTAGAATTGCATTATCATTTTTGCTACAAAATAATGACAACAATATACTTTATGGCAGCACTGATCCCCTCTCAGTCATGAAAAGAAATTTGACTTTACCCTTTATATCACTAGTATTAACTGGCAAGTCAGTGTTATCCTTGCAGTCTGTTTTGCACACCCCTAAGAGGCTTTCCTATGTGTGCTTCTTCTCCTGGGTGATGCAATGTTTGCAGTTTATGAAAACACATACTCTGTCGACTTCTACAAGTCAAATTAAACGCTGAAGAAAAGGAAACTTGATCTTCCAATAATTCTTTTCCACACAGCTACTTCTGCACATTTAGGAGGGAAAAGGTAAAGAAAAAAAGATAACACTTTCCCAAAACTTCAACTGCACTGTGATAAGTGAATGCAAAATATGTGCCTGCACACATATACATGCTTTAAACACACTGCTGACAAAAAGCAGATCTGATTCAACACTGTTTCCCTAGAGCTGTTGTTCTAGATAGAATCTAACAGTTTTAAAATGTGCAAATTACTATGAATTACCTGATAATTCACAAAATTAAACGGTCAAAATAAAAATCAAGCTAAAATCTACTTCATCATTTCAAAGTTGAGTCTGGTAGTGGTTCAGTCTTCTTGAACAATCCAACTACTGCAAAACACATATTGAGAGGCACCATTTAGAGTCTTCCTTACTGGAAGGGATTTACTTTTAACTGCTGGAAAAATCCAAGTACATGTTCCCCTCCTGAGCATCTTTTAATCTTTATAGTTTCTGTTCCTTTAATCCATGTAGAACAGACCCCCACCAAGTAGGTATGTCTCCCCAGCCCAAGTTACAGAGGGAAGGCAGCTCTGGTTCAGTGTCAGCTGAGTTCAGGTATATTTCTGAAAAGACTGAAAAGCAAGATCTAAGCTGTGCAAGCTCCAATTAAAGCAGAAAAACAGCTTAAACTAAGAAGAAGTCTACCTATTAAAAACGTCTTAGCAGCTGCGACCAGCATGGATGAGAAATGGTGAGAGAAGTTGCCCAGTGGCTGTTATGCTGGTTTCACACACTTTTCCCACTAGGGCAAAGAATGATCAAGAGACTCATCATCTCAATGAGTACTCTTACTGGAAACAGCTTTTATGGAAAGTCAGGCCCTTAAATGTACCCATGTCATGACTCCTATGAGACATAGTGTTCTACTACATACTTACAGACACACAGAAAGAAATAAAAATATAGGCTAATTTCAGCCCTTGTTTTCTTCAGTACTACTTGCAAAGAGAAGCATGAAAACATAAGAGAAATCACCTTTCACAACCCTGTGAGTGTGTGAAGGATGCACACGGGCCTGACTGGCACAGGCAGGCAAGGATTAAAGAAAAGGACTTAAACAGACCTCCCCTCATCCAGATCAAGGTCTTACTGCACAGACATTTATCTTCTTCTCTTGTCTGCTGTATGGCCACTAGGTCTACAACCCCTGAAGTCTCCCAAAATCAGAGACTTTAACAGCCAAACCAATGCAAAGAAAAGACAAAATCCCCCAATCCTCCCACCAAAAAACACCTCAGCACTGCATGTCCTTCCTATCTTTTCACATACTAAGAAACAGAATAATAAATATGAGTAAGGAAGCAGTGTGAATGTGCATAACGTTACCTTTTTTTTTTTTTAAACAGTCTATATGTTTGCTTTTCATTAGCTCCCTGTGGTGGCAAAACTATAAATGTAAAAGTTAGAGACATAAAGGGAAAAAATAAAGTAGCCAATAGCAAAGATCTCAAATACACTTACACAGCCACAGCTTGTTTTACAGCTGCTTTACATAACAATAAAAATGTAATATACCATGGACTTTTGGCAGTGTGTAGAGAAGCAGCATCAAATGGCAATAATGGAGTAAGCACAAATGATCTCTTTGGAACAATTAAGCAATTTTAGAAGGACCATTATGTCTAACAAGTAATAGGTCCAAAGAGACAGAAAGATCAAAAGTGTGAGTTTTCTCTGTACTGACCAGAGATCACATATGAAACCCTCAGGAAGAGAGGATAACTTCATAACCACATTATATAACCCATACTAGAAAATAACCCTGTTTAGCACACTAAACAAAAATAGAGCTCTTTCCTTCAGACGCCAAAGGCAAGAATGCTTTCCTCCACCCAGTTGTCTCAGCATAATTAATAAATAAATAAATAAGGACCAAAAAATGCTTACCCTCTGTGCATAATCAGCTGAGAAAATCATTGCCTATATGTAAAACAGCAAAGTGCTCACACAGTTCAGTAGTCTGTCACTTTCAAGAAAAAAATGGGTAAATAATACATACTGTACATTAAACTCTACAGAACTGCTTTAGTGACCTTGAACTCTAGTAATATAAGCAGGGACATGCAAACCCACTTATTTCTGGACACAGTTCATTCACTATCTCCAGCAAGGACTGAAATTTAACACTGGACGTAGCGTGTCATTAGGATATGACACATTATCTTTCAGGAAAGCCAATCTAAGCAAACATTATAGTTCCATTATTTTAATATCTAAAAAAAAAATTAGATTCTCCCTCTGAAAATAAATCATTTGCTAAAACAGCAACTAAATGACTTTCCAGATGTGACATTCAATGTGTACATGAGAGGAGGATTAGTAAAAATACTGACCAAAGAATCTTTCATTTGCCTGGCATACAGCTGTCTGCTGTGTAATGCCCATACACAGGCTCGCCCTCCACACAGCCAAATGTCCTCATAACTCCCAAGTGAAGTTCAGATGTATCATCTGGACTAGAAACCTTTCAAGCTAATAAAATACTTTTCCAAAGACCAAAGAGTACTACATAAGGAAAGATGACAAATTTCAATTTCTATATTACCTAGCAATTCAGGATTACCCCATTTGTCCATTTTTAAGTACTTTAAAAACTCATTCCTCTTTCCCTTTCATCAGGATCTGATCAAGATCATCAAGAGTGATCCCTTTCATCATCACTCTGATTCATGACCAGATACTTTAGCAATTAAAAAAAATAAATCCATGTACACATTCAGTAGTTTACCTGATCACTGCTACTTTCTTTGCAAGTAAATTAATAAAACAAGAATGGTTATGCTTATTTTTCAATTCCTAATATACATTTTCTTTCTGTCAACAGGATAAGCTTGCCTCTTCAGTTCCCTGTAGGCATGGGCTGGAGACTTTGACAGATGTAATGGCTTACTGCTGAAGGATCAGTGCAGCCATCAGGAAAGGGAAGGGACCAGAACATGCTCAGGAAAGGGAAGGGACCAGAACATGCTCAGCTCAGAAGGATAAGTAGGCAGGAGACACTAGCACTGTTCTTAACAAGGCTGAGAGGGGGGGCAGAAAGAGGCCCAGCTCCTTGGGCTGGAACAGGCCCTCCAACTCTTTCTTCCAGAACTTACACCACACTGGTGACTTGGAACACTTTGGATTGTGATGAAGGAAAGAAAAACCTAGACAAGAAGTATAGAGATTGCACAGCCTCTGGAAGAGGCTTTAAGATTTACTAGTGGAAAATCTAGATTTACTAGTGGAAAGGGATCTGGCATATACATTTTTTTCTCTCTTGTTCCCTGATTTTAAGAGTTGCAGCTAATCCCATCCTATATTTTCACTCTTTCCTAGTATGTCATAGTTCAGCCATCAACTCTAGCTCCATCCTTTTTTTCCTCATTTGTTGTGAATCTGAAGACTGTTGCAAACAGAAAAGACTTTGGTAGGTAAAAGCTCTCCTTTCCAGATCCAAAGCTAAATCAGCATTCCACCCTTACCTCTCTTTAAGTCCAGCTGTGAATCACTAACAAATCTCACCCAGCCAGCCATGAAAGGTCACAGCACATTCCCCCTTACCCACAGCCCATCACTCTGCTGCTACCACTTATGGCTGGACCCTGCCACCTTGTATCCCCACTGCAAGGTGCTACCACACAAGCCTCTGCTATGCAATCCCTTCTTTTCAGTCTTTTCTGACAAAATCCAGCACTAGTTAATAAATATGCCATAAATGGCTAGTTCTGTGCTACTCAGCATGCAGTGAAATGTGCACCTGAACAACCCCAATGCTAAATTATTTGCCTGGACTTTACATCTCCTCATAAATGAGACTCTTCTACGAAATACAAAGCAAAATCCTTGAAATGCAATGCAGAAAGAGACTAGACAGGGTTAGAAAATTTGTGTTTTTTTGTGGGAAAAACAACGTACAACACATACCTGATACATTACAAAACCTCCTATGGAACATAATATTTATAGTCATTAAGAGTACACACACTGAATATTAAGCACCTGAAACTGGAATGTCTTAACACATGTAATAGCTGTGCATTTTAACTCATATTTCCCTAACAAATAGTTACAGTCCTCCTAGATATTGAGGTGGAAGGTGAAGTAGGAGCACAAAGACACCAAAGAAAGAGATTAGCTGTTGGACAGCTTCATTATTTCTCTGCCACTCTCCAGGAAGAAAAAAGCCCCAACACTAATATATCTCAAAATACACTATCCTATTACAAAGTAGTAGTATCACAAAGTAACAGCTGTGATATGCTTGATGTGCATAAAACCGGAAAATAACCAAATCACATATTCAAGATAATACAACAGCTGCTGAATAAAACAACTCACTTATTTACCTCTATCAGATAAAGGGAAAAAAAGGATATTTTGCAACACAAGCAGAACTTTTCTGGAGAAGGAACGACAGGGTGATACCTACAAGCCCAAAGACTAAACCTACTTCTTAAATAAAGGACATTTAAACACACATGGAAATTTAAATACCACTTTGTGAATATCAACGAAAATTAAAGAAGTGCTTTACTCTGAAAAGTTTACAGTCTAAATTCAGCAACACAAATGCATGAAGGTTAATCCTTTACGAAAGCAAGGAGAAGTGGATGAGTGACAGGAAACAAGAGCTTGCTTTAAATGGTAAAGCATAAAAAGAAGAGAGGCAAGAAGGGCAGAAGTTGAACATTTTCTGTGGCTAAAAGCCATGTCAATTGGAACAAGGAAATAGAAAAGAGCCTGAAGTTAGTGGAGTGGAATGAGGAACAATGGAATGGGGGAAGGAGGTCATTTTGTGGGTATTCCACATAGAATGTAAAAAGGCCATTTGGGTCATTTAACTTGGCACCCTATTCCTGGCAGCAGCAAGAGCCTACTCCTCAGAATAGGTGATGGTGGGCATTCCCTGTAGTCCGTTCCCTTTGTATTCCCTCAGAATCCACAGCCAGTGGATTAGGGGTGCTAAAGGGTACATGGCTGACTTTTCTCTTTGCTTATGGACCTGTTGCTCATGAATCTGTTCAACTCACCTTCAAACATGCTGATACTATCTGCCTCCACAACCTCCTCCAGAAGAGTTCCCACAATCTCCCTGCCTACCAGGGAGATTCTTCCCAGGTAGAAGTATCTTATCTATTCCAAAATGACCTTTTAATAGTTTCAGTGAATATGTGTTTCCAGTACTATGGGATTCACTGAATAACAGCTTTTGTCATACTTCTCTTCCAGTTGCTACAAAAACAAGGTGTGCTCATTTGGGAGATTCAGAATCACAGGAACCTTCAACAAAATTAATGTGCAACTTCCTATCTTTAATACTAGGCTATTTAATTGGGATTGACTGAGTCATTTGTTTCCCTCTCCATTTTCTGCCCTCTTCCTCCATTTCTCTGTCTGCCTTTCACTCTCTCTGCTTCTTTTCTTGGTATCACTTCCCTAGTTTTTTTTTCCCAGTCCTCACACCTCACTGATGTGCTGCTAGGAGGACATGGCTCAAGAGTCACATGAGATTCAAGTAGCAGTTCCAGGAGGTCTGCAAAGATACAGTGGGGCACCTGTTATACACATTCTTCAAGGTATAGTATGTTGTTCCCACTATAAGATCATATAAATGCAATCACTTTTTATTACTAAATTAGTATTTCATCTCCCAAGTGAGGGTGTAAAATGGGCTGCACAGAAAAAGTATTGAAAGTATTGTTGCAGCTTGTATGTTATACTGTTTCAAAAATCTACTCAGGAAGAGGGTGGTCCATGGATGGTCCTGTGTCTTCCGTTCCTTACAGTGGAAGAAGTAGAAAGCAGAGCTAAATTACTGGAGCAGAAGAAGCATCAGTCTTGTCTCTACTTCCAACTTTACTGCAACTGTTCCAGCAACCAGTGCCAAACCACCCCAGTCAGGCTGATGGGCCATCTCTCTCTGCAGTCCCTGATAGTCTCCGTTAATGCCTCGTACAATCTTGCTGCCTTGAGTGGTTTCATGTCCTTTTCTGTTCCTCATCTGCAACTCATTCATCTCTCAGTCTTACCAATACCTGCAATCTGATTAACCTCATGAGAGAAGTGAGGGGATGGAAAAATTGGAAAGATGCTATTCTAAAGAAAAATTGAAGATTTCACTAGAGATTTTAACCCTGGGATGCAGCTGAAAGACAAGCAGCAGGGCAGCTGAAGGCCTGGCACTCATTGCATTCAAAACTTAGATCTCCTAGGTCACTCTTGTCACTACTGCACATCTTTCTGCCTGATTTCCCAGGTTACAAGGGTGCTGTTGAAATTCAATTTAAAGTAGGAATGAAAGCACCACCACAACTTTAATGCAATGGAGAACTCAGTGAGATTCATGATATTTTGAGACTTAGCATAGTTATTTAAAGCCTTCAGGTTTTTCTCTCTCCCACAGTCACTTAAGTGTAAGGAAGCATAAATACTTGTACCAGAACTCAAAGCACTACAAAATATGATGAGAATCTCAAATTACAAATTACCTCATCAAAAAGAAAGCTAGACAATTCTTGTTGATAAATAACTTACAAGGAAGACAAGGAGGACACTAACTATAAAGGCTTGTATGTATCGCCTAATTTATCTCCTTTAAAAAGGTCAGTAAGACATGTCGAAAATACTGTGCAAATATAGTACTACAACAATCTGATCAGAAACTTCTGATAAAATGACCTTTTGTGGTATACTACAGTACTGATCTAATTACTTTAAAAAGGTATTATTATAACCGTGTACATTTTAGCAATCTTTCAAAACCATCTGCAGCAGCTAAACACTTCTTTAATTAAATAAATTGCACTTTCTCCACCATTTATAGGCCACTTCTCAGAGTAGATACACTTTTTCAGAATATAAAATAGCACACTGAAACTTTCTAGAAGTTGTCCATTTGAAAACTGCAAACATAAGACATTCCATAACAGTCATAACCTAAATTAGCACCTTAAAATGTCAGTGAATACATTCAAACTGCATCTAAAACCTTTGAGACAGTTACCCTGGCAGTTTTCCTTGTAGAACAATCACTGTCTCAAATAAATCTGACAAAGTTCTTAGACCATATCAGAAGTAGGTTGGGTTTGTTTGTTTTTTTAATCAATTTACCTATTATGAAAAGACATTTTTTATTTCAGAATTAATTTGTAAAGTTTGGAGGTCTTTTCACACCTTTGTGCATCAAAAGAAAACACACCAAGATCCCTCTCCTGATTTCGTCCAGCAAGACTGGGAGAAGCATGCTCGCCAAAATATATTACTCAGATATCCACAGCAGAAAAAGCATTAAATATTAGCAGTCCACCTGCTCCAGAAAGCTCCTCCCCATTTTGCCTTTACAATTTTCAGTACCAGATCAAGATTCTCTATATTTCCAGCAAGTCCAGCAATTCTAGAGGGAGAGATTAGCAATCTTTTTAAACATTTACACTGATACAAAGTACAAAACACATCTACTAACATGCTTGTTTGATTAGGTCCACACTCACTTTTGACTCTAAAAGTTGAAGCTCCAGAGGAATTGAGACCTAAATTCTACACTGATTCACAGAAACACAGAAGCAAAGAAATCTAACAGGACTCTACATCATTAATCGTGCAGCCTCTTTAATCCAATTACTCTGTATTTTCTCTTAAACAAATGAACTGCCAAAACTTGGCCTGGATCCAGTTCTCAAAACAGCTCAATTTCATCTTACCTGACCCACAATTTCAGATGTGAAATTATGGAAGAGACCAGAGGGAGTAGGGAGATTCAGATACCACATCTACCCCAAGCTACAGTCTGCACAGCCCACTCTTCTCTTCTCCCCCAGCTTCCTTCCCCCAGAGTCCAGGTTAATAAAGAACACTGCAAATTGGACGGTGAAGTTAAGCATACAGCTCTGCAACATCTCCTTGTAATGTCAATTAGCCCCTTATACACAGAAAATATGTATTAAATGCATGGTTGCAACCATTATACTTTCCCCAAATGCCTTGGAATTTTAATTGCATGTTGCTGAAATTTGCAAATTGGCAAGAGAAACAAGAAAACCCCTCTGAATTCCTGCGTGCACAGTACTTATTTTGACAGTTGTAGTTTATTTATAGTACTTGACAATACACGTTCTCTCTTCAGTTGTGTAATATAATGAAGTGAGTATTTGGACCTCTACTGTTAAGCCTCAGAGGGAAAAATAAGTATAAGTTTATTTCACTCAAATAAACGTACAGATTGGCAAGATTTTACTTATAATGACTAAATTGCATCATTCATTTAACTTAGTTTGAAGCACTTTGTTTTGTGGAGAAAACACAGCCCTTAACTTTGAACGTGGTATGTGCCTGCACAGGTGTGCAGTAACCCCTTAACCCATTCACATAAAATGGTATCCTTTTCTTCAGTACATTAAATGCTTCTGAAAAGGTGCTGCATGGAAGGCTGGGCTGTCACGTACAATTACAGAGTGCAGGCAGAGGCTGCAGAAGTTTCACTATGCACAAACTCACTGATAACCTTAATCCACAGAGGTACCGGGGCAGGTGAGCTCCATTTCCATCCCCAGCACAAATCCCAACAGCGGGACCAAAGCCAGACACAAGGACACTGGCTCTCAAAACCAACCCATTCTTCAGAAACCACAAGGCTCTGGCAATCTGCTCTTGTTGAAATCCTCAAGCATGAACCCATCCTCCTCCATCCCCGAGACAAGCCAGTTATCCATGGGTAAATTTGTCTTCATCTAAAAATGCAAGCCCTAAAGTACAAACAGCACGTGTACATTGTTTCCCATTTATGCCTATGAAGTATCATACATATACACTGTATGTTTCTTAAAACAGAACCAGACATATAAACTGCTGCTATATGCATATCCAGTATAAAAACACAGACAAGCAGCACTGGAATACAACTGAAAAACCAAACAAGACTGTGTAACCAAGAGGAAATATAAGAATTTGTCAGAAAAAACCATATATGCAGCATCATAAACACAGTTGCACAGTGCCCTCCAAGGGCAGCAAAACTGAAAGTCAAAAAATGAAATTAAGTGGTATACAAGGGAGTGTGCACAGAAGGGATTTCAATCCTCTTTGTTCTTAGCCATGATACAATTTCACAGCCGCTCTCAAGATTCATCGTTTCCATGTTTGGCATGCAAGAGCACAGAATGCAGTTCATTTGGGAATTACCGAGCCAGGACGGGCCAGGCAAAATTTACCACAACGTCAGCTAGCTCCTGCCACAGCGCCCGAACAGCCTGGCCAGCAAAACATTTCTGACAATTAAAATAAAAACAGAAGTGGCTTCAGAAAAGTTAATTCCTGTAATATTAACTAATCGATCCTGAGCAAAGGACTGCTCCTGTGCAGCCTTTGTCTGAGCACATCGGGCAGAGGGCTTCGCCTGCAGGAGCTGCTACCTGCACATACTTAAATTCAGCCAGAGTAGAAATGTATTATTTTTATGGTTTGCAAGCTAGACCATACACAGCTGCAGAAGATCTCTAAATTAGTTAATATACCATTTCAAAAGGAAGAGTTATTTCTCCAGGGATCATGTGCCAAACAAAGCAAGGAGGGAATGCTGAACTACTGGTAGCTTATATGACAAAAGATATTTTTCAACTAAACACAGCACTAATTATGAAGGTTCTTTCTATCCTACATCTGGAAACTTCTCATAGAAAACACACACATTTTCAACACAACATGAGGGATAAAAAAGAAAAAGAAGAGTTCTAAAACCACTTTTGCACACTGATAATCATCATCACTTTGCTTAAAGGTGATGATAATATTTTTATTTCTGCAAGGAAGTAAAAGCTGGCATTTGTGTCATTCCTGACCTAATAATTTGACTACACATACTAAAGAAAAAAGTCATAATGAAATTAAGCTTATTACTTAGAAAATGTAAGACTGGAAAGTTTATGCTATAGAATATGATTGTGTTCAGAAAGGGCTATTTCACACATGAAAATAACAAAAACAACGCTGATATTAGAGTTTAACTGTGACAATCCATCCTTAGATAATACATTCGATTTAAAAGCAAAAGCACTTAAAGCATTATTGGAGTTGAAAGTATTGAAAAAATATGTTTGCAAAAAATTACAAGCACCATAAAAAAACAAAAGTAAGCAAGACAAATACCAGACTTGCACGGTATGTAGATGAAATGTATTAATTACAATATGAAGCTGTTGAGTTCAAAACTGCCTTTGAGCCATACATTTTATGCAGACTTCTCTCCAGCCAAGAAATCTTAATTCCACGTTGCAAAGTTTTGAAAACTATTAATATTCCATACATTATAGTGGAGAGCACTTCTCCCCACCATCTTTTCCGAGACACATATTTATTAAGTGCTGACAGTTAACTTTCATGAGACTCTCAAGGAGATCTGGTCCTTATTCGGCAAATTTACAAAAACTGGGCTGAAGGTGCCAAGAAACACAACTGTATTTTATTATTATTTAAATAATGAATTTGTGATAGCATTTTACTCTGAAGCAATGGTAAACCCTGCAGGCAAATGTCTCCTTCAGCAAAGGTTTGAAAATTATTTTTGTTTAAATAACAGCTGGTCTTGCCTATATGGACTTAAATGAGCCATGTGGAGACAAACTTGTTTCGGTTTGGCTAAGATAGATTAAAAAACATTAATTCTAGTTAATATCCATTTTGGTCCCTCTACACAGATGGGAAAAATAACATTAAATTACCATGCTTACATACAGTCAATACCAGACACCCAATAAAGCACAAATTCAAAGCCCTGCTCATAATGCAACTGATGCACACAGTTCCAGCAGAACAGCTCAGCTGCAAGTTAGCTTGAAACAAAAGAGATTTACATTCATTTCTCCACTTTGCCAGAGACTTCCTGCATGACCTTGGACAAGTCACTTGTTTTTTGTGTGCTGTAACTTCCCACCCCTAAAAATGGGGAAAAATCACTCGTTCCATAACCTCACATCAATAAGCAGATCTACCATCAGGAGATGCTTAGATACAGAGGTTGAATAAATGACAAAAGCTAATAAAGAGCACTTAAAGCTTTAATTAACTTCTCTTAAAGCTTTGGACTCTTAATCACAGAAACAGAAGGAAAGCTTTTGCACAACACTCAATAAGTAGTATTACCAGCACAGAAACAAAATTCAGGACTGCTTACACAGTAAGATGGAATCATATCTTGACATCTGCAGACCCAAAGCAAAGGCATGATACCTCCTCTGTCACCAGCATACACAAAAGACCAAAAGCAAGAAGATCCTAGTTACCTTCTTTGAGTTCTAAAACAGGAATTAAACTATCTGATACAAAAGTAGGAGATCACCAGATACACCCTTAAAAGATTTAAAACACTTTGGGTCCAAACAGTCATTCTCCAATTCATATTAACCACTAACCACCTTCTGAACTTGAAAGCCCTATTTAACTTTCATAACTCAGTATTAATATCAGGAGTCAAATCATCTTGCAGAAATTAAAGACCTACAGAGCACTGGTCTATTGAAAATAATAAAGAGGACTAAAATCCATTCAGAAGCAGCTGCCAAACATACATTACACTAGGACACTTATGAAGACAGCATTGCTCCCAGCAGGAACCCATGAATTTGAAACATGTATTAAATATATCTTTTTAGAAAATGTTTTCAAGTCCAAAAATCTACTTTTTGAATGCAGGCCAAACAGAGACTGTTCCCGTGCACACATTCTGCACCTCTGCACAACTAACTGCACTAGCCTGTGAAAATCAAAATCCCAGCCTGAGGAAGGAGGCACAAATGCAAAGGGACTATGAGAAATGAACCAGTCAATGAGACACAAGCCCAGGTAAGATTCTGGGCAACACAAGCAAGCTATGGAAAAACCAGAAGCCAAGAAAGTACTGACGAAAGAGGAAGTTCTGGAATAAACTTCCCCTCATATTACCCACATATGTGTAAAAATCACACAGCTGCTCAATCACAGGGTGTTGAGTGTGCTTGGAGTTTGGGTGTTTTGGTTTTTGTTTTTAAAACAGATGATCTGTGGGTTACATACATGAAAATGTAGTCGCTGAAAGCTACAAAAATAAAAATGAAACATTTATTTTTAAGCTATTTTTTTTGAAATGTCAAATGGTTGGCATTATTTGTAATTGTATCTTGCATGTCATATTTTATGAGGAGAAAAATACCTCATGTAAGACTCGGTAAAACAGTTCTTACTAAAACTCATTCACAACCTGAACCTTTGTCCTTCAATATGCAGAGCTGCTCTGGGATATGTTAAATATTTTGAATTCCCATTACTGCAATGAGACTGAAAGAAGGAAAGTATTTTACAGTGAGGCCGAAAATTAAAGCACAGCCAGCCATGAACTTATATCAAACACAGGGCATAGAACAGGGGAAAATACAAACATGGTGGTGGGGGGCTTAAGAACAGATATCCAGAAAAAGGAAAAAGATGTTTCCAATATAACGCAGGATACAATTTTAGACAAACAGTTTCAAATGTGACTTAAAGCTTTGGCAACTCCTAAAATTGACAGCACAACAGGTAGCATTTGGCATCCATCATACATAATGCCCTGAATATATAAGTTGTAAGATTAAACTTGCAGGAGAGAGCGAGATGCCTAAAAGGAGAGGACTGGCCTCTCCTCCAGTGACACCTGAAAAAAGTCTGTAGAGGCACAAAGGCAGCAGAAATATGAGGGGCAGGAGGTCAGAGGAAAGGTTAGAATAAGGAAAGTCATAAAGGCAGGAAATTGAAACTAAGTTCTCAAACTATGTATTTAATACCTCCTTCACAGCATGCCAGTAATGTTCATACGAAAGGAAAAAACATAAAGGAAAGCAGTGACACTGTTAGCAGGCTTCCCAAGAAAAAATTTTGGCAACCTTAAACATCCTGTAGCAACGAGAGTCTCTCTTTTGTTTAATCCCCTCACAGTCATAAATTGGCTATTTCTATTTCTTTTTTTCACAAGAGGTGAACTTTTCCCATCACTGCAACTGCTGAAACTCATCTCACTGTTGTGGCAATTGGCACTTGCCCCCCTTTTTACAAACCAGCCACTACAGGGGCAAACTGCCAGTGCTTGACTGCACAGCTGGAGCCTTGCTAGCCATAAGCAGAGCTGCTGCTCTTGGTTCCCAGCACCACATTTACAGAAGCAGGATGGTTTCACCCCAAGATGAGCAATACCAAAACTCCTTTGGTCACACACACATACACAACAAACCCCTCTATTCACGTTTTCCTACCTATCAACATATTAAAAGGCAGTAACAACTACACCAGTTTCATGCATTACTTGCAGGAGTTGCCAGCCTTCACTGTCACTCATCTGAAAGTCAAAAGGAATGCAGGGTACTTGTAACTCCACTATGGATGAAGATTAATCATCACTACTTGTACCAAGAACTAATTTTTATTGTTAGAAATATTTGCCAAGGCTGAAATAACACAAACTTACTATGTGGGCCTTGAAGTGCATTATCTTCAATGGTCTACGTCATTAAAAAAGAAAAACCAAAATTATACTGTATTTTGACAGGTAGTCTGCTAGTTCATCTTTACCTGTGAATTATTCCAATTGAAACAGGGTTCTAGTATCATTTACACAAACCTTCAGAAGGAACACGCAATCTAACGTACTCATATACTATCACAGCTTTTGGATACACTTGCAAAGTTCAGTCTGAAGTCCCAGCACCTTGACCATCCAGACTCAGTTATCTAGAGAGCAAGTAACAGTGCCTGATATGTGCTTCTGTGATTCTTTCCCATGAAAATCAGGTTAAAGTGGGAGGAGGAGGGAAAAGCATGTGGATTTCATCCTGACACAGAGCTGGGATGCACACGGGACAGACATCTCCAGCCCAAGAACTGAAAATTTTGAAATATTCAGGTAAGTCATTCCTGTCCCTAAAACAACACTGTCACAGCTAAAGATTTCAAAACTTATTGGTTATCATCCCAACAGCACAAAAATCATCTTAGTATCAGATTAGATATCACACATCACATTCAATCTCTCCTTTAATTAATTATGATCCTAGAGACTGGAACTGAAAGGGTGGCTCAGGAATCTGTCAGGCTAACTCTTGTGCTAATGCCTCCCCACAGACTAACAGTGGCAAAAACCTTCAATAAAAAGGTTAATGTACATTTGTGGGTGGAAATTCAATACAAAAAAGACCAATATAAACAGTTATTTAAAAACATAATTTTCTCTGATTTCGGCTATTACCAACATCAAAAGACATGAAACCTCAGCTACAGCAAGAAGATGGGAACAGAGTTATGCACTGGCAACTACAGCAAACACAGACCAGACAGAAAACCTCTTTTCCTCTCGGATGAGCAAGTGTAAGCAAAGATGTTCCACTACTACTGCCTTCTCCCCAAATGCAAAGAGGTTCAGGGACACCATGCAATGACACAAATCAACCTGCCAGATGTTTTAAAAATAAACAGTGCAAGTTTCTAAGACATACTTAAAAGCAAGCTGCGTTATAAAGGGCAATGGAATATCCCTGCTTTCTGTTTCATCAGCTAAGAAGTATGTTGCAGTGGGGCACCCACTGAGTGACAGATTTGCACTTCTCTTCCACTGTCAGCTGCTGTTCACAACAAAACTCTGAGCTAAAAACCTCAGAGCATTCTCTGCTTCCTTGGCAGGACTCTTATTTATATAAGATTAGTGCAGTCAGGCATTAGATTTATAAACCAAAACCAAAACAAACAAGGAGAAAGCTTTCACACTCCTCTTTATAGACCAGTTTCCGAAACGTACATACACAAAACAGCATAACGTATTGAAAGGCAATTGTTAAAAAAACAAAACAACCCCCAAAACAAACAGAAAACACATACAGTCTCTGGAGATACCACCACCTGGAAACTAAAGTCATGCAAGCATTCTCAAAAGTACTGTCGGCCACCTGAACAGCCATTCCTCTGCTCCATCCAGAGCCTCTGAGGGCAGTTAACACACACCAGCACACTTCAGCCCCTCAACTTCCCCACCCTCCCCAGGTAAGGAATCAACACCAACCTGCAGTTGGGAGGTGGATCTAAGGTGATGTCAGCCAATTCCTTCTGAATCCTGTGGCAATAAAGCAAGAAGGAACAAAGGTAAGGCACTGTGTGGGATAGCAGTTAACACATTCTCCTTGCAGACATACTGTCACTGTGAGCTTGCCACAGTACATAAGAGAAAGGCACTCTCAGCTGCAGCCTCCCACCACTCTAAATCCCCTAAAAGCAGGACAAGCACCCCGCCCTGTTAAAGAGACAGGCAGAAAAACAGACAGGCATCGTGCACTGAACCCAGCCAGGTGCACTGCTCTGCGCTCCCACAAAGATGCCAACGACACAGTGGAAAAGACTGTCCACTTTACTCTGCCAACCAGCCTGTAAATGAGAGGAAACCTCTGCAAATGTGATGCATCGAGAGGAAACTGCAGTCTGAAAAGGAATTTTGTCTTACAGGATTGAGAGAAACAGTCATTGCCAAATTGGCTCCCTCCTCTCTCCCCCAGCTTCTCATCACCATCCTGAGAAAAAAAACCCGCAGCCCTGAGGGAGTCAATAACTGCGCCATTCTCAAGGACACTTTAAGGAAGGTGAATATCTACTTCTGAGGCTCCTGCACATTCCTACCAGCTTCAGTTCTCCCTTCCCTTCACCCTCGAGAGCCACACAACACCCCCATGTCCCCTCCCTAGGACTCCAGACGCTCCCTCTCTCCACTGTGCTCAGCCAACACCCTGTCCCTCCCGGCCCAGACTATTCTGGGCTTACACTGCTTTTGCCACAAAACGCCCAACCAGCCATCATGATCTTCCCTGGAGTCCCATTACTGTCACTCAGGCTTCCCTTCCAGATTTCCCCACCCAGCATTCAGACTGACTCCCTCCTCCTTTAAACTCAGCCAGCATCTCCTGCCACTTGTCACACACAAGAACCACAGCCTTTCCACAGGAGGCAGTTTAAAATCTTCTCCTTAGAAGAGTGAAGGGCACAACATGCAAACAGTGTTTGCCACTATCTATGTCAGTTTACCATGGAAACCTGCTGAGTGGAGATCTGGAATAACCAACCTGCCTAAATTCTACAAAGCCACAGAGAACTTAGTTGCTACGACAGGGCATTTGCATAAAAACCACAGACACTTTAGACACCTACTGATACAACCTCTCTGCTGTTTGGCAAAGCTGTTCAGTGAGATGGTTTATTATTCTTACTGAAGTACTGCAAGTTTGCTTGAAAACCCCCATTTGTCAGCTTAGCTCCCTGGAGCAGAATGGCGCTGAATTCAGGTGACACACAGAAAAAAAAAGAAAGGGTAACCATTTTTTTTTTTTTTCCAAATTAGTAGCTCCAAGAATCTGTCCAAGTGAACAAAACTGACTGACATAGTGTTCTGGAATTTCTATTCTACACAGGTATCTCTCCCTACATATTATTCTGTAATAAAAATTACTTTATTCTCAAAAAAAGCCAAAACCCACTCTGTGCTGTGTGCAAAGATTATTTTAGAGCAGAATGTCCACAAGTGGGCCCACTGTGGATTATTTATTCCAGTCAGCATCCAACCATACACAGAAAATTCAATATAAGTGATGAGCAGACAAAAATAACAGTAATGTATTTGTTGGTAAAGATCTGGCGCTATATTAAAACCCCCTGCACTGGAGTGCACTCCTCCAAAGCAAGCAAACTCAAAACTTCACAAACATTAATTAATCTCCAAATCAGTCCTGGAAAGAAAAAAAAGACACTCTAGACTCCAACCGACAAGAGAGGGAAACGGATGTTGAAATGCAATGCCTTACTTGAGACCATATAGCTTCCAGTTGGAGGAAAAAAAAAAAAGGTCTAAATGTTAATCCTACACCATTCCCATAACAAATGCTAGTAAGGAAAACGGAAAAGACAGCAGAATTAATTGAGGGTCAGAGTAACAGCCCAGAAGAAGTAAAGCCAGGAAGATATTTAGAACAAGCAGGAAGAGGGACCAGAGAGCAGCGAAGTTGGGCAGACACTGCAGCAAGACACTGAAAAAAGTGAGACAATAGCAGCTTCATGTAGAAAGGTTGAGCACAAGGGCTAGAGATGAGGAATGGGAGCAGCAGGGGAACAGAGCAAAATAAAATGAGGAAGAAGGGAAGATGCAACAAATCAGTAAGAAAACTGACTGCAGCCTCACCTCTTGGCACTGGTAGATAGCAGTTTAGAGTTTTTACTCATGCTGACTTTACTTTCCTTCTTCTTAGGCGTGCTTGTCTCTTTCTCTGTCTGTTGGTTGGAGGATGAAGATGAGGAGGAGCTGGTGCTGGCCCTCGAATCGTCATCCGACATAGCGACCCCCCCACCACACACCCCAACCTGGAGAGGAGACACCATGGGGCGTGGGGAACAAACAGTGAACACAAACACACACAGAGAAAGGCTGCTGACAATCTCGCTCTGTGTTTGGGTCATGCTCCTTTTAAAGGATCCTCGTGTCTCCCTCTCCTCTCTAAGGCCCTACAGCCATAGCAGGAGGAGCCGTAGCTTCCCCTACACTAGTAACACCGAGGAGCAGGGCGAAAGGGACTTTTAAAAGCTTCCTCTCAAAGAGCAAGTGCAGAATGAGAGGAGACTGGAACGAGGACAACTGCGAGGATCAGGGAAGCTCAAAGCAATTCTTTCTAATCTCCCCCAAACTGCACACACAAGAGGAGCCATCACCACCCACCACTATCGAGCCTAGGGGTGTAGGAGATAAAAATGGAACAGCCCTGGTCCCTTGGGTTCCCGGGAGGCACGTGGGGGAGGCAGGAAGGGATGGGGCCGGGGGGGTGACCGTCGCCAGTTCTAAAATGGAAGTGGGGCATCACTGGCAACACAGGGAAGACCCTGGCAGATGTGTGACCTGGGCTGGGAAAACCCCTGCCTGCCGGATAACCCCTGTCCGTGGGATCGAGTGTTGGAAGCCGTGAGGGGAGACGGGCAGGAAGGGAGCGAACCGAGGGGAAGGGCTAAGCAGGGACTGGGGTGCACTGGTGGCACCCACCGAGGCCCACAGCACCGAGGGGCATATGCCAGCGGAGGGGGAAGGGAGCG